>OU744794.1:10150377-10664310 GCA_916614155.1 Mesoligia furuncula
TTAGGTTCCGTATTGTATTTATGTATTCTTGTCCTATGGGTTTAAGAGAAATATGTATATTTTCGATGATTCAATTTCTTTTAGGAAAGCAGACTTATTATAATGTTCTAAGTATGCACTTGAAAAGTATTTCAAATCTTTCTTCTTAATATTATAAATGCTAAAGTGGGTTTGTTTGTTACGCTTTCACATTAAAATGGCTGAACAGATTTGGCTGAAATTTGGCACACAGGTTAACCATGACCTGGGTAAGGACATAGGGTACTTTCATCCTGGATCGCAGAAGAAGTCACGGGCACCAGCTAGTAATGATTATGTATTTCTAAAAACAAAACATAATACTAGGGTTTCGTTTTTGCTGTGGTATTATGGTTCTTAGTGACTCTATCACCATTTGGCAGCTACCCAAAAAATTATTATCAATTCCGCCTTTTGGCCACCCTAAAGGGCGGAATTGATAATCATTTTTTCTTCCACTTTCTTCAACTTCCAAAGAAAAAAAAATCTCTTTCGATAATAATATTTTAATTAGTCATATTAGCCGACTTAATAGAATAGAATAGAATACTCTTTATTATATACACCATATAAATTACAGACATATAAATCTAGAAACTGTATAAAGGGTGACACAATGGGCGGTCTTATCGCTAAAAGCGATCTTTTAAAGACAACCTTTGGATGGATTAAACAGGGAAAGGACAGACAAATACTGTAGGTAGTCTGTGGTGTACCAATTACATACATAAAGTATATTATACTAATATATACAAATATATACATACAATAATAAACATGAAACATGAGCAAAGAAAATATAATGATGATGTTTAAGGAGAGAGGAAGTGCTTTTTAACCATAATTTTAAAAGTGGACAAAGATTGAGCACGCCTTACCGACAAGGGCAAGTTATTCCATAACCGTACTGCTTGAACTGTAAAAGATTTGTCGTAGAAACTGGTGGAATGCATCGGCATCTCTAGTCTCAGGGTTAATTAGCCGTTTTATCCTATTTTAAGAAAATCTTTGTAGGTAGGTACTTTAATAAATACCTTCTAAGCTAGACTAACTTAACACCTACACGTTAACCGGAACTTGTAGTAAACTTAAATCTGAGTATTAAAGTAGAGTATAATAAAGGTTGCAGGGCTTAGAGCTAAGCCCTGCGGCGTCTGAGACCTAGGTCATGTTACCTACGAGACAGGACGGTCAGTTGATACCCATGCTCGGCTTAACTTACTTAAGAACTGATGCAAGTGCACCTAAGACCTAAGAAGTACAAGCACAGAATAAGGGTTTGTGTTGTCGTTAAGATTTTAGCCGATTTGGTGCTATGTCTGTACAATTAAAATAGGTCCTCGATTGGATCTTTTGTGGTTTTCGTTTGAAGTTTTTTTTTTGTTTACATTTTTGTACTGGCTGCCCGTAACAAAATCTTTTTGGAAGCTTATCAGGAAATGTGCTTTACAATTATTGAAATAATAGTTTTTCCTATCAACTCTTTCTCTTGATCTAGTACAATCTCATCCCAAACGATGTAGGTAAACGCAAAACGAAATGCAGAAATATTTAGGCCTTTCGTGTGGGACGCAATGTGTGTCGAAAGGTACTCTTGCGCTATCCCATCTTCCTGAGTCAGCGTGCTGTGCTGGTGCTGCTGCTGTGGCTGCGGAAAACCTCAAGCAAAGAAGGTATAATAACCTCTTCGGTAATTATATTTTCGAACCGTTTGGGGTTGAAACCCTCGGGTCGTGGGGTCCGAGTGCTCATGGTTTGTTCAACAAAATCTCCGTAAGGCTGGTTGACACTTCCCGTGATTCAATAGCTGGCTGTTACCGTAGCCAGAGGCTAAGCATATATCCGTGCTAAGCATTGTCATACAACGTGGCTATGCCGCCATACTTTGACTTTGGACTTTGTAGGCCTTGTAGATTTTAGATCTGTAGACCATTTTTTATTTTATCAAGTACCTGGTACTTGTTGACAGGCCTACGCTGTCCTCCCTTACCTATTGTAATTTAAAAACATTGTAAAAGCCAATTATTTTTAAAAAGAGTAACCGTGGAGTTAATTGCCGGTTCTTCTCCGTAGGAAACGACCAATTGGAACCGTGCACCTAGCTTCTGACATTTCATAAGTGTCCATGTAGGTTTATGTGAAATAAAATATTTTGATTTTGTCTCTTGGGTACATCACCAGTCGACAGCGATGCGGAGAAATTTTTCGACGCCATATTTTAATTTGTTAATAGTTTCAGTTAGGTTAGTTTAGTATTTAAATATTTAATAGTTTGTTACTTAATTCTGAGTCAGCGTGCTGTGCTGGTGCTGCTGCTGTGGCTGCGGAAAACCTCAAGCAAAGAAGGTATAATAACCTCTTCGGTAATTATATTTTCGAACCGTTTGGGGTTGAAACCCTCAGGTCGTGGGGTCCGAGTGCTCATGGTTTGTTCAACAAAATCTCCGTAAGGCTGGTTGACACTTCCCGTGATTCAATAGCTGGCTGTTACCGTAGCCAGAGGCTAAGCATATATCCGTGCTAAGCATTGTCATACAACGTGGCTATGCCGCCATACTTTGACTTTGGACTTTGTAGGCCTTGTAGATTTTAGATCTGTAGACCATTTTTTATTTTATCAAGTACCTGGTACTTGTTGACAGGCCTACGCTGTCCTCCCTTACCTATTGTAATTTAAAAACATTGTAAAAGCCAATTATTTTTAAAAAGAGTAACCGTGGAGTTAATTGCCGGTTCTTCTCCGTAGGAAACGACCAATTGGAACCGTGCACCTAGCTTCTGACATTTCATAAGTGTCCATGTAGGTTTATGTGAAATAAAATATTTTGATTTTGTCTCTTGGGTACATCACCAGTCGACAGCGATGCGGAGAAATTTTTCGACGCCATATTTTAATTTGTTAATACACACATCAAAAGTGTCTAGGGATCAACATATATTTTTGCAATAACTTTTCTCCTGATTGATATTAATTAAAATTTTCTTTAAGGATTCATTAAATAAAGTGTTTTCGTTTGTCACAGTAACGATAAACCAAGTCACCTTTGCATTAATAAAGAAATTTGCCATTTTCCTAATAAAGGGATTTTTGACATTTGAACCACTAACACAAAAGTTCGAAAAAAAGACTGAAATAACAGTTTTCTTTAAAATTTTATTGGGTAACTTAAACAATTAATAATCCGTGTTTCTACCGCGAACACTAACAACACAAGAACATCGGTTTGGCATACTCAAAATGAGTTCATCCAAATCACGCTGTGGAATGGCCGCCCATGTTCGTTGCAACAACAAAAAAAGGTCTTCTTGCGACTGGATACCCTCCATATTCGGCAGAGCTCTTCTCTGTAGCATATCCCATGCATGCTCAATCGGGTTCAAGTCTGGCGACTGAGCAGGCCAGGGCAGGACATTGATGTTAGCTGCGGCGAGAGTCTGTCTTACAACTCTTGCGGTGTGCAGTCGTGCATTATCATGCATTAACTGAAATAAGGGACCGATTTGCACTTGTAGAGGAACGATGACGTCTGATACAATCGTCTCAGCATAAATTTGAGCGTTGAGGTTGCCTCTGATCCAAATCAACTCAGTTCTTCCGCCGATCCAAATACCCGCCCATACCATGATGGTTCCACCACTATAAGGATGGACTTCCTGGCAGGATTTTAATCGCTGTTGGCGTCCAGCGGTTCTCCAGTGTCGTATACGTCTTGTATCCGGTCTCATACCAAAACGAGACTCATCAGAAAAGCACACGAAACGCCATTGTTCTTCTGCCCAATTTCTGTGTTCAAGAGCCCATTGATATCGAATCCTACGATTGTGCATTGCTATAGGTGGTACCCGTAGCGGTCTTCGGGAATGAAGGTTCACTTCATGCAAGCGGTTTCTGACTGTTTGGTCGCTAATTAAGTTCCCTGAAGAGTGATGAAGCCTCACGGCTAACATCATGGCGGTTATTGTTGGAGCTCTTCGAGTTAAGATTTGAATGTATCGGTCTTGTCTCCGTGTGGTGCAGCGATACCGTCCTCCATGGCGCTCAGCCACGGTACCAGTGCTTCGGTAACGTGTCCAAAGTCGACTGATAACACTCTGACTTGTATTCAGAGCTAAAGCCACAGTACGTTGCCGGGAACCAGCTTCTATCATTCCCACGGCTCTGAGCATTTCTTCCCTGCTTAAATGACGTCGCCGCTCCATAATAACGTTGGTTTTAATCAGTAGTAGGTAAACAGTAGCACTAATAATGTCTTCAATGCGTTGTATGTTTTTATAGGGAAAATATTGACAGCTGATTTTCATCTTTTACTCGAATTTGATTCACAGTTCCTGATTCAAATTATGAAATGCACCAAAAAGGATCCATATAAATTTATAAAATCATAAATTTATTACAAAGCCACATCTCAATCTCAAGAAATCCGCATAAAAATGCTTGATCCCTAGACACTTTTGATGTGTGTAGTTTCAGTTAGGTTAGTTTAGTATTTAAATATTTAATAGTTTGTTACTTAATTTAGGGCTGATTTTTCAATCGACAGTTAACTGTTATCTTAAGAATAAATATGGCGGCTTGACAGCTTATCAGGAAATACCTAGAAAATATGTCAAATTGCCATTTTTATTCTTAAGTTTAAAGTTATCTGACGATTGAAATATCGGCCTTTAGTATAAGGAAATTATCCAGTGTATATATTTTATTCTCATTAATTAATAAATTATCTTTTAAGGGCTGATCTTTCCAACGCCAGATAATTTTATCGAAGGAATAATTTTGAATTTTTGACAGTTCGTCCATACAAAAACTGTCAGACGTCAATTTTATTCCACGAATAAAAATTATCTGTTGATTGAAAAATCAGCCCTTATAAGTATATCCAAAATGAGTACCTACCTACTTAAATATCAGTCACCAACCCATATTAGCACACATCTGCTATTACATACTCAAGTCAATATATTTCTAGTTCTGTTTTCTGTCCAGGTACACGTAGATGTACATATATATATTTTTCCAAGTCTGTTCTACTCAGGTAGATGTATTTTGCATTGTTTAGTCTAGCATCAGACCGTCTGCCCCTGGTCAGGTGAAAGTTTAGGGGCCACTGTAAAGGGATTAACAGACGACCGTAGGTGTTAGTCTACATCCTGTCCACCTCTAAATTAAACTGCTAAACTTCATTTTTGAGTTACTGTTGGTGTTGAATTCAATTTAGATGTGAGGGTAGATTTTGGGTGAAATTAAATTACTCAATTGTACTGTGTAAGTAAAAGAAGGTAGATAGGTTACTACGCGCTATGAATCTGAAGCCAGTGGATCTATAGAAGTTTCTGAAAAAAAAAAGCCAACTTGATTCAAAGTTTCTGCGACTATGTGCACTGGAGGTAGACGCCAGCACATTAAGCTACCCGAAACTGTCAAATTTTCCCAATCAACCTTGAACCTTAAGCTTTAGCGATAAAGTTGGAAATCTATTAAAGAAATTTGACAGATTGTAGTAGCTTGACGTGCTGGCGTCTGTAGATGAAAATGTTTGGATGAAAGGAATTTGTAAGAACTGGAGAAAAATTTGCTATGCGATTTTCCACTTTTGCTTTTCTTACTTGTTTCAATGAGCAGTCTCATTAGTCATATCTTTTTACATATAGTTATATCTTTTTACATACTCACAAAGAGTGTTATAGGTATTAACACTGATAACATTGAAGCAAAATTAGTATATAAGTAAGCAGGGATCATAGCAGGTATGGTTCAGTAGTTTCTACATACCCCCATGGAAACAAGCAAGAATTTATTTACGTACGTATTAACAATCATAGCCATTTCAATAGTACCTATTATAATAATAAAACATCCGTGCTTTCCCCCCATAACAGAACACATAATTACGTTGTAAATATCACAGACAAAGGTACTCAATGATGGCATGACACAGTATTTGCTAGGTTTCAGCATCCGGCACGCAGGACTTATCCAATCTAAATAGATCATCGCTCACGAATGGGCCTTCGATAAACACGCAAATCCAATAGTCGTCACTATAATTAACTGTTAGGTATGTTATTTTACTGTAAACTATAAGTTTGTGATACAATATTACCTAAACTCTATTTTATTGATGTTATTTCAAGTTAAACAAATATCAACTTAATATAAGTAAAAATTAAGTTGATTTTAGAGTGACTAGCATTAAAAATGTTTGAAGCTTTAGCGTTAAAGCTTCGAACATTTTTAGGTATGTAGGTATGTTTCTGTCGGTGACCTACCACCGTAACTTGCGAATTTCTGAAAAATTAAAAGTAAGGTTAAATAATATTGGGTTTTATTCATAAACTAGCTTTTGCCCGCGGCTTCGCTCGCGTTAAGTATTATTAAAAAAAACTAATACATTTACATCCTCCATCATCCCTTATTTTATCCCCATAGGGGTTGAATTTATCAAAATATTTTCTTAGGGGATGCCTACGTCATAGTAGCTATATGCATGCAAAGTCTCAGCCCGATCGGTTTAAAATTGACAAAGTTTCATACAAATTTTCATCCCCTATTTTATCCCCTGGGGGTAGAATTTATCAAAATCCTTTCTTAGGGGATGCCTACGTCATAGTAGCTATATGCATGCAAAGTCTCAGTCCGATCGGTTTAGAATTGACAAAGTTTCATACAAACTTTCATCCCCTATTTTATCCCCTTGGGGGTAGAATTTATCAAAATCCTTTCTTAGCGGATGCCTACGTCATAACATCTGCCTGCATGCCAAATTTCAGCCCGATCCCTCCAGTGGTTTGGGCTGTGCGTTGATAGATCACTATGTCAGTCAGTCACCTTTGAGTTTTATATATTTATAGATATTGATGTTGTATTTGTAGTAAAGTTGCGTAAAAAAAATGTATAAACAGTCGAATCATACGCCTGATGGAAAGCGACTGGTGTTACTTCTAGTAAATATACACACAGTGACAAAAGCATGAAAAAAAATTCAGATAGCATTTTGAGGCCTGATTTTTTTTAAATAAAATGTAATACATCATGAAGTAAAATACCTGCAGGTCTATTCTGCAAAAATCTCACCATGAAAACTTAGATGAAGTGAGCTGTCACTCCACCAGATGCCAAGGATTGACACTATTGACAGCGCACTTCACGTTTCAAGTTTTCGCGGTGAGATTTTTACAGAATAGCACCACTGCACTAAAACAAGAAGAACAAAGGTATCAAAAAATGCTTAAAAGGCTGAGAAAAAACTTTACATGAACAACATACATATACATAAAGCCTCCTACACAGTTTAAAGGAAGTCAATTATTAAGCCCCTGTTCTCCGGCGGGTCTGGATGAGACTTTTAGCGAAATACTTATGCTAACTCCGTAAGTAAGTACACACGTCGCTCACGGTTCATTGTTAATGCTTCGTGACTCTTGTAATATTACTAGAAGGGCCTTTCTAACGAAAAACTTGTTGTTGGAAGTCATACGAAATTATTAAAAAAAAAAACAGTGGCCCTCCGGGATTGCAGAGAGTAGTGAAAACAAAACACAAACAGAATACTTTGGCATCACTGACATATCGGATGTACATTAAAACCGAGTAGGTACATCTCCACCCCCCCCCCTCCCCTCCTAGATCGTCTTCTGTTTGAACCGCTTTTTCTTTTGTTTTTGATCCTGAAGGATCGTCAGCAACAAAAATAAGTACAGGGTTTATTGAAATACATAAGTACGTAATTTCTTATTATAACGGATACGTGTATGTTAGTATTGAGGAACAACGACTCCACATTTTCGTCTTTGTCAAGTCACCGCACCCGGTTTGAACCCTTTTTAATAATTTTACAAATGGCGGATGTGAAAAATGTAACTTAACTTAATTTACTTGAAAGAAATTAATGATTTTGATTGATGATTAATTGCAATGATGTGGGTACAAAATAAGATGTAAACATTCTAAAAACGGTTCCAACACACTCTACCTTACGGCATGCAAGAGTAAAAAAAAAAGTATTTATATTTCCTCAATTATACAACCAACATATACACAAAAAAGAAAAACAAGAAAACTCTTATGATTCAACTTGATCGGGGTTTTTGAGTTTGAGGGGCATATTTTGGCAAAAAATTAAAAATATGCTGCCAATAGTAATTAATAGTGAAATAAAACAAATCAGAACTAAATTGATTCTTATATTTACCTCTCTTGATTGTTCGCAGGCATTTTCTTACTTTTTTTATTTGACTTAGGTACGATTTAAGAAACATTTTATGAAAAATATGAATAAATCTTAACTATTTATGTCAGTAAACTATAATCTTAAATGTAATTGTCTGTGAGGAAACCAGTATTATAATAATATTTCAGTCTTATCACTCAACGCGAATGACGCTAAAACCGCGCTCAAACCTCCCCAAACAGCGCGCTCTAGTAATCCAGTAACTTTATATCAGTGTTTTAAGTTAAGGGTGCGCGTTCCCGAAAGGCGTTGAATTTGATTCACAACATATCTGTTAAGCCCTTACATCCATTCAGACAGGTGCGTACAGGTACATGTCAGTGACGTCATGCACCATTAGACGGATTTTGGAAAACGGATTTCCTGAGTGTGTGATTTTTGAGGTATATATATCTTGTCTGTTTCCAATAGGTTTAATCGATTCTCTATCTAAATGTGATATGTGTTGTGACCAGTGCCGGATTAGCCCATAAGCAAATTAACCAATTGCTTAGGGCATCACGTCTCGGGGGGCACCATAAGGCAGAAACAGCACCGATACAGTACTTGCTAGCACATGAAAGGCAAGGCTGTTTATCAGCAAGATATTACAAGACCCAAAAGTCACTCTAGCTAAGGATGTGCTCCAATATTTACAAAACGCTCGTCGATGTTTTGAAAAAATACGAGGTGACTAGTGGATAGGAGGGCCTACGGGCGTGGATTGCTTAGGGCATCAAGTAGTCTTAGTCCGGCACTGGTTGTGACGACATTTTAAATTGTGAAGACCTTCATAATTCTACGGTAAATAATTAGTACAATAACTTTTCTAAAACAGCACCCTCATTGCGTTACACTATAAATCAAAATCTGAATCATTTGAAGGATCTTATCCATTGCTTTTATGTCCGAAAAATTTGTCTGTTCAACAACGTAAATAACGCGACGAATGTTGTTCAAAATCAAGTCCTTATTTTATTTAAATTAGGCTGAGAATCAGCACTTTTCGAACGTCAAGATTACATAAGACAGTCCCCCAAAACGCCCACCCTTCACGACTTCCTAGTGCTTTTGCTGGAAAGAAAAAGTGGCGCAACAAACTCCCCGGAGCACAGTTGACTCGTCAAAATTAACCCCATTCCTACTGTAAACGGGTTACGCAATAACCCCGTTGCTCCTTTTAAGCCGGCGACAGACCTGTAACATTTCGTCGTAACGTAACGATACGTTACGACGAAATGTTACAGATCAGTACAGCAAGCCGATCCGCCCGCTGCGAACGCAGCGTGCTCCACCCGGTTGTCAGTATTTTCACGAATCCCTTTGAGTGTTACGTTACGCCTTAATTATAGATCAGTACAACCCCAAGCGTCGTCGCCAGCGCATGTGTAAATCGGGTATCACGAGATTTTGATTACCAAAGGCGGAGCGCAGTCGAGCACTATGCTCGTCATGAGCAAGGGTACAGGTCAGTCAGGTAATGCCGTAGTGTAACACGCTCGCCTTGAATGTTACGTTACGGCCAAATGCTCATGTCAGTCGCCGGGTTTAAGTATCTCCACAATAAACACTTTTATCTACCAACAATAAAAACAAAACAAGATCGCGCACTTCACATGTTTTCCCAATAATTCCTCTGTAGCATTCCTAAGGCTACACAATACAGAGCATGAGCTAATTCCTGTTAGTACGAAGTTTTAATTCAGTACTTACACAAGCCGACTTCCCGGTCTTGTGTACCGAACTCTTTTCAAGTGGTCTTGGCTCGGCTTAGCTTTGCAGCGCGTATTATGTAGTAAGCTTCAGCAATTAAGTATGTAGTATTGTTGGAAGGAAGATTTTAAACTTCATGGTTTATTTCAGCAGATTATGTAAAGAAAAAGAAAGAAAGAAAGAAACAAAAAAAAAATTGGGGCTTATAGACAGGAAATACCTACAAATAGTTAAAAAAGGAGCAGTTAAAACTAACAAAGTTACAATAAAAACAACCCAAAAAAAATGTGTGCGAGGCCAAAAGCCTCAGGTGAAAATTATCATCATCATCATCATTTCAGCCGAAAGACGTCCACTGCTGGACATAGGCCTCCCCCAAGCACCTCCACTTCGACCGGTTCTGTGCTTATCGCATCCAACGGGTTCCTGCGGTTTTCACAAGGTCGTCGGACCACCTTGTGGGAGGCCTTCCAATGCTACGTCTTCCGGTACGCGGTCGCCTCTCCAGAACCTTTCAGCCCCATCGGCCAAATGATTGCGTAAACGTGCATACTATGCGATAGCAGCAATCGCGGTTAATTTGCTGGCATTTGTTGAAGAGTTTCGTTGACTGTCTCCGAAATCCATCATCAGATCTTTACTAAAAAATGGTGGTCCCATTTAAATTTCAGAATAAACCCCTTTCGAACAAAAAAATAAGTTATGCCCGAACATACAAAAAAAAAATCAATAAAAACATCCGAAATGAGAACCTCCCCCTTTTTTGAAGTCGGTTACTATTATCTCAGCATAAAGCTGCGATATTTCAGGTGGAAATTCGTGCTTTTAATTTCATCGCCACTGCTCTCAAAACGGTGAAGGAAAACATCGTGAGAAAACCGGCATGTCCTAGAAACAAAAATTCGAAGACATATGACATCTACCAATCCGCACTGGGCCCGCGTGTTGGATTAATGCCCTCTCCCTCTCACGAGAGGAGGCCTGTGTCCCAGCAGTGGGAACATTATAGACTGATTATGTTATGTTAGTTTTGGTACGAAAAAACTTTGTGACTGTACAATCACGAGCACTAATATGTCAACACTTGGCAACTTTTAATTGCGATTTTTTCACGAAATAACGAATGCAAAGTTGAAATACGACACTTTACAAAAACCTATGGGTTCGAAAATACTATCTTCGTAATAACATACAATTTAATTAAAAAATTAAGGAGAAAATCGCCTTTGAATAAAGCCAAGTGTATAAATACTTATGCTCGTGACTGTACTTACAAAGTCACTTGAAATTTTTGTGTGTTCGTCTAAGTTACATAATAAAAGTAATTTACCTTTGGAAAATATTTGAAAACAATACTTATGTTTGCATTAGAATAAGCTGATTCCATAAGGCACTATTCCAATTAGCACATTATCGGATTACTTATGCGCAATTCCTATATCGTACCGACTGGTATTCGGTGATCGTTAATGCTAACACTCGTTTCTTTGCCAGATGTGTACGTAAATAAGTTGACATCTTTTTGTTCAATCAATCTTTTTAGAAAGAAGGAAAGAAAGGAATTTTTTTTTTCCTAACTATGTCGGGGTCAGCTTTAAGTTAATCGGATGCAGCTGACTACCAGTATTGTACATGGAGCTACTGCCTATCTGACCTGTATCAAGATACGGCTTAGGAAGACTAGTTGACTGTCGCAGATCTACAAATGACAGCCGGGACGTTAACGTGCACTCCAAGACACGAAAGGGTCTCGATATGTAGGTAATAGATGGTCACCCATCTACGATCCGACCGTGGCAAGCGTATAAGCTTAAGGTTCGTCGTACGACTGCTATCATATAGCCACGAGTCCCTCTTGTTGATGTCGTTCTGTTGAGACATATAAACGGGAATGGGACCAACTGCGAACGCGGTACGAAGTGCGAATGGGACGAAGTGCGAATAACCCATATAAACATTTTCATCAAGACAAATGAACTTTGAAATTAGAACTAAGAAAATGCGTCGATGAAAAAAATAAAACAATTGAGCATCTATTCTGTTAATCACTAGCGATCGGTTCCTAGTTGCGTGTTCGCGACAAAGTCGAGTATTTCTTAGCTCGCCTAAGAGGTCCCTGTTCGTCTGTCTGTCTAATTGCTATTTTATGTAGCGAGATAATGAACGTTGAATCTGTTAGCTTGCACTGATTTGTACTTCTTGTTTGAAGATTAATGTAAAGTTGGATAAGGAAGTAGGACGATTTGGCTGGAATTTTGAAATAAATGAGACAATCCTATCTCTTTTTCATGTTGCGTACCAACTTTTATATTTAGTTTTCTCATGAAAAACTTTTACTGTATTTATAAAGTACATACCTAATTGACGCTTGATTCTTGTGATGCATTTTCTTAGTAAGAGTTTCCATTTTCGCGTTACTAGTACGGCTTTACCCAACAAATTGCCTACTTCCATAATATTCCTATAAAACTTCATTAAACATTTTCCCCGTAACTTGAAAAGAGACAGTCCAATTATGAATTACCCAATCACGTCGACCGAAATGAAAGAGTATTACTTTTTTGCGGCAGTGCGAGGCCGGCTCGCGGACTCGAAGCTAATTCGATTTAATTTTATGCCGGATTCGAGATAACACGTGTGCGAGGATTTGCGGCACACGCGTTATGACGTCACAAGTCATTAGTATTTGGTGACAAGTGACAATGCTACAATTTTTTTTGTTTTTATGTGAATGTGATTTAGGTCCTTTTTTCCGCAATTCTTTGATGAAATTAAATGATGTTGATTATTTTTATTTCTGTGATCGTAGATCTTTTAAGACACTTTTACACGTCTATTTATTGGTCAATTAGCTGCGCCCAGCGGTTTCACCCGCGTAAATGTCGATCCTGTGGGAATATCGGGATAAAAAGTAGCCTATATGTTAATCCAGGGTGTCTGTTAAGCGTGAAGAAGTAACAAGCATAACATTAGTGTGATATTTTTACACTAGATCTAGAGTCTCTTTTAAAGTCCAAACATTTACAAGATGACGTTTACCTTGATCTTAGTATGCTTTTCAGGAAATCTATGTTGTTCAATGAAATTCTATGCATAAAATATGTTTGTAGGTATATTCTTACATATAAAAGTATTAAATGGCATTCTTTTGAAAGTCTATCAAAAGATCAGTCTTAGAAATTATACGTTACTTTGCTGTTAAGTTAAATGTGATTTAGTTATAAAATATTATTGTAGCATGTATTTTATTCCTTGGTTACTAACATTATTTTTAAGTGTACTTACAAATAATGATATAATAATTATTTTTAAATATGGATCACTGTCTGACTTAAATAACTAATAATTATTATTTGTGGATATTAAAATACCTTGCCTCCTATAACAACACAACTTTTCAAAATTACCTGTTTGTAATCCCATGAACAATCTAGTCAGTTTACCCAAAATATGGTCCCACCTATCGCATTTAATTAATATTCAATTCCCCGTGTATAGTTTCATAATGCAAGGGTTTATACTGACCAGAGGACCGTCTCGGGCGGCGGGCGGGCCACAACTAAACCTCACTAATCCAAGCTGGGTATTAAATCGTTGCCTAGGTTAGCACCTGCAACTACCTTCCGAACTTTGTAGGGTTGACTGAACAGTGTTACTGAAAATTGTGTAGGAAAATTCGTTGTGGAAATGGAAAAGATTGGGAGAGAAAAAGAAAAGTTGTGACAAAGTTCCTAGGTCTACGTCCACTTGTTTTGTTTCCTACTTATTTACACACTAGCTTCCTCCCGCGGCATCGCCCGCGAGGTAGGTATGTCGATAAAAACTATTCTATATCCTTCCCCGGGATGCAATCTATCTCTCTGCCAAATTTTATCTAAATCCGTTCAGTGGTTTAGGCGTGAAAAGGTATCATACAGACAGACAGACAGAGTTACTTTCGAATTTATAATATTAGTATGGATTGGTGCAACTTATTTTTTTTTTATCCGATCATAACTTGCTGTTAGGTACCTATACCTGCTGTCTATGATATATATTTTTTGTTTTTTGTAAATGTTAATTAGTAGTATTCAAATCAAAAAGTCCGAAGGGATCAAAATAACCAAACGCATAACCCTTTCTAACGTATCACCCAAAGAACTCTCCAACGAAAACTACCAAAACTTACTTTCAGCGATTACGGGAACTGAAACTCCTATTCAAAAGTACATAACCCAAAGGCTAACACAGCTTAACACACCTCCACCCTGTTATTAAAAGATTATTGTGGCGCAAAATTTATAATTTCAATGTAACTACCCACTATGTTTTGTGGACCGGATCCGGGCACAGTAGGTATTATGTAGATTCAATAACTGTGCGCTCAAAGACGTGTATTGTTTTCGACTGATACTCTAAATCAGTGTTCACCGTAATATTATTGAATATGGGTAATATTTTGGGATTGTTTACCTGTGTGCTTCGAGCAGAATCGTAGTCCTAATATAATATTATGAATGTGAATTTTGTATTTGTGGAGGTTACTCAATCATCCGGAATGAGAAAGTTTATAGAAGATAATACACAGATTAAAACAGAAGAAGAACTAGCAGGGGATCGAGGAGGCGAGGGTGCAAACAACTCGCAAAAACGTCTGAATGGATTTGGATGAAATTTGGGACACAGATAGACCATGACCTGGATAAGGGCATAGGCTACTCGGCGTCTTTTCATCCTGGATCGCAGACGAAGTCACGGGGAACTGCTAGTAATAAAATAATTGTAAACGCGCTACATTAGCCATCATCATCTGCATAGACTTTTCCCAACTATGTTGGGATCGGCTTCAAGTCTAACCGGATGCAGCTGAATACCAGTATTTTATATCTGACCTTCACAATCCAGTTACTGGGTAATACGACACCCCTTGGTAAGACTGGTTGTCAGACTTTCGGGCTTCTGTCTACCCGTAACGACTGTCAAAGATCGACGAATGACAGCCGGGACCAACGGCTTAACGTGCTTTCCGAGGCACGGAGGGGTCACGGTATGTAAAGATGGTCACCCACAGACCAACCGCGGCAATCGTAGCTTAACCTGATCGATCGACCTGTGCGGCTGTTATTATTTAGCCACGGGCCCCCCTGTGTGCTGGCTATATAACATAATACATATATAACATTTAAGCAGAACGTTATCTCTCTTTCGTTATTGTGACCGTATAACATCTTGCATATCATTTCATCATCATTACCTGTTTTTATCTGCCAAGTCGAGCAAAAAGGGGCACGGCCGTACCATCAGTAGTAGTGATACGCTGGTTCTGGCGCACCGATCTCAAAGGCGGGTGTGCCAGAACCAAAAAAAAAAAAGGGTTTTGGGGTGCTCTGATCACCTTTCTGCGGTCCGTTTTTGCATAGGATGCGCGGTTCCGGAGATGTGCAAATCAATTAACTGATTAATCTAATTGATTTCCGGTGCTATGCACCCTCATTAGCGTTTCATTGTTCGCCTAATCCTCTATCTATTCTAACTCGGCCACCGTCATTGTGTGCCATTGTGGTCACCCTCATTAGCGATGCATTGTTGGCCTAATCCTTGCATTCCTTGGCGTTCTTATCTATTACTCATTGTTAGCCCTCAACTGCTTTTCTGAATCATCAATAAAACACATTCCTTCATTTTATTTCTTATTTTCTACAAAATATGAGCGGAACATCTCATCCACTAAAATATCATTGTACAATGTGTTCCCCGTAAATATGTTCGTAAAACTATGCATTGAACATCCCTGAAACTTATATAGCAAATACATTAAGCAATATTCACCACAAACTGAAGTCCAATCATTCTGAATCCTATCAACATTCCAGTCCCATCTTTTGCAATTCCTTTTTAAAAACTCATCCACAGACCAACCACGGCAAGCGTCGCTTAACCTGATCGATCGAACTGCGCGGCTGTTATTATTTACCCACGGGCCCCGCAAACGCGCTACATTAGCTACTACCATGCTAATAGTCGTACTCAAAGAAATTTCTTCAACACAGACGAAAAATTTCCTCATAAAAGAAAAGCGCGACAGATTTCCATTAAACGCGCCGAGCTATTAAACGGCTATAAAAAAGCGCATCGAAGCAGCAAAAACTATTTAATAACGCAACAAAGCAACGCTACAAAGCGCTGGGCGCCCATCGCCGTCGCGCGTCGGCCGTTCCTTCCACCAGGATTAATTATTATTTTAACATTTCAGTAGGTTTTTTGCCGCGTCCGCGAGCAAGTCAAAAGCATTGCTTTCTCGCTTCAAAAGTTGCTAAATAATTAAGACGCCTCCTTAACGACAGCGTTTCGACGTCCAAGAGACTAAGTAGGTGATTTTTCAGAGGAACCACGTCTTGGAAAAGATTTTTCCATTAAGTACGTTTTTTTTTGTGGCTCTTCGGTTGACGTTCGGGAAGATTATGTTTGTAATTATGTTTTTATTATAGGCATAGAAAGCTGAAGCTTGTACAATATTACTAAATTATAATAATACTTGCTGTGCCCCGCGGTTTCACCCGCATAAGTGTCGATCCCGTGGGAATATTGGGATAAAACCAATATATACGCCTAGCATTCGTGATTTAAAAACTATTTCTCTATTTAAATGTCGATTAAAAGAGCATTTTTCCTCTATACTGTGAGTATATATATATGTTTATATATTTTAGCATTATGTAGGTATTTATTTAATTATAATACTTACATTATTTTTTTTGCATTATATGTGTAGGTTTATTTAATATTCTAGTTTAGACTTCATACATTCATGTTTTCTCTTCTTGTTCTCACACACTATTGTCTACATTTCTTTTTTACTTCTCCTTTCGCAGGTCTGCTGAAAGAAATTTCTTAAGAAATGAGCAGTAGACCAGGTACCTTTGTACTCAAATTATAATTATGTCATATCCCTATGTATTTTACTGTGTGTACATAAATTATAAAATAAATAAATAAAAAGTAGCCTATATCTGGATATAGGTGTCAGCTACCTCCATACACAATTTTATCAAAAGTGAGTCAGCCGTTTGAGCGTGAAGAAGTAACAAACACACCACACACCCCCACACACATACACACATCCCCCACCCTCACACATACACACTCACAAACTTTCGCCTTTACAATATTAATGTGATTATTGATGTGAGGTACTATACATGCTAATTATTTTAACCATCGACACCATAAGCAGGTGGAAAGTGTAACGATTTGAAAATATAGAAAATAACATGGTACCACTGCTCTCAGAACGGTGAAGGAAAACATCGCGAGGAAACCGGCATGTCCTAGAGCCAAAAATTTGAAGACATGTGACATCTACCAACTCGCACTGGGCCCGCGTAGTGAGAGAAGGTGCTGGGAACTGTGTCCCACATATTATAGGCTAATTATATAACTTGGTACCTAAAACACTGACAAATTCCCTCTCTATTATCCTAGGTAAAACACTGCCAGTCCATTGCGTGGTGGAGTCAGTAGTCTCTCTTGAAGAAGGCGCATGGAGACGACGAGCCGTGGTGGAGACTGACAGCTACGTCATCATCCCTGCCGCTACTGCCTTCCACGAGCTTGTGCCCGCCGCCATGATGCGGCTTGGATACCCTCACGAGTTGGCTGCTTCTGCTAAAGGTATGTTCGTTTATTTTGTTGATTTATATGAAAGTTTAATAACCTAAAGTTGAATGTTGCTTCCAAATATTAAGGTTTCACCCGCGTAAATGTCGATCCCGTAAGAATATCGGGATAAAATATATTCTATATGTTAATCCAGGGTGTCAGCTACCTCCATACAAAATTTTATCAAAATTGGTATAGCCTTTTGAGCGTGAAGAAGTAACAAACATATAAACACACACACACTCACAAACTTTCGCCTTTATAATATTAGTGTGATGTGACAGTTACATAGTTTCAATCAGAATTAAGTTTCAATGTACTGTCCTTTCCGTTATTTTATCTCTGACTAGCTGCGCCCCGCGGTTTCACCCGCTTAAGTTTCGATCCCGTGGGAATATCGAGATAAAAAGTAGCCTATATGTTAATCCAGGTTGTCAGCTACCTCCATACCAAATTTTATCCAAATTAGTCCAGCCGTTTGATCGTGAAGAAGTAACAAACATATAAACACACACACATACTCACACACACACTCACACACACACTCACAAACTTTCGCCTTTATAATATTAGTGTGATTTTGCATTACTGTCCAAATTAGAATGATCTTTATTCTCATCCCAATCAGGTTGCTGCTGTCAGAGGTAAATAACTGTGAATGGGCTGTTATGGTTATTATTGTCAAAAGTGATAAAGCAGTTACGAGGTCGACTTGACAGTCAAACAAAGGATAATTATTGATGGATGTTGCTATAAAGCTACTCAAACTCACAGCATTTATTTCAATTAAACCGTGTACAGGCACTTTTGAATTGTCAAAATTAAACTAAGTACTAAGTCCTTGGGTAAAGTAAAAGGAAAATTATAGGAATATCTTGTGCATTTCTTTAATTTTAATATGCTTATTTAAGGACCAAAGAGAAGGAAAAAAATAAGGAATACGCTTTCTTGATTTTTTTTCTATTAGGTATCTACACAAGGATTCATTGTAAATACGTCAATCAATAATCAAGTTTAATAATAATTATCCTAGTAACGCATCAATAAAGATCCCTAAATAAATTAGGATGAGGGCGGAAGGATTCAGGCGCGGATCTAGGTTTTCGCTCAAGGGGGGCAAATGTTTGTCTCTGAAGAAGGGCCGGGGGGAGGGGGGGTGGTTCACAAGCCGTGCAAGCTTTAAAAAACCTTCCGCACCTATTTTCTGTAACGTTATATAGAAGGTGACTACTATGCGAATACTCAACATCTGGCTAGCCTCTTCCCAACTATGTTATCGGCATCCTGTCTAACCGGATGCAGCTGAATACCAGTATTTTACATGGAGTGACTGCCTATTTCACCACTAAAACCCAGTTATTGGGTAACACACGATACCCCTTGGTAAGACTCGTTGTCAGACTTTTGGGCTTTTCTTTCAATTCTGACTGGGCAGTCTGAATTGATGTCATTCGTGGATCTTTGACAGTCGTTATGGGCATAACGACTGTCAAAGATCCACGAATGACAGCCGGGAC
The DNA here is from genome assembly GCA_916614155.1 of Mesoligia furuncula. Taxonomy (NCBI): domain Eukaryota; kingdom Metazoa; phylum Arthropoda; class Insecta; order Lepidoptera; family Noctuidae; genus Mesoligia; species Mesoligia furuncula. The sequence goes on from OU744794.1 coordinate 10,169,471, forward strand.
CAACGGCTTAACGTGCTTTCCGAGGCACGGAGAGGTCTTGATATGTAAAGATGGTCACCCATCCACGGCAAGCGTAACTTAACCTGATCAATCGACCCGTGCGGCTGTTATTAGCCACAAGCCTCTCCTGTTATTACTTAGCCACAAGCCTCTCCTGTTATTACTTAGCCACAAGTCTCTCCTGTTATTTCTGAGCCACAAGCCTCTCCTGTTATTATTTAGCCAAAAGCCTCTCCTGTTATTACGTAGCCATAAGCCTCTCCTGTTATTACTTAGCCACAAGACTCTCCTGTTATTATTTAGCCACAAGCCACTCCTGCTACTACTTAGCCACAAGCCTCTCCTGCTATTACTTAGCCACAAGCCTCTCCTGCTATTACTTAGCCACAAGCCTCTCCTGATATTACTTAGCCACAAGCCTCTCCTGCTATTACTTAGCCACAAGCCTCTCCTGCTATTACTTAGCCACAAGCCTCTCCTGATATTACTTAGCCACAAGCCTCTCCTGCTACTACTTAGCCACAAGCCTCTCCTGTTATTACTTAGCCACAAGCTTCTCCTGTTATTACTTAGCCACAAGCCTCTCCTGATATTACTTAGCCACAAGCCTCTTCTGCTATTACTTAGCCACAAGCCTCTCCTGATATTACTTAGCCACAAGCCTCTCCTGCTACTACTTAGCCACAAGCCTCTCCTGTTATTACTTAGCCACAAGCCTCTCCAGTTATTACTTAGCCACAAGCCTCTCCAGTTATTACTTAGCCACAAGCCTCTCCAGTTATTACTTAGCCACAGCCTCTCCTGTTATTACTTAGCCACAAGCCTCTCCTGCTATTACTTAGCCACAAGCCTCTCCCGTTATTACTTAGCCACAAGCCTCTATATCCGTGCCTAGGAGGATGATGCTTAAGTTTCTTGCCCAAATAAAACACCAATATCTCACCTTCAATTTCTTTGTCACCAGGTTCCGTAGTAATAAACAACTGGAAGCCGCTGCCATTCGAGAGGATCTCTGATGGTCCTCTGGCCACCGTCGGCGAGGTTCTTGGGGAGCTGACGACTGTCGCCACTCTCAGGATCCAACTGCTGAGACCGCGACCGACACCACTGCAGGACATTAAAGACAAACTTCTGCGACTGTTGTTACTGCAGAGCAGACCTTTGCTCATGTCTACTGGATGCCCTTTGGATGAGGTAAGTCCTTGTATAAAGGAAAAGACTTATGTCGTTGTTTGTAAGTCAGTCTAATCAGCTAAGATAAAAATTAATACACAAAAAAATTAGAGACCTTATTCCAAATTAAGTAGTTTTTGAGAAAATGTTAAAAGAGATCCCCGAATATATTTATTTATTTGTGCAAAATTTATTACCTTTAGTGTCTAAACGCACTATGCCGAAGGTACGCGACCGAAGTTCGGCAAGATTACGCCTGCAATGCTTAATTTCGGCATAATGTGTCGTCAGCAATTCAAATAGCATTGCAGGCGTAATCATGCCGAACTTCGGTCGCGTACCTTCGGCATAGTGTGTTTAGACACTTAGGGCTGATTTTTCCATCGCCAGATAATTTTTATTCGAGGAATAAAATTGACGTTTGACAGTTCTTCCATACAAAATCTGTCAGTCGTTTCAGCCGATAGACGTCCACTGCTGGACATAGGCCTCCCCCAATTTGGGGGGGGGGGGGGGTTTGCCATAATCGCCACGCTTGGCAGGCGGGTTGGCGATCGCAGTATGGTATGATGGTGGAATAAATAGAGAACGCTGCTGCCCATTCTCCAGTAAGACCCTTAGTCGCCTTTTACGACACCCACGGGAAGTAAGGGGTGGTGCAATTCTTTAAGTCCGGCACCACACAGACACAAATCTGTCAGACGTCAATTTTATTCTACGAATAAAAATTATATGTCGATTGAAAAATCAGCCCTAAGTGTAATGTTGACATTACAATATGCTATAAGGACACCAGTAACGTCAATATATGTTTCTGGCAGAAAACGTGCTTAATAACTTCTAAAAGAAGAAGCTTGTGAAGTGTATCAAAAAAGGAAGAATAAATTCTCGGTTTTTTGCAAACACAACCCCAGTTATAAAAGAATTAAGCCACAAACACAGTCGTCATAATCTTCCAACCACACGTACATTCAGCAAAGCTTCCGAAAACATCTGTCAAATCAAATTACATCAACCGATTGGGGCGTTAAAATCATCCTGATGGGTGACAATGAGTACACGGTACAACGGACTAAACCAACATTCACAACGGAACGCCATGTCCTCGGTTTACCCCCGAACAATACCCCGAACTAAACCTTTACCCTTACCCCTTACCCCCTGTTACCCCTTATTAACGTGGAAACTCATTGTTTTCCATATTTTAAGCCCGCTTTGTAAGGCACGCTTTCAATCGAAAACGTTTATCCTAGTAGGTATTGTTTGTTTTAACAATTTAATTAAAGACTGAGTGCTTATTTGCCTTAGATTCGCGATTTTTGTATCGGTTTTGGTAGCTTTTATTCGAGCTTTTTGCGGGTTTGCTGGTAATTTTTAACATTACCAGAGGAAATCGTTGAAATACACACATCAAAAGTGTCTAGGGATCAAGCATTTTTATGCGGATTTCTTGAGATTGAGATGTGGCTTTGTAATAAATTTATGATTTTATAAATTTATATGGATCCTTTTTGGTGCATTTCATAATTTGAATCAGGAACTGTGAATCAAATTCGAGTAAAAGATGAAAATCAGCTGTCAATATTTTCCCTATAAAAACATACAACGCATTGAAGACATTATTAGTGCTACTGTTTCCCTACTACTGATTAAAACCAACGTTATTATGGAGCGGCGACGTCATTTAAGCAGGGAAGAAATGCTCAGAGCCGTGGGAATGATAGAAGCTGGTTCCCGGCAACGTACTGTGGCTTTAGCTCTGAATACAAGTCAGAGTGTTATCAGTCGACTTTGGACACGTTACCGAAGCACTGGTACCGTGGCTGAGCGCCATGGAGGACGGTATCGCTGCACCACACGGTGACAAGACCGATACATTCAAATCTTAACTCGAAGAGCTCCAACAATAACCGCCATGATGTTAGCCGTGAGGCTTCATCACTCTTCAGGGAACTTAATTAGCGACTAAACAGTCAGAAACCGCTTGCATGAAGTGAACCTTCATTCCCGAAGACCGCTACGTACTACGAAGGTACCACCTATAGCAATGCACAATCGTAGGATTCGATATCAATGGGCTCTTGAACACAGAAATTGGGCAGAAGAACAATGGCGTTTCGTGTGCTTTTCTGATGAGTCTCGTTTTGGTATGAGACCGGATACAAGACGTATACGACACTGGAGAACCCCTGGACGCCAACAGCGATTAAAATCCTGCCAGGAAGTCCATCCTTATAGTGGTGGAACCATCATGGTATGGGCGGGTATTTGGATCGGCGGAAGAACTGAGTTGATTTGGATCAGAGGCAACCTCAACGCTCAAATTTATGCTGAGACGATTGTATCAGACGTCATCGTTCCTCTACAAGTGCAAATCGGTCCCTTATTTCAGTTAATGCATGATAATGCACGACCGCACACCGCAAGAGTTGTAAGACAGACTCTCGCCGCAGCTAACATCAATGTCCTGCCCTGGCCTGCTCAGTCGCCAGACTTGAACCCGATTGAGCATGCATGGGATATGCTACAGAGAAGAGCTCTGCCGAATATGGAGGGTATCCAGTCGCAAGAAGACCTTTTTTTGTTGTTGCAACGAACATGGGCGGCCATTCCACAGCGTGATTTGGATGAACTCATTTTGAGTATGCCAAACCGATGTTCTTGTGTTGTTAGTGTTCGCGGTAGAAACACGGATTATTAATTGTTTAAGTTACCCAATAAAATTTTAAAGAAAACTGTTATTTCAATCTTTTTTTCGAACTTTTGTGTTAGTGGTTCAAATGTCAAAAATCCCTTTATTAGGAAAATGGCAAATTTCTTTATTAATGCAAAGGTGACTTGGTTTATCGTTACTGTGACAAACGAAAACACTTTATTTGATGAATCCTTAAAGAAAATTTTAATTAATATCAATCAGGAGAAAAGTTATTGCAAAAATATATGTTGATCCCTAGACACTTTTGATGTGTGTAGTTGTAGACAAACTGGTGACTCTTTCTTTGGAATATGTCACCGAAGTTTATCTAAGTAATATTGAGGCGGCAGTCTTCATTAAGTTCATAATTATGTATGTAGATACATACATAATCTTGAACTTTGTTTTATTTAGGACTATTTCTTGGACAATAATTGTAATAATTGCATGGACAAGTCCATACAATTATCGATTAAAATGTCAAAACAGCACAAACATTACGAAAATTATTACATAACAAACAGTGATATGAAGGCCTATCTTCCAAGTCCGCCTGCCAAATAGCTTTCAACTGCCAAAGCACATATAAATACTGGCACTCGAAGCGCTCGATATCGACGAAAATTAACGAGAACTTTGGATGAAAGACGAATAGACAGATTATCAAAACTCTTCGTTAAGTAGGCGCGCGTTCTTCAATTTGGTCTTTATAATTGCGAGGTGACTGCTAAGACCCTGCTAATAGGGATCATCGCTCGGGGGAAGAATTAAGGAAGCATTTGTTTTCATGTTCGCGGCTCGAGTCTTAACAATGAGTGGGCTCATAGACATTTTGATGTCATGTTTTGATTGTAAGTTGATGTTGTTGCTGAAAAGCTGTATGGGTGTGGAATTTCTTAACGGAATGTGTAACTGCATGTTTTTTGATTCAATTTAGATAACATTAAGTTAAGTTTAACTGTCTCTTTTACTGTAACTGTGACACAAGACTCCAGAACACACCCACTCACTCATATGGTCTAAGTATAACTGTATGTAATAACCATGAGAATAAGAAAATGCAGAGAGTATAAAGAAAACATCAACCAAAATTTTCAACAACTCAGTGATTTCTAAAGAGATTTAAAGCTCTCGCTCACGATAGAGAACAATTTGTCGACGCGATGAGCACCTGTCTCATACGCAAGATCTCCATACATAATAAATTTAATTGAATCTCCGTCTCATCCGCGCCTCGTAAGGCCTTATTATATTTTCTAAATATCCACCTTGTAGCGAACGGGTTAGGGCGGCAGGGGGTTGCCCTCATCTTGCCAACTTGAGCCACACCGAAAGAGGGTTAAAAGGAGTTTTAGATGTACGAACGCTTTTGATCTTATTAATACCATAAAATAATGCTTTATAATCTTATTAAACGCGAGGTTAGCGCTCCATGCGCGCCCTCCAACCGTAACTGGCTCACGGATATTTCAATTTGGAGTTTGCAGTGACAGCGTGTAGTGGCACGGTTCCGTTATACCATCATTTTCAATGTTTCATAATGTCTTGAAGATAACAAATGAAGATCTAACGGTCTAATAGACAGCTAGAAACAAATTGAAGTTGAAAAGTCGATTCGAAGTTGGCGCAAATGAAGCAAAGGAACTCCCGACCGGGCAAGATAATCAAACACCTCGAACTTGGAGTTGTAGCTAAACGCCAGATGAACTCGGCTCTATGATATTATGGTAATTTATCTCACGCCAATTTGCGCCACTTCGATTTTAACTCGGAGCAAACTTTTGGACGCTCGAGGAATATTTTATCGAAGGGGTTTCCCGAGTGCCACCTCGATGCAGGATCAATTTTAAACCATAAATCTTCTTTAAGACTACTTTCTTACTTAATTTCGAAATCTCTTTCAAGGTTCTTTGTAAAGGGTTACAATTTAATCACTCCTTCAAGCGTGCGTAAGTAGCGTATGTACACACAACGAAAATAATATAAGATAACACTAAGCCTATTGTGCTCAAAGTTGTCCTTTTAACTACAAGTATATCAAGAAATGTTCGCAATCACACACCGAATTACGTACTTAGGCGGATTACACGTGACGCGAGTTATCACGCGCAGGCGCCAGCTCTCGTAAATCTTCCATGAAGCTGAAACAGACAATATCTGAAAGCAAATATGGCCTCACTATTTAAAAATATAAAACAAAGAAGCGGATTAACGTATCACTCGAGCGCGGCGCTAATACCTCTGACATGATTTATAGGCACAATCTCGATGTGTAATACTTACAGTTAATTTAACGTCTGATTTAGCAACACTGCGAGCCTGCGCCTGACAACTCGCTTGACGACGTAATCACTGGCATTGTTCTGTGTAATCTAGCGATACGAGCAGATCTCACTTGCATAACTGTCAAGCTGGGTAAACGGCGCGACGGAACTATAATCTGACAAGTTCTTTATGATTGACTACTTGCTGTGCGATTAATACCTCTCTAAACATGCACTCCTGTTATCACGCTGAACAAATAATTGTGAAATTTAAACATAGCATTGGAATCATTCCGAGTCACACGGTTGATTTGATGCTCAAACAGCGGCGTCGGATCGGCTTGAGGCATTTCGGGAGCTTTGTTTAGCGCAGTCGGTGCGGTAACGATGCAGGGAGCACTTAGTCCGCGGCTGTGCCGGCGCTAGTTGAGGGCGTAGTGGGTGGATGCTAATTGTTGAGACGCCCTTCCCGCTCATTGTTTTAGAGCAGACCATGATTGAAGTTTCGTCGGTGCGCGGGAGTGATGCGCACTAACCACCGAGTAAACACCTCACGCCGAGCGCGTCAGAAGCCGGCCGCTCGCGCATGACACATGCATTAACAGCCGACCTAATATTTTCATAATCTAATGGCGATGTTCTGTGAAACAATGCTTCGTGTTTATTCAAACAATTATCTCTGTATCTGTTGCTGGTTAGACTGACCTCTTTAAAATCGTCTAAAATTGTTTGCGGTATCTTGTTGTTTTATTTACTGTTCAAGTTACGTTTGGTGACCTTCCTTTTAAAGTGTTTCTTCTTGTTACAGGTAACATTAGCTCAGATTTGTCGCGGCCAGGACCGTACGCCGGGGCCGCACAACTTTCACGAGCCGACTGAAGAAATGCGTCGTAAGTTCGAATCATGGTGGAGTGCTCAAGTGACACCCCGGCCGCCGCCATTCAGCCCTCGTCGATACCCATCGCCTGGTCCTAAAACTCGTTCACCTACCCTGAACACAATACCAGACCACTTACATCCAGCTTTACAGACAGTCCAAAGTCAATATCCTACACAAAAGACTAGAATGCGGACAAGTTTCGATCCAGAGTTGGAACTGCCCAAACTACAGCGTTGGTTTTCCGAGAATCAACATCCAAGCAGACAGCAAATACAACAATATGTCCGAGAGTTAAATAACTTAGAATCGAGGCGAGGACGAAAGCCCCTCGACGTCAACAACGTTGTTTACTGGTTCAAGAACGCGCGTGCTGCGCAGAAACGCGCTGAGCTTCGGAATATTGGTGGACTGAGCTGTCACCTTGGGGTGAACGGGTTCAATAGCAGAAGTCATAGTCCGACAAATGGGTCATTGATGGCTGGCAGTGACACTTACGGTTCTCAAGACCACAACTCAATGAAGAGTCCTATTTTATCAGGCAGTCCGGGCAGGTACCCGATGTCTGTGATGTCTGAAGACAATTTATCCAATGGAGGTTCCGACTTAGAAGATGATGGAGGTGACATACATCCTGATGATAGGCCAGAGAGCCCTGATGCACCTCTGTCTTTGATCACAACTAAGAAGAATATCGATCATGATACAGACGACAGGCCTGAGGAGTCACCAAAGCCGCCGGATATAATAAAGGTGAGTTTCTATAACTACATTGATTATGTGACAGAGGCGTCTAAACACGATTGTACAGTCTTGAATAATCAATTAGTTATGATTAGATTTGTATAAGGCCACGCTACCCGTAACCATACCCTTACTCACAGATGTATCGCGCGACAAATATTTCATTATATAATAAACTTACTAATATTTTATTTTAATTATCACAGGTACATGACATCAAGCAAGAGCCGAGAGATTTGAGTAAGCCTGACAACACAATCTCGCCGCAACGTTCTCCGGCCAAGAATAGCGACAGTTCGCACAACAACAACAGCAATAATAACAACAATGAGGACGAAAACGGTGTTGGGGATGAACATGATGGTTCCGATGAGGATGTGATCCAGGAACGACACTACGGGCCATCATCCCCGCATCTAGATCGTCTTCCCTTCCCCATGGTGCCCAACCACCCGATGTTTGGCCACGGTATCATGTACATGAGCCAATACATGAGCGGCTTCCCCGGCGTTGGCGCAGTCCCCGGCGAAGGCGCCAGCGGCCTCAACCTGGCACTCGCAGGAGCTTCGGACGAGCGACGCAAACGTAACCGAACATTCATCGACCCCGTGTCGGAGGTCCCCGTACTAGAGCAATGGTTCTCAATGAACACGCATCCCTCGCACAACCTGATACTTAAGTACACTGAGGAGTTGAACAGGATGCCTTACAGGCAGAAGTTTCCACGGCTGGAGTCGAAGAACGTGCAGTTTTGGTTCAAGAACCGAAGAGCGAAGTGCAAGAGACTGAAGATGTCGTTGTACGAGCCGTCATCTCCTGGCCACTACTCCCATCCCGGACACCCCCACGCTATGGCTGAAAGGAAGCTGGTGTGAGCTAACTGCGCTCAATGTTAGTAAAATGTGAGAGATTTTTGTGTTTGTGGCGTCGCAGCATATACACGAAAGACTGATATCGAATCGTTTAATGGTGTGCAGTGCCATGTTAGTATTAAGATGACGACGGGCGCGTCATCCTAACTTTAAACAGTTCGTATTATTCAGAGGACTTTATTAGTAACTGTTTAGATTATTACCTAACGATCATAGTTTTGCTTAAGGTAGACTAGACATATTGGAATGCGATATCATTATAAGTTTAAACTAGTAGTATCAAGTTATCTGATAGAGCGATCACATCGTGTTGTTTATCGTGTACATAGTTGTAGGTACAAAATTACTATCAAAGGACATGTCACAGTTTGTGAAGGAATCTCAATATTTCTAGTAGTGTGTATGTATGTACATAAGAAACTCAAAACTCGGTTTTTATTTATTAAATTTTACAGTAGTTGTATAAATCTGTTGTTAGAATGTAATTAATGGATATTCTCATTAAAAGTTCCACTTAAATTATAACAGTAAGGTCGAAGTATAGAATGGTATTTAATGTTATTCTAATTATGTACATTATTTGTATAATTAGTATTGAGTCATAGTAATAATGATATTATATTGCACATAGTATACTGGAATCGATATTTCTGATATTATCGGTCGGTGTTCGGCGACCGAATGATTACGCACATTCCGTATTATGTACTCTTTTGTTATAGATGTTATTGCTTCCTCAATCCAAAGATCGGTTAGTGTTGTAGAGTGATCACGTAATTACTGATAATCAATTAGTCCCCCGTTTTACTGGGCAGAGCGCTGGGGTGCAGTTAGAATAGGAATGGTGGCAATATTAAATGGGTCGCGCTGATTACTCTATTCGCAATAATAAGCGGTAAGCGGTGATGATGGCGGCTCGTTTTGTTAAGGTTTATGTGCGGGTATTTCATAGTTCATAATACCGCTTTGCCCAGTAAATTGGTTTTCACCAAACAGTTTTTGTTACAGTATTCACGCATTTATCGATTGAGGCTGTTTCGTCACACTCTTGTTTTATAGTTCTAGACGCATCATAGTTGTAATACGACAGTTTGTTTTGTTGTTCCCATGTTATGCTTGTTTTCGTGAAGCTGTGATGAAATTTCCAAATATTGTAAATATTTTATTAATGTTAAACATAAGTTTTAGTGTAAAACTACGTCACTAGGCTCACACGAACAATTTAAGCATTACCGCTTAGGTAAAGAAAATATTGGCTAAATGTTTATTCGATTCAATTATATAAACGAAAATTTAATTGAATATAATATGAAAAGATGTTGTTATTTTATTTACCTTTTTTTCAAGAAAATTATGATACCAACCTCCTAAACACTGAACACTACTCATAGATACGTTAGTACCCATAATAATGTGTTGGTTACTGCATGCAGAAACAACGACAAGTAAAAATTGAAATATCTACCTACCATCAATCGTGGGTCTGAAACAGCTGTTTGCACGAGTTCATAATGAAGTTCATTGCAATTAATTTATCGAACATCATAAAAGTACAAAACATAAATACAATTAACGATAGCAGACCGTTTTGCTTTATCGAAATACCTAAAGTGTTTTTCAAATAAACTTGCGATAAATGTCATTCAACCGCCCTGTACCAAAAAGTCCAAATAACTTACGATAGATATCGTTCGTCATACAAAACTGTCGCTAACATTGCATGGGTTGAGTTTCATAATACCAAACACGGAGTAAGTCAAAAATAAGTAAATTTTGGGAATTAATTTAGAAGTTTTTTTTTCAACTTCTAGAATACACATTTAAACACGGAAATTATAATATGCTATTGTTTACGGACTTAAAAAAAAAGAAAACATGTCGAACTTTTCTTTTTCGAGATTACTGAGGTTTTTAATTTATATTTCAGTACAAGAATATGTTATATCAGGATTTATTCAATTAAATTAACTTATATTCATGAAAATAAGCAACTAACAAAAAAAAAACTAAATTTTAACATCCTTACTAGTAAATAAGATATTTTGAGTTATGCCTACATCACCTGTCCGCGTTTTGTAATAACGTCCTTCCGTCATTCTGTATTTGAAATGCGCTTGGCTATCCCAAGCGCATTTCAAATTAGTCAACTTGTGTACTCTACTTGGAAAGTTTTCTCGTGTTTATTATTATTTTGTTATTGCTGTTGTTTTGTTACTTTGATTATTTGTAATGAGTGAAGAAGTGACAATGGCTAAACCAGCCCAAACAAGATGGCGAAGAAAGCGAATCATTGAACCTCAAGCATTAAATATTTATATAAAAATAATACTATTTATTCGTTTTATTTTAGTATTACAAAAATAAATTAAAGATGTGCCCGACTAGCCGGGAAAATCGACAAAACATACCTATTCAATATTTATAGTCTGCCCATATAAAATAAATAAAAACGACTGATCATAATTTTGACCAAAAGGTTTGTAATCCATTCCTTGTTGCATGTACTGTCATAAGACAAGGTCGCCTCTTACCACGATACACTTGTTTTGATCGTGTTACCGACACTGCCCATACATTTTTTTCGTATCGTTTGGAAATATTGGGATACATTAGTAGAAGGAGGTGAACAAACTTTATCGCAAGTTTATTTGAAATGAACTTTACAATGATGGTAATAAAAATACCGTAACACTGTAACACTGTACAGTATACAATAATTAAAACTTGCACCACAAAACATTAGCTCTTTACTTAGCTTATCTGTGCCTACTCTATCACACAAAGCAATCGTTTGCTGCACTTATCAAAAAAGAGAATTTACAATCGAACGCCGCACAACATTATTATAAAGTCTATGGCTGGTGAGCAACTAGCCAAGCAAGTTGCTCAGTATTTTCTGACAGGCGGCTAAAAAGTGAACTATATCCAAAAGTACTGAATTTTATATCTTGTTGACATTTGTCACTGCAAGCAGCGACACTACCAAGTACCAAGATACACTGGACACCCTCTAAACCATTGTGGAACGAAACATGTGTCAATAGTTATCTCCGAAGCTTCGACGGAAGCGGTCGTCGGGACCCAAATCACCTGTCAAAGTTGCAAGTCTTGGTGTAATCGCCAGTATCTACAGACATCTTTGTCAACACTTCGATCTTTGTGGTGAATGACCGGCTGTTTCGGGGTTTCGCACAATATTAGGCAGGCGATACTATACTAATGTTGGTGCAAGGCACAAGTTCCAAACTGACTCTGAGACGAGTAACTTTGTAGTTTAGTCGTGGTTTTGTATTTGCACTTGAATTAAAGCTAGAACGAGGGATACTACTTTAACTATAATATTTAAATACAATATTTAAGCGTTGAACCACAACTAATAAAAATTATACCTACCTATTTTAAAATTCGCGAGGATGGTAAAGCAAATAATAGAGCCTCGCAATCTGTCTTACAGTTTGATCCTACAGGTGAAATTTTATGTTGTTTTTCATCATTGTTTTTTTTATCATTGTTTTTTTTATAATAGGCCTTCAACTATGTACTACTGTGGTCTACGACTGAACTATGTAAAATAACAAGAGCCTATGCTATTAAAAATAATATCTAAGAAACTACACACATTTGCTGCTATAACAGTTCAGTTAGGCGCTCTAAATTGTAAAGCTACATTTCAAAGAATCTTCAGATTTTACCTCTCTAGTATAGAATTATTTATCAACTAGAGAGGCAAAAATTAATTTAAGTAAAATAAATAAATACTTGGAAATATGAAGCACGCTTTTTGCGCTGATATGATCGTCTTGGCTGCAGGAGTGCCGTTCGGCTAGAACGTTCGAACATAGGGTGAAACGGATTATACCAATTAGAGAGATTTAAAGTTCGTTCGTGGAATCATTCTTTGATCGTGCAGACTCCGACATTCTTATCCATTCTTTAGCGTATTCGCTTTTGAGTAGCATCTTAATTATTTGGAACTCATTAAGAAAATTTTCGAGTTCGTAAAGTACATTCTAATGATAAGTAGGTATTACCTGAAGTATTTACTTTGAAAATGTAACTTTTTAATGATGGCGCGAGGTGTAAAATAAAATATTTTTGAAGCGATACGCTTTTGTGTGTGTTTGCTATGATAAATATAACAGGCATTGTTTTTTCCAATAATTTTATCATTCTATTTGTCTGTCTGTGTGGTGCCGGACTTAAAGAATAGCACCACCCCATACTTCCCGTGGGTGTCGTAATGGGACTAAGGGTCGTACCGGAGAATGGGCAGTAGCGTTCTCTATGCATTCCACCACCATACCATACTGCGATCGCCAACCCGCCTGCCAAGCGTGGCGATTATGACAAACCCCCCCCTTTAGGGGGAGGCCTGTGTCCAGCAGTGGGCGTCTTTCGGCTGAAAAGATGATGATGATGATTTGTAAATTTAGCCATTCTTACTATAAGTAGAACTGCGGGGTAATTAAGTAACACACTAACAGTAGCAATGGATTTCATTTTGACAGTTCAACAACATTCATTGCGTTATTTACGATGTTGAATACATAATTTTTTAAATGGAGATGGATAGTGTGCTTACGCAATTAGAGTTCTGGGGCCCTAGTCTGCTATTTTTATAAATTCGTCATTCCAACACGATTCCACCACCATCCCATTGTCATTTTGCTAAAAGTTCGTAATCTGTTAAATTCATAATGGTTGATCATTGGTCGGTCAATGGCACAGAAATTATACGATACTCGTAACGAATTAAAAGCAATGGATTTCATTTTGACAGTTCAACAACATTCATTGCGTTATTTACGATGTTGAATACATAATTTTTTAAATGGAGATGGATAGTGTGCTTACGCAATTAGAGTTCTGGGGCCCTAGTCTGCTATTTTTATAAATTCGTCATTCCAACACGATTCCACCACCATCCCATTGTCATTTTGCTAAAAGTTCGTAATCTGTTAAATTCATAATGGTTGATCATTGGTCGGTCAATGGCACAGAAATTATACGATACTCGTAACGAATTAAAAGCAATGATGAAAAAAAAAAAAAAAAACTGCACTATGTCGTTCTAATGGTTGGTCACTGATCAACGGAACTGTCAAAATTTTTGCAGATTACCGCGTAAGTCAGTAATTCATTTTTCATTATGTACGAGATTACCGTTCTATGCCGTTTCTTTCAATGGAGTGTCAGTGGTCGACCATTGGAAAGTCATAATGACGTAATTATATTAGTAGATTACCAAATTTGTCAAAATCAACAATTATGAAATCAATGATAGACCATTCTGACACTATTGTAATAGCAGACTTGAGGCCCTGTTATAATGAGTTACGAAGGTATTTTTGGACCTTAAAATTGTTCTTAAAATAACCATTGAATTAATTATCCCTATAAAATATCTACACGTGCCGGATATAATTAAGCAGATTAATATTTCAGCGACGAGGCTCATTTAAAAAAAGCACAATACGCACTACAGATACAAAAGCATATTGAAATTAATCCAAGTCATTCAGCCTTTTTCCGATGATACCGACGGCATTATTTCGTGGATCAATCAGTAGAGGAAATTAATATTAAATTAATTAGTAGACTGATAAAATATCTGCGAAATGATTTTTATAAGGTTTTGTTATGGCAGGCTTACCTACAACTACAATATTATAATGAATAGTAAGGTAGGGTTTTGGTTCCAGGCTTTTGATAAATGATAAATCTGGGGGCACGGGAGTGCCCCCGCCAAGACGAGCCAAGCGAAGCGCAAGGGCACTACCTACCTTTCTCGAAGCACTTCGTCGTATTTTTGAACCCTCTTAACTTGGCTACATTCATACACGAGCGTAAGATGAAAAACTCTCATACTGTTAATGGTTCTTGTAGTAACGAAACGGCCAAGCCATATATTTTGACTAAGGTGTAGAGTTTGCGAAGTTAGGCCTTGTAGAGTTAGGGCGTGTAGAGTTAGAAGCTTGGCTCTAAATGAGATCTGATTACTTTTTGACAGTGCGAGCTACATGGTCTCGTCTTGGCAACATTTAACATGAAATGTTTTTGTGGGATGATTTATTTCTGTAACTATAGGTTTGTACAAACTTTTACACGTCAATCATATTTTACTACTCTGAGAAGAAAGGCGGAAACAATCTGGTCACAGTCTCTTAAGTCCAGACATAATGTTGGTCTGATCGTGTGAAGACCATGTAGATTGTAGTCTGAAATGGTGTTTTGAGGAAAGAACCACACAGATTGAGTGGACATGTCCAGTCAGTGCACGTAGTTGTCAGTAAGTTTTAACACTGAGAACATACCAACTATGTTGAACACTATATTTATTGTGTATTCAAAGTATGTACGCCTAGAATCCAGGCAGTGAGTAAATAGTTAGATAAAAACATAGCATGTAATTCATTGTACAGACGCCAGCACATCAAGCTACCCGAAACTGTCAAATTTTCCCAATCAACTTTGAACCTTATACTTTAGCGATAAAGTTAAAAATCTATTAAAGAAATTTGATAGATTTTTAACTTTGAGCAGCAGATTGTAGCACCTTGATGTGCTGGCGTCTCTACACCCTAATTGTTACACAGCTGTTTTACAATATTGGTTATTCTATGGATTTTTGTGGGTCGTCAGAAGCCCGAAAGTCTGATAAAATCAGTCTTATCAAGGGGTATCGTTTTACCCAGTAACTGGGTTATGGAGATCAGTTAGGCAATCGCTTCATGTAAAATACTGGTATTCAGCTGCATCCAGTTAGACTGGAAGCCGACCCCAACATAGTTAGGAAAAGGCTAGGCAGATGATGAATAGGGGTCTTGTCGCTGAGCATAACTTTATTTCGATATACGAGTAGTTCTCCCATAATTGGGCTAAGAAAGAGAGATAACAGCTGGTAGAAGACATCATGCATTCAGACACACTAGGAGAGAGTTCAGTGACCTTATATGACTAAGGTATATATTACAATTAAATTACCCAAGAAACTCATTGTTTGAGTCTGAAATCTCTATAACACTGACCTCCAAACCAGCGCTTTTATTTCCAAGACAGTGAAGAAAAAAATTAATAACACTGTCGTCATGTTAATATCGTTGGGGCATTAAGTTTTAATCTAAACAAACTGCCTGCCAGCGGAGCCGGGCATTTATGTTAGTTAACCGTGGATTATGACGGCGTGTAATAACGCTATTTATTATATTGTACCTACCTAGTTAGTGCTTGGTTGGTTAGTTGAAGACTCGGTAAGAAAGAGCAAACGTGCTACAAGTCCGTTCACACTTATTTTACCTCTGACAGCAGCAAACTAACAACAACCTTAATTGTGACGAGAATAAAGATCACAATAATTTTGACAGACTTGTTAATGGCAGAAACCCAATAGCAACCTTAGTAGAATGAAAATAAAGATCACGGTGATTTTGACAGACTTGTTAATGGCAGCCACCCAACAGCAACCTTATTAGAATGAAAATAAAGATCACTGTAATTTTGACAGACTTGTCAATGGTAGCAACCCAACAGCAACCTTATTAGAATGAAAATAAAGATCACTGTGATTTTGACAGACTTGTCAATGGTAGCAACCCAACAGCAACCTTATTAGAATGAAAATAAAGATCACTGTGACTTTGACAGACTTGTCAATGGCAGCAACCCAACGGCAACCTTATTAGGATGAAAATAAATATCACTGTGATTTTGACAGACTTGTCAATGGTAACAACCCAACGGCAACCTTATTAGAATGAAAATAAAGATCACTGTGATTTTGACAGACTTGTTAATGGCAGCAACCCAACAGCAACCTTATTAGAATGAAAATAAAGATCACTGTGATTTTGACAGACTTGTCAATGGTAGCAACCCAACAGCAACCTTATTAGAATGAAAATAAAGATCACTGTGACTTTGACAGACTTGTCAATGGCAGCAACCCAACAGCAACCTTATTAGAATGAAAATAAAGATCACTGTGATTTTGACAGGCTTTTCAATGGTAGCAAATCAACAGCCACCTTATTAGAAAGAAAATAAATATTACTGTGATTTTGACAGACTTGTCAATATCAGCATCCCAACAGTAACCTACACTCGAAGGAGACGCTACACTCGAAGTCGTGGACGAGTATGTTTACCTGGGAGAAACTGTCCAGTTAGGTAGGTCTAACTTCGAGAAAGAGATCAATCGTCGAATCCGACTCGGCTGGGCAGCGTTCGGGAAGCTACGCAATAATTTCTCGTCTCACATACCGCAGTGTCTCAAGACGAAAGTTTTTGATCAATGCGTGTTGCCAGTGATGACTTATGGCACTGAAACGTGGTCGCTCACAATGGGCCTTATAAGAAGGGTAAAAGTCACCCAAAGGGCAATTGAGAGGGCTATGCTTGGAGTTTACCTACGTGATCGAATGAGGAATGAGGAGATCCGCAGGAGAACCAAATTAACCGACATAGCCTGAAGAATTGCCAAACTTATGTGGCAGTGAGCGGGGCACATTGCTCGCAGAACAGATGGCCGATGGAGCCGAAAGGTTCTGGAGTGGCGACCGTATACCGGAAGACGTAGCGTTGGAAGGCCTCCCTCAAGGTGGTCCGAAGACCTTGTGAAGGCCGCAGGAACCCGTTGCATGCGAGAAGCACTAAACCGGTCGAAGTGGAGGTGCTTGGGAGGAGGCCTCTATGTCCAGCAGTGGACATCTTTCGGCTGAAATGATGATGAATGATGAACAGCAACCTTATTAGAATGAAAATAAAGATCACTTGATTTTAACAGACTTGTCAATGGTAGCAACCCAACAGCAACCTTATTGGAATGAAAATAAAGATCACTGTGATTTTAAAATACTTATTAATGGTAGCAACCCAACAGCAACCTTATTAGAATGAAAATAAAGATCACTGTGATTTTAAAATACTTGTTAATGGTAGCAACCCAACAGCAACCTTATTAGAATGAAAATAAAGATCACTGTGATTTTAAAATACTTGTTAATGGTAGCAACCCAACAGCAACCTTATTAGAATGAAAATAAAGATCACTGTGATTTTAAAATACTTGTTAATGGTAGCAACCCAACAGCAACCTTATTAGAATGAAAATAAAGATCACTGTGATTTTGACAGACTCGTCAATGGTAGCAACCCAACAGCAACCTTATTAGAATGAAAATAAAGATCACTGTGATTTTAAAATACTTGTTAATGGTAGCAACCCAACAGCAACCTTATTAGAATGAAAATAAAGATCACTGTGATTTTGACAGACTTGTCAATGGTAGCAACCCAACAGCAACCTTATTAGAATGAAAATAAAGATCACTGTGATTTTGACAGACTCGTCAATGGTAGCAACCCAACAGCAACCTTATTAGAATGAAAATAAAGATCACTGTGATTTTGACAGACTTGTCAATGGTAGCAACCCAACAGCAACCTTATTAGAATGAAAATAAAGATCACTGTGATTTTAAAATACTTGTTAATGGTAGCAACCCAACAGCAACCTTATTAGAATGAAAATAAAGATCACTGTAATTTTGACAGACTTGTCAATGGTAGCAACCCAACAGCAACCTTATTAGAATGAAAATAAAGATCACTGTGATTTTAAAATACTTGTTAATGGTAGCAACCCAACAGCAACCTTATTAGAATGAAAATAAAGATCACTGTGATTTTGACAGACTTGTCAATGGTAGCAACCCAACAGCAACCTTATTAGAATGAAAATAAAGATCACTGTGATTTTGACAGACTTGTCAATGGTAGCAACCCAACAGCTTTCGAGCTTTTGAGCTTTCGTCGTTCGTCGTTTCAGCCGATAGACGTCCACTGCTGGACATAGGCCTCCCCCAATTTTGGGGGGGTTTGCCATAATCGCCACGCTTGGCAGTCGGGTTGGCGATCGCAGTATGGTATGATGGTGGAATGCATAGAGAACGCTGCTGCCCATTCTCCGGTGCGACCCTTAGTCGCCTTTTACGACACCCTCGGGAAGTAATTTTGTAACATCTACTTATTATTCATAAATAGCTACCAATTTGGACTTAGTGGGTTAACCTTTTGAGTGTCTTAAGTTACACAGTTCGACATAAGCAATTGTCTTTCTATTGTGTCTCTAATTAAGACATTCGATGAGTTAATTACTTAAGTAAACTGCCCTTGATAATGTGTGAATCGACGGTCAATTTCTTTAAGCAAATCTAACTGTTGCAAAAAGTCGCAAAACCTAATTACAAGTTTCATTTTTCTCCGGCCACTTAAAGAGACTTATTAAGCCGAGTGCATACCGTCTGACATGCCCCCGGTACGGTACAAGACAAGACAGTAAAACTCTAAGCCCGCCTCATAGCGGAAAGATTTACTAGAGCAACTTAATACGGCGTAATATCGCTGTCTGCCCTCTGCCTTACAGCCGAGATTAATAACAAATAGGAGCTTGTTATTGTTTATGTTGTTGTTATTATGGTGGTCGTAACCTAAGCGGTGATCTTGAAATTATTGTAGATGGAAGATGGGGTCCGTTCTTTCATAAAACAATCGATAAAAAAAGCTTACACAGTGTACTCCTACCTATCCTAATCATATGGCCAAATGAAACACAATGGACATGAAAGAAAAACGAGAAATCGTTTACAAATATACAAAAATTCTTCGTTCGTCAACCAATGTAAAATCATGGCACAAGGAGTGGACCCAATGGATGTCCAGTTCAGCATGGACCACTGTATATTATATTATACTTTGCTGGACATTTGTATGTGGATTTTTCAAAGACGAAACTGCAAATTTATAAGCTAACAGATTTAAAATAATATTAATAATATGTAATAGTACATTATGATACATGTGTGCTATGTTGATCATTATGCTCGAGGCGGTATTATTCGCGCGAGACGCAGGCGAGTGCGATAAGAAAGCCGAGAGTCTAATGATCGATGCACACGCGTTTCATACGACGTTTTTCAACACACTTGCGAGGGAAAAAACAGACTTGTATTGTTAAATATTAACTTGTATGGAAAATGGCGCGCTGGTTTTGTCTTTCCGTATAGCCAGTACTAGCAATGCGCGCGCAAGTGTAAATAAAAGCACTGACCACAGAGCATGTAAAAACAATTGTAAAAAAAAAAAACAATTGTAGTTTAGTTAGTATGGAATTAGAAAGTACTATTGGCATAGAGAAATATACCTACATTAGTTCATTGAAAATCCGCAATGATAGAACGTCAGTCAGGGTCTTTTCCGTTTGGTTTCGGGTAGGGACCACGGACAATTTTAGGTGGATAATTAAAATTTTCTTACGTTTTTTGTAATTTGCATGTCAGTATCAGGTTGCATCTTGATCAAATATGATTCGCGACTATAATATAGAGAGCGTTAGGTTAAACGCTGCTGGTCCCTGCGCATTCACCTTAAGGTAAATAAATATTAGTTAATTTTGGGACCAAGGACAATACAGACTATTAAAAAAAAAAGTGAATTGATGAGATTAAAAAAGCGCGCATCTCCGACTAGTAAATAGTTATCTGTGGAAATAAAGCACATGTGGATTAAAGTAAAGAAAAAGCACGCGTTTTTAATACACTGCATTATGGACCTAAAAGCGGTTCAATAAGAGCCACTTTACGAGCAAGTGTGTTGAAAAGGTATATAAAAAAACTGGCCAAGTGCGAGTCGGACTCGCACACGAAGGGTTCCGTACCACGTGGCAAAAACGCCGAAAAAACACGTTTGTTGTATGGGAGCCCCCCTCAAATATTTATTTTATTTTGTTTCTAGTATTTGTTGCTATAGCGGCAACAGAAATACATAATTTGTGAAAATTTCAACTGTCTAGCTATCGCGGTTCTTGAGCTTCTTGTACTGCCTGGTGACAGACAGACGGACGGACAGACAGCGAAATCTTAGTAATAGGGTCCCGTTTTTACCCTTTTGGGAACGGAACCCTAAAAAGAGGGAAATAATCATAGGGTATCAAAAAATTCGGCCGCAGCGCTATCAACAGGAAAAGTACCCAAATTCCTACCCACGATATCATGTTTAGATCTTCTACCAGTCTTGGTGAGAATCAAACTATTACTCGATACTTGACAATCCTATCCAGCAAAAGACTTCCCAAAAAACAGTGGCACTCCGGGAGTGCCGATAGAAGTAAAAACTTAAACTACCTATAAAAACTTAATTACCTACGTGTGTTTTTTTTTTAACAAAATACAAACAGATTACTTTACCATCACTCACTGACATATCGGACATACATTAAAACCGAGTACACTCCGAGGACAGCCGAACACATCCAAATGTAGCGCGGTGTCGGTTACGGTAACAGTGTCGCGAGTTCAATGGTTTTTTCCCATCTCAAAAAATGCCCAACGCGTTCAAAGAAGTTTTCACTTCAAAAATATTCTAAACAAACATACACATAATAATAAGACGAAGTAAGTAAGGTTAAACACAGTGGTCCGTCCGGCGGCCCCTCTGCCGATCTGCGGGCTTTAGTTATGATATAACAAGGAGCCGGCTAAGCCGGGGCTTACCATAGATTTTATTAATTGACATGAATTTTTTGTATGTACATCATGTTGTCCAAAATTGGGAGGGAAGGTGGATAAAAGGCAGTGGGAGTGGGCAATAAGTGGTTTGGATGTACGCTACGAGTACCTGACAGTTGACAGTTCAAAAGTAGGTACTTGATTATGATTCTGCCAAAGTGGCCTTTTTAGGCCCCCTGAGATGACCTATTGAATGAAATGCTTTGGGTTACAGATTTTATCTAGTAAGAATAGTTATAGATAATTTGCAACATTAAAAGGTCGTTCGGCGGCAATCTAACATCTATTTTAATACTTTATATTCATTATTATTTTTTCGTTATTTTTCTCCAACGTTTAATAGTTATTCTGCTATTTGGGGCGGAGATAAATCCAAGATCAAATCAAAGATCATAAAAATCGGTCCAGCCGTTCGTGAGTTAAAAATGGTGTCACTAACCCGACTTTGTTTTATTTATATAGAAGACTAGCTTCCGTCCGCGGCTTCGCCCCGCGTGGTACGTCAATAAAAACTATCCTATGTCTTTCCCCGGGATGCAATCTATCTCTCTGCCAAATTTTATCGAAATCCGTTCAGTGGTTTAAGCGTGAAAGGTAACATACAAACAGACAGACAGAGTTCCTTTTGAATTTATAATATTAGTATGGATAGTAAAAAAAATAGATCCAAGTAAAATGTTAGGCGCCTACTTACATATAAACGCTTTAAAAACTGGGCAGTAATTTTATTTACCTACCATACAAATATTGTCTCTGCTTTCCTAGTCCTTAATAACATGAACATTCTTACCGTCTCTAATCTCCCTATTTTGACGAAAACCGTAATCGCACTTTCTTTAATAACTTCCTATTTGCGGGAGCCATAACTCAGGGCTGATCTTACAACGTCTTAAGAAGATGAACCACCCCCGGATATGTTACTCTCATTTTCGCTGCCACCACTCTATGTTATATCTGCGCGTCCATACTTGAATGTTTTGCTAATATGAACGTGTTTTTGGCAGGCTTTGTAAATTTTTTTTTTATTCCTAACAAAATTATGGCTTACTAATAATATGGCTTACTAATAATAACCTATTAATCGTGTACCTAAAAATATTAAATGGCCCTGTTGTGGTAACAGATAAATGTAATGTATCTCGTTGGTAATCCTTAAATAAATAAATAAATGACCCGAATCGAAAGGTAAACAATTAACCGCCAGCCATTTTGCCAATTATCAGTTCGTCAATTAAATCCTATCTGTAGATTTTCCCCGAGAAGTCCACGAAGTGCTCGCTGGTTCATTCTCTATGAGCGTTTTCCTAGAATGACAAATGCAAACCATTCAAAATGTTATTACATTATCTCTGGACAAGGACTGGGGGGTGGATGCCTTTGTCCAGCAGATGGATGATGCAGACTACCAGTAACCAACAAGTCAAGCTACTTAAAAAATCAGACATATTATAAATAAAAGTCGCATTTTGTGTGCCTGTGTGTCCGCGTTTATTCTAAACTACACAACAGTCGCCAGTAAAAGAAACACACCACGTATGTACCTATGTATAAATAATAATATATAATAATAATAAAATAATAAGTTTTTCACTCATTAATAATTATTTATTTCTACATACAGTCTTTCTAAAGGTTTATGATTGTTTTGTACCATTAAGGGCGCATTCCACCAAACTTTTAATTTATTTAGATAAAGTTTTAAATTTTTGACAGTTTTTCCATACTAGAACTGTCAGACATCAATTTTATTCCACGGATATAGGATATATGCGTTTGGTGAAATCAGCCCTTAACCAGAGATGATTTATATTGGTACTCACATTCGCTATAACAACACTGGTAAATATACGCCAATAATGTAGGTACAGTCATCAACAAAAGTCGATTAACGATTAACACTTCAGTTTTTTTATCTCAGTTATTGAGCAAAATATTTGTTCAAAATTGCATTGTACTTCTGCTGCAATTTTGAACAAATATTTTTCTCAATAACTGAGATTAAAAAACTGAAGTGTTAATCGACTTTTGTTGCTGACCGTACACGAATAATATTTAATTAATTATCCTATTTGCATTCACACGGAGATCTTAAAACAATAACCAATTTGATCTTCGGTCGCGTAGTCGGTACGTGTCCCGTTTTTTGTAAAGGACTAGAGCGTCGCGGTCGGTGTAATCTGGAATCTCCCGCCGCCAATTTATTTTCATTAGCGATCATCCTCGGTTAATTTTATTCCCTACTTACCCCGCCAAGGATCGGAGACAAACGCTCTTTTCTAGGGAGACGGATTTTGTATGACTTTATAAGATTGATTGAATTTTAGTGGCAAATACGTGATACCTATAAATATATATATTTTTTTAAAGCTTTGAGTGTCTTTTTGGTAGTTTTATTATTACGTCAATATTATCTTCAGGTTTGTGGGAGACTGGCCATTGGAGGCACCACACAGGGAAAATTGGAAAGCTATGAGGGATACCTTTGCCTAGAAGTGGAACACACTGATTCAATAAAAAAATGGATTTCTAGAAAATCTGAATTTGTGTTATTATTAAATGGGTTTTTGCATGTATCTTTAACGGCAAATTGCTTTAAAACTTAAGTTCAAAAATAATAAATTCTAAATGACTTGGTTCATTTGAATTTAGTCTTTTTGCACTAAACACCCTAATGATAGCCATACTTGAAACATTTTTTCCCATTTACGTCTCATTTCTCAGCTCGAGTCGACAGTAATTTTATAATTTTAAAACTTCGGAACTCGAGCCGTTGTCACAAAAACTAAATAACAAAAAAATTATGACAATAATGAAATAAAATTTAATGGATTACTTACTGGCTTTGAAGTAAACTATTTTAAAAGTCAAAGTCCGTCTCCACACTATCCTCCAATCCGCTCCAGCCTGTATCCAGAGCCACAGTATCTATGGGTTGCTTAATTCATTTCCACAGGATAATATTATTTTTTTACTCCCCCGCTTTTTGTGATGAGCCACGGCTTATTTTTTATTCATTGGGGTGGATACTCATCTCAATTCATCCGCTGTTCAGTTAGATTGAGGTGTAATCAGGTTGACAGTCGCTTTGTTAAATGCGTTCAAAAATTTAAATGAAATTGAATCAAAATATTTGTTTTGATGAGCAGAAGATACTTGAAAGATATTTTTTTTTCAATTATTTCTTGTTAAATGGTGTTTACAAAAGCTTTATGTATTCATAACATACCTATACTGCACACTGACTCAGTAGCACTGGGAAATACAGGGTGCTAGGACGCGCAACCTGTTACCGGAATTCAGTACCTACATGATTCTGCGTTGAAATTTCAGGCCGGTTATTAAAAAAAAATGCTGTTACATATATTTTGTCCGCGTAGGTTAAAATGTATGAAACCCACTTTTCTGTGAAACAGCTGTTCTATTTTTCATAACCTACGCAAAATGTCTACGCTACGCCTAGAACAATGTGCTGAATACATGATCATCTGCCTAGACTCAATGTCTGACAAAGAAATCTAGCGTAAGCCTAAATATTTGGATTACAATATTAGTTCTCATCTAGATACTATGAGGACTGGATGACACTTCATAAGTACCATGCAAAGGCATCTCATCTGCCTAGTCGTCTTCCAGTGTAACCGGATGCAGCTGAATACAAGTATTTTACATGGAGCGACTGCCTATCTGACCTCCACAACCCAGTTACTGGGTAATGCGATATCCATTGGTAAGACTTGTTGTCAGACTATCGGGCTTCTGACTACCCGTGACGGTTGTCAAAGATCCACGAATGACAGCCGGGACCAACGGCTTAACGTGCTTTCCGAGGCACAGAGGGGTCACGGTATGTAAAGATGGTCACCCACAGACCAACCGCGGCAATCGTAGCTTAACCTGATCGATCGACCTGTGCGGCTGTTATTATTTAGCCACGGGCCCCCCTGTGTGCTGAATACATATATAACATTTAAGCAGAACGTTATCTCTCTTTCGTTATTGTGACCGTATAACATCTTGCATATCATTTCATCTTCCTTACCTGTTTTTATCTGGGGGCACGGAAGTGCCCCCACCAAGTCGAGCAAAAGGTTCTGGAGATGTGCAAATCAATTAACTCGTTAATCTAATTGATTTCTGGTGCTATGCACCCTCATTAGCGTTTCATTGTTCGCCTAATCCTCTTATCTATTGTACCTCGGCCACCGTCATTGTGTGCACACTCATTAGCGATGCATTGTTCGCCTAATCCTTGCATTCCTTGGCGTTCTTATCTATTACTCATTGTTAGCCCTCAACAGCTTTTCTGAATCATCAATAAAACACATTCCTTCATTTTATTTCTTATTTTCTACAAAATATGAGCGGAACATCTCATCCACTAAAATATCATTGTACAGTGTGTTCCCCGTAAATATGTTCGTAAAACTATGCATTGAACATCCCTGAAACTTATATAGCAAATACATTAAGCAATATTCAGCACAAACTGAAGTCCAATAATTCTGAATCCTATCAACATTCCAGTCCCATCTTTTGCAATTCCTTTTTAAAAATTCAAGATAATATTGCGTAGGTCCTCGTCCATATGAATCAAAATATTGACCGATGCCATTCGTATCGATATGTGCAGCTACCCAGTGTGAACCTGGTTTATCATCCGTATCCAAATTGCATATTATATACGTCGGTACATGGGTATACATAGGTAGTCTATTAGCAGCATAAACATTTTTTTCTAGACTGGGATGGATATTTTTTAGATGTTGCTGTACTTCTAGTGTATCCATGATATTATGCTATTAGCAGATTATTACAGTACCAATCTGTTCAATGGTTGTCATAGGAATGTTCAATTATAGTGATTTTTGTAAATATATCGCATTCTTTTGAGTGACTCAGAAAACAAGCTGATGCCTGATGGGAACAATGTGCGATAACTTTGTTGACTCATAGAGTCACTATCAGTTTCGTTGAACTTAGGAATTTGCTTTAGATAAGAATGGTGCTATATAAGAGCGAACAGTTGCAGTCATGAAATCAGTCTATGGTCGTTTGACCACAGTGGATTGTATACCGATACTACGTTTGTGGTACTTCAGCGCATCAATAATCATGGAGGTAAGTGTTTGAAAAGATATACAAGTAAGTTTGTCAATACAAACTTACTTGTATATCTTTTGTTGTTTCCTAACGTGTGTGTGTGTGTGTGTGTGTAATCACAATGTAAACAAATTGATCGTCGTTTCAGCCGATAGACGTCCACTGCTGCACATAGGCCTCCCCCAATTTTGGGACGGTTTGCCATAATCGCCACGCTTGGCAGGCGGGTTGGCGATCGCAGTATGGTATGATGGTGGAATACATAGAGAACGCTGCTGCCCATTCTCCGGTACGATCCTTAGTCGCCTTTTACGACACCCACGGGAAGTAAGGGGTGGTGGTATTCTTTAAGTCCGGCACCACACAGACGAACAAATTGATATTAACATGATATCTCTGTTGTTGCAGAGATCATTCAGCTTCGCAGACGATAATGAAAATACCTATAAACAGTATTACTACTCACCGCTCTCCCCTCAACATGAAGAAGAGGGCGATGATATAGTCATTAATAACACATGCGATGGTGGAAAAAGGAAATCGCAACCGATTGATAATTTTTTTGAAGTGGTGCCAAAAATAAAAAAGAAGAAACTGTTATCGTCAACCGTGGCACGAGCCGCTAGAGATGGTGTATTCATTTCTACTAATTCTGACGACGGAGCCCAAGCGACGCATCTCATAAAAATTGAAATATACGATATGAAGAAGCTATGTAAGATTCCAACTACCGATCATTGGAAGCACGCTACCACGAGGATTAAATATTGTGTAAAGAATACTAAGGATAGCATCTACGACAACACAAACGGCCTCGTATACAATATTACAAAGACAATAGCAGAAAGTGAAAACGTTAAAAAATACTTTTTTAACAATGATAGCCATTAGCTGATTAGTGAATGTGATTCTATTTACTTAAATTACTTCTGTGTACTCATTAGATTCTATCTGTCTTTCTAATCCTTTGCTAGACTATAAATATTGAACATTATTTGAAATTGGGTATCATTTGGTCTACCGACACCTTACTGTTACTTACTGTGCTCATTCGACAGTGAATTCGATCAGGAGATGTCAAAAGTTTAAGAAGAAGATGAAAAAACCGGTCGAGTGCGAGTTGAACTTGTGTGGAGAGGGTTCCGTACGATGAATATTTTATCAATTATGTTTTTTTTAAATCTGACCCAAATTCGTTTGTGGTAACCAAAAAAAACTTATCATTGTAATTGAAAAACATGTTCTCCCATACATTCCAAATGACAATGTAAGTTTGTACGCACAATACTTATTGAGAGATTTACCAACAACAGACTTCTTATAGGTTTTCCTGTAATCTATAGGTATAGAACTATTTTCTGTATTTTTTCTAAATTTTAGGCTCAGTAGTTTCGTAGATAAGGAGGGGAGGGGGGGACAGTGGTCAATTTTCATCAATTTTCTTAAATAACTTTAATTTAATTTACTTTAAAATTATGAAAATAATACATTTGAGATCCTCACAGTAACACTGTTATTACTTAGCCACAAGCCCCCCCCCCCAATTCGTCTCATCGTTATCGTTAAAATTAAAACCACAGAATAAAATACAAAGCAAGTACAACGGAAACAGCACTCCGTTAAGTTTAAACAAAACGAATTCGAATCGTGAAAACTCTCGCGAAAATATTACTTATCTGTACAATTGTCTCGACGGGCGACAGATTCTTTTAAATGAGTTGCAGTAATCACAAGAAAACTGTATTGTGTAAATACAACTGGGGTATGTTTTGAGGGGGATGAATCTGAGAGACCTTTTTGACTTGTCATTGGTTTTGTTGCTTCAAATGTTGAAGAAAACGGTAGGTACTCATTATTACACGTGTGTAAGGTCACAGAATGTAATGTGGCAATTCTAAATTGTTTTAAAAATTTAATCATAATTGCTGCTCTCAAAAACGGTGGTGTTGCATGTCTTGTGTTGTAATAAATATTGTTACGAGCTTCGGGTTCGTGACAATAAAAACTGCCGATTTAATAACCAAAAAAATGACACTTTAATAATCAACACTAATTACAACTCAAACACACTAATTACAAAACACAATTGCACTACTGATCGCCTTAAGTCGCACTTGAATATCGCTTCGATGCTTTCACTTCGATCGCTTTATCCAAACTGTGTCGGCCGTGGCGCGTCTCGGCCTTATATAGCGCCAAAGAGAGTTCTAGAACCTTCCATTGTAGAAACATTTAGAATGTTCGAGTACATACAGGCCCCGATCGACCAGATGTCGAAAGTTCGGGAATGTTCTAGAAAGTTCTCGCATCGAAATTTCTAGAAGGGTCTTCATTACTAGTTCCGCTACTCGATACTAGATGGCGCTAGTGGTAACTACTGTTACCATGTACCAGGCATTAATTGTGGCGCGCAACACTGCCCCCTCCTAAGACATGCTCGTCCCGAGCATTATCGGCCCCATAATAACGCGCCAGTCGATCCACGTGGACGATCTTAGGAGTACCTCTTGCACCTTTCTGTATCCGGTAGGTTACGTCATTGATCTTTGTCACAATCCGGTACGGTCCGTCCCATTTAGCTTGAAGCTTAGGAGATTTCCCTTTGCTGCGGAGTGGATTGTGCAACCACACTAGTAAACCTTCGTCGAACCCTTTATTGTTAATTTTACGGTCATAACGGGTTTTCATCTTTTCAGACATTTGCTGGCCCGATTGTCTGACGTGCTCATAAATGTCATTCATTTTGTTCCGCAAGTCACTCGCATAATCGGTTATACTGCGTGGGGCATCAGGTGGTATTCCGGTGATCAGGTCTGCAGGCAGCCGTAATTCTCTTCCAAAGTTTGCGAAAGCTGGTGTCACCGATGTACTTTCGTGAACAGCGCTTCGATATGACAACAAAAACGGTTGTATGTGCTTGTCCCAATCTCGTTGCCGATTTTCCACAACTTTGGCTAGGTACCTCTCCAGTGTCTGATTAAATCGTTCCACCATTCCATCCGATTGTGGGTGGTAAGAAGTTGTTCTTGTTTTATGTGTACCCATTACTCGGCAAGTTTCCTGAAATATTTGGGACTCAAAATTCCTTCCTGATCGCTGTGAATCTCCAAGGGTACTCCAAAACGGCAGAAGACTTCATGGACTAATCTATCTGCAACTGTCGAAGCTTCTTGATTTGGAATGGCGAAGACTTCCGGCCACTTAGTGAAGTAATCCATCACAACCATGAAATACTTGTTACCACTTTCACTTTCCGGAAACGGCCCCGCAACGTCAAGGGCTATCCTCTCCCATGGTGCACCAACATTGTACAATTTCAATGCACCTCTACTACGAGTCTGAGGTCCCTTTACAGCTGCACAACTTGTACATTTGCGACACCAGTCCTCGACATCGGCCCGACAGTGGACCCAGTAAAACCTTTCTCGTATCTTCAGTAGAGTCCGTTTTACTCCCAGATGGCCTCCTGAACAACCATTATGGTACAGCTGTAGAACATTCGGTACTTGAGCTTTAGGGACAACCATTTGCAAATGACAGCTGACTCCCCGAGCGTTTTCCCATTTTCGGCACAGGAGTCCATCCTGAATCACCAAACTGTCCCATTGGGCCCAATAGCTTTTTGTGATCGAACTCATTGCTGAGACGTCACTCCACCTGGGCTTAGGAGCTCTGGCCTTCATCCACTCCAGAATCGGCTTGATGTCCGAATCTTCCTGCTGTGCACGTTGTAGGCTTTCCTTCCACTCGTTGCTGAGGTCTGTCTTGAGCATCCTCACAGGTACGACTTCTTTACTTTCTTGCCTAGTACAATGCTTGCAGTTTTCAGGACAAGGTCTTCTTGACAATGCATCTGTGTTGCCATGAGATTTCCCGCTGCGATGTTTGACCACAAAGTCGTATTGCTGCTGCTGCTGGGCGGTGCTGTTAGCCGCACTACCCTTTGGAGACCAGCCATCTTCCCTTTCTGCAGTTCGCTTAGGGCAACTGGATCGAAGGTGGCCCCTTTCCCCACAGCCGTAGCACTTAGGGCAGTATCTTCTATTGCGGTCGCGAACTGTAGCCGCACTGCCCTCTGGAGATCGGTCGACTTCTCTTTCTGCAGTTCGCTTAGGGCAACTGGATCGAAGGTGGCCCTTTTCCCCACAGCCGTAGCACCTAGGGCTGTATCCTTTATTGCGGTCGGGAACTGTAGCCGCTGCAACCTCCCTGACGCGATGGGAACGATGATCCTGTCGCACAGCTTCCACCTCCAGTGCATGGGCCAAGGCGTCCTTAAGCGTCCCGTGGTGCCCGAGCCTCACAGCAGCTCTCACTTCAAGGTCGCGGATGCCGTCGATGAATGCCTGCACCAGGTTTCCATCAATAAGCGCAGGTACGGACTGGTAAGCTTTACGAACCAGCTTCTCCACTTCAAGGGCCCACTGCTGCAGGTTTTCGTTACTGCGTTGCACGCGATCCTTGAGCTGCGCACGAAACACGTGTTCCAGGTGAGCGTCGCCATACCGAGCTTCCAATGCCTCGAGGAGCTGCTCGTAAGTCACTTCCTTACCGAGAGCTTCCAGGACAGTTAAGGCCTGGTCGCGCAGGCCTAGGGTGAGAGCAGTCATGGCCTGGCTTTTATTCCACCCGTTAGCCTTCATGACAGCCTCAAATTGGATTTTGTAGGCCGACCAGGAAGAAGTTCCGTCGAACGGTGGCACTTTGAATCCACGTAGCGAAGGTGTTGTAGCTACGGGAGCTGCGATTCTATCCTCAAGTTTAAGGTTACCCAACTCCTGCTTCACATCAGCAATGACGTCATTAAACTTACTGATCTGAATTTCAGCTTCTGACAGACGGTTGTCATGCTGGGTAACCTTCTCTTTCACCTCCTTCATGTCCTTCCCGAGGGTTGCGTGAAGGTCCTTTATGAGGAAAATCTGCTCTTCCTGACGGCGCGCCTGCTCCTCCTTATCCTGTTTGAGCTGTTCTTCCAATCGACGGGTCTGTTCTTCTTTGTCCCGCTGGAGCTGTTCTTCCAACCGACGAGCCAGTTCCTCCTGTCGGTGGGCCTGTTCCTCCTGTCGACGGGCCTGTTCCTCCTTGTCCCGCTGGAGCTGTTCCTCCAACCGACGAGCCTGTTCCTCCTGTCGGCGAGCCTGTTCCTCCTTGTCCCGCTGGAGCTGTTCCTCCAACCGGCGAGCCTGCTCCTGCAGCATCAACATCAGAGCAGCCAAATCTGGTGCTGCTGATGCTGGAGCTGCTGCGGATGGGCCGGCCTCCATGGTCGGTAGCTGGCCCTCCGACCTCTGTGGCGTAGCTCCACCAAATCGCCTCTGGTCCGTCTCCTGCTGGCGTTGACTCCGGGTACGGATACCCTCCGTGTCGTCTTTGGGTAAAACCGGCATGATTTTTAATCCCCTTTTCTGACACCAATTGTTACGAGCTTCGGGTTCGTGACAATAAAAACTGCCGATTTAATAACCAAAAAAATGACACTTTAATAATCAACACTAATTACAACTCAAACACACTAATTACAAAACACAATTGCACTACTGATCGCCTTAAGTCGCACTTGAATATCGCTTCGATGCTTTCACTTCGATCGCTTTATCCAAACTGTGTCGGTCGTGGCGCGTCTCGGCCTTATATAGCGCCAAAGAGAGTTCTAGAACCTTCCATTGTAGAAACATCTAGAATGTTCGAGTACATACAGGCCCCGATCGACCAGATGTCGAAAGTTCGGGAATGTTCTAGAAAGTTCTCGCATCGAAATTTCTAGAAGGGTCTTCATTACTAGTTCCGCTACTCGATACTAGATGGCGCTAGTGGTAACTACTGTTACCATGTACCAGGCATTAATTGTGGCGCGCAACAATATGTATGCGCCTTCTATAATTTCTACTCGACCTTTTAATATGGTCTATGATTAAAAAAAACACTCTCTCTCTGTGGTCATTACTAGCAGAACATATTGCGTTTTGTCTAAAATAAAGATTTGCTTACTTGTATAATAACCATGATATTTTCATTTAATAATAAGACCTAGAACCAAAAATTCGAAGACAAGATCCGCACTGTCCCCGCGTGGTGGTTTACGGCCCACTCCCTCTCACTGAGATCCCGAGCCTGTATCCCAGCAGTGGAAAAATTATAGGCTGATTATGTATGTAATAATAACTCAGGCATCTAAAGAAATACCTAATAATAACTCAGGCATCTAAAGAAATACCTAATAAGTCACAAGAGTGATATTCTAGGTAATTATGAAGAGAACCATCTAAAAAATTACCTTCAGTACCTAAGTAAATATCTACGCAAGTCCTTAAGCTGACACGAATAATTATCAACCACTTTTTTAAACACTGGTACAGCAACAATCATGCCTCAAAAACAGTCTTACAATTGCCCCAAAACCGCGCCACGATTGTCATTTAAAACAATCACTTCACTGTCATGAAATGAACTTGTGTTTTTAAGAGCTAATTTCCTGATTTCGTCACAAGGGGCCGCTCCATCTTCCATTTATTGTTGCAGTTACGGTTGCTAACCAAAACGGTTGATTAGGTCGACCGTTTCACGCTTAGCTGTCCCTCAGGGATGTAATTAAACAATTTTGATGAGTCCTCGTTAAAAATTAACTTGTTTTGTCTCTCGCTGTAAACGAAGGGTGGGTGGCGATAGGTCTTGTTATTGGTGTAGCACGTTTTAGGAAGAAGGAAGGAATAACAATTACAAAACAGTGTTAAAATAAAAAGACTCTGTTCCTTTGATTTTCGCTTGTGCCCCTCAATTTGTAACTAAACGATAACTCATTTGGCGTTCTATTCGCTAAGACACTTGACACAAGATCTTTGTTATTTATTTCGATCCGTGATGGTCGCGTTTATTATTTTATTTTTGTTACTTAAATGTTAAACCTGGATCAGGATAACATGGTTATCACAATATACCCGTATCATAAGCCCACTATCGCCCCTTTAATGATGCCCAGAACTCTCTGGCTATGTCCTATTCTAAATATCAACCACAACTGCCAATCTATTCCGTAATAATCTCACCGCGAAAACTTAGGTGAAGTGTGTTTGAGGTGAGCTCACTTCAAGCTTCACACTTTAGACAGCTGTCAAATGTGTCAATGTCGTCTGGTAGAATGACAGCTATATGTTCCTATTTGATATGTTATATTCAGTGCACATTGGTCCGACCGAGCCTATATTATCACCATAGCTTAAAGTATTCTTCTAGCACACACCGAAGAAGGGAACAAGCAAGTAGTTGTCATAAAACATAATAATGAAATCGAAATGCCAACAGAAATCCTTTCAGATTTGAGGTCTCCACCACAAAGATCTTCTTGACATTACTCTCATCTATTGTTGGCAGTAATACCGCGCTTGTGCCGTCGCAGGCTCGGCAGAACAGTAAACAGTTAAACCAGACGCAGACATAGCGTGGGATCTTTTCACCTGAGGACGCGGTAAACGTGGCGCGGCCGAAATTAACTGTATGTTGTGAGAGATGTTAATACCCTTTTAGGGTAACGGAGCGTTTGGTTTTAAAACTGAACTGGTTTTAAACATAACATACAGTACAGTTGTTTAAATGTTGTATGCTTTTAAAAATCATTTAATTTTCTTTAAAGTGTTAGGTTAATCACCACTTTATTTTTCTAACTATATGCTTCTTATTGTTCGCTTCCTTATTTATTTAACCACTAGCAGTGCCCCGCGGTTTCACCCACACAAGTGTCGATCCCGTGGGAATATCGGGATAAAAACTATCTAATGTCCTTTCCCGGGACTCAAACTATCTCTAAACCGAATTTCATTTAAATCAGTTCAGCGTTTTAAGCGTGAAGAGGTAACAGACAGAAACACTTTCGAATTTATGATATTAATGTTATTGTACACCTAGACATAATAACAGACAAGAAGAAAGGAACAGAAAAATACGTACAAAGGTGATGCTTATTTCAAAAGAAATATCTTCCAGCATACATTATGGAGTCTAAAAAAAATATCGACTCAATAAAAGATTGTTAACAACATATTATGCATGTTATGAACATATTTTCCCCCTCTGACCTCACGTATACAGCCATGCGACAATAACTTACTCTGTCGGTATCATCAGCTCCGCATACTTCCCCGGTGTTTCGCAGTTGCGCTGCATAAGTGCGATTTAGCTAGATGTCAGGGCGGGCGACGTTACTCATGCGTTAATTTTGCGCGACAAATTAATTCGAACACAGATTTAGCAAGAATAAAATGTTGCCCGCGTGTTTTGTGGTCGACGTGTGTGTGTGTGTGTGTATATAGTTATGCAATTGTGTTTTGAATTAATTAAAAGTTCGTTTTTGTTTATGCTTTGGATTAGAAGTTCTTTTTTACGGAAATTTAATCAATTATGTCTTGGTACTCCATCTTATCTTTCTTTATAGGATCAGAAGATACTTTAACCCTGCAGTGGTTCCATTAAAAAAAAAAACTAAAATATGCTCAACGAGCAGTAGTGGTCCAGTGGTAACGGCCGCAACTGACGAGTTGTAGGTCGTAGGTTCGAACCTAGACAGGCGCTTTACATTGTGTAAATAATTTAATCACTTCTGCTCTTAAAACGGTAAGGAGAACATCGTGAGGAAACCGGAACGTTCTAGAACCCATTCGAAGACATGTGACATCTATCAACCCACGCGGATTTACGGTCCACTCTTAGCACTCTTAGCACTCTCGGCGCAGATTATGAATCTCTTTTTAACACGCTTTTATTAGGTCGACCTGTATGTAACTAACTATGTAATGGAATCTAAGGTAACTAATTTAACCATCTTCCAAGGGTCGTAGCATAATGAAAATTGGCAGCTGTATGTAGTTCTGATGACAATACAATAATATGGTACTGTCGAACTGATCTGATGATGGAGCCGGAAGATATGAACTGGAACTTCACGATGGAAAATCGTATCATAGCTGTTTTGTATTTCTTAGAAAAGTCTTGTAATGAACTTTGACCACGATTAGGTTTCTAGGTCTGATGATGAAGACGGAAGATAGACACTGGCATTTCATGATAGTTTTTTGTTTTTACGTGCATTTATAAAAACGTGTTTTTCTAGTGTTTTTTAAACTATTAATTTATTTAACAAGTAGACAAGTGATTATACATGGTGATTACAGCCGATGGATCTATTAGAAATAATCTACTAAAATATGCTCAAGGAAACTATAACACTTTTATTTCCCCCAAATACCCACTGATTAATCATTTCAGACTATTGAAGAAAGCTAATATGAGTTGGGTTATGAAATACAATGCTTAAATGACACATTATCGTTTCCAAACCGACTACGGACTCATACCGCGATAAAAACATCTCCGCGTAGACGGTCTACGGCGTAGGCGTCGTAGCTGCGTAGGCCGCGTTCCTTGTAAAAGCTATGTTTTCTTGTAGAAAGAAAATATTATAAAATGTTTTGGTAAATAAGAGTTTCACTGATAAATTAATGAATGAATGAAAAAGATACACTATTTACTTCTACATTGTTAGAAAATAATGATAAGCTAAGAATTGAATTTGGGAAATTCAGTGACCTACGTAAACATTATGCAGGCCACGCACTTTACGATAAACTTGTGCAAAATTGGACTTGAACTAACATACATTAACGTGTGGGGGTGAATTAGCACGTATCCGACTCATTCGGTCAAGGAGAAAACTGCATTCTCGACAGGAAAGGGTCTGTGGCAATTTAAAGTTATGCCGTTTGGATTGTGCAATGCTCCGGCAACATTTGAGAGGTTGATGGAACTTGTACTTACCGGACTAATTGACGATGCCTGCCTGGTCTACTTGGATGACATCATCATCGTAGGCCGCACGTTTGAAGAACATCTTCAAAACCTGGAACGCGTGCTCATGAAGATCCAGAGTGCCAACCTCAAGTTAAGTCCGAAGAAGTGTTCACTATTCAAACGACAAGTTAGCTTTTTGGGATATGCAGTGTCTGAAGAAGGTATCCGCACGGATCCAGAGAAAATCGCCGCTGTCAAGGATTGGCCACTCCAAAAGACAAGACGCAGGTCAGAGCATTTCTGGGTTTGTGCTCCTATTATCGGCGGTTTGTCAAGAACTTTGCAGATATAGCCAAACCCCTGCATAAGCTAACCGAGGAGTAGCGACATTTCTGCTGGGATTAAAGTTGCGACATGGCATTCCAGGAGCTAAAGGACCGTCTGTGCAAAACACCTATTTTAGGGTACCCTGATGCGGGCAAGGAATTTATAGTTGACACAGACGCAAGTGACATAGGACTTGGCAGTGTGTTGTCTCAGCGGAACGGCGATCAAGAGGTGGTGGTAGCATACTTCAGCAAGTCATTGTCGAAACCTGAAAGGAACTATTGTGTTACGAGACGGGAACTGCTTGCTGTGGTAAAGTCATTGCAGCACTTTAGCAAATATCTTCTGGGACGGAAATTTCACCTACGAACTGACCATGCTGCACTTAAATGGCTATTGCAGTTCAAAAATCTAGAAGGACAAGTTGCGAGATGGATTGAACTACTGCAGGAATACGACTTCGAGGTCGAACATCGCAGCGGGAAATCTCATGGCAACGCAGATGCATTGTCAAGAAGACCTTGTCCTGAAAACTGCAAGCATTGTACTACGCAAGAAAGTAAAGAAGTCGTACCTGTGAGGATGCTCAAGGCAGACCTCAGTAACGAGTGGAAGGAAAGCCTACAACGTGCACAGCAAGAAGATTCGGACATCAAGCCGATTCTGGAGTGGATGAAGGCCAGAGCTCCTAAGCCCAGGTGGAGCGACGTCTCAGCAATGAGTTCGATCACAAAAAGCTATTGGGCCCAATGGGACAATTTGGTGATTCAGGATGGAGTCCTGTGCCGTAAATGGGAAAACGCTCGGGGAGACAGCTGTCATTTGCAAATGGTTGTCCCTAAAGCTCAAGTACTGAATGTTCTACAGCTGTACCATAATGGTTGTTCAGGAGGTCATCTGGGAGTAAAACGGACTCTACTGAAGATACGAGAACGGTTTTACTGGGTCCACTGTCGGGCCGATGTCGAGGACTGGTGTCGCAAATGTACAAGTAGTGCAGCTGTAAAGGGACCTCAGACTCGTAGTAGAGGTGCATTGAAATTGTACAATGTTGGTGCACCATGGGAGAGGATAGCCCTTGACGTTGCGGGGCCGTTTCTGGAAAGTGATAGTGGTAACAAGTATTTCATGGTTGTGATGGATTACTTCACTAAGTGGCCGGAAGTCTTTGCCATTCCAAACCAAGAAGCTTCAACAGTTGCAGATAAACTGGTTCATGAAGTCTTCTGCCGTTTTGGAGTACCCTTGGAGATTCACAGCGATCAGGGAAAGAATTTTGAGTCCCAAATATTTCAGGAAACTTGCCGAGTAATGGGTACTCATAAAACGAGAACAACTTCGTACCACCCACAATCGGATGGAATGGTGGAACGATTTAATCAGAAAGCCAAAGCCAAAGTTGTGGATAATCGGCAACGAGATTGGGACAAGCACATACAACCGTTTTTGTTGTCATATCGAAGTGCTGTTCACGAAAGTACATCGGTGACACCAGCTTTCGCAAACTTTGGAAGAGAATTACGGCTGCCTGCAGACCTGATCACCGGATTACCACCTGATGCCCCACGCAGTATAACCGAGTATGCGAACGACCTGCGGAACATAATGAATGACATTTATGAGCATGTCAGACAATCGGGCCAGCAAATGTCTGAAAAGATGAAAACCCGTTAAGACCGTAAAATGAACAATAAAGGGTTCGACGAAGGTTCACTAGTGTGGTTGCACAATCCAGTCCGCATCAAAGGGAAATCTCCTAAGCTTCCAGCTAAATGGGACGGACCGTACCGGATTGTGACAAAGATCAATGACGTAACCTACCGGTTACAGAAAGGTGCAAGAGGTACTCCTAAGATCGTCCACGTGGATCGACTGACGCGTTATTATGGGGCCGATAATGCTCGGGACGAGCATGTCTTAGGAGGGGGCAGTGTTGCGCGCCAAAATTAATGCCTGGTACATGGCGACAGTAGTTACCACTAGCGCCATCTAGTATCGAGTAGCGGAACTAGTAGTCAAGACCCTTCTAGAAATTTCGATGCGAGAACTTCCTAGAAATTTCCCGAACTATCGACATCTGGTCGATCGGGGCCTGTATGTACTCGAACATTCTAGATGTTTCTACAATGGAAGGTTCTAGAACTCTCTGCGGCACTATATAAGGCCGGCGTGAACCGCGAGCGAGACATCTACGTCCGAAACGTGAACCTCCACGTTGATCTCAGACTCCCCACCGTCCAGCAGTTCATGAAGCGCCTCTCCAAGCGCTTCTTCGACTCTGCTATTAAGCACCCCAATCCCCTGATTGTGGCGGCCTCCACTTACACTCCCTCCCGCATAAGCACGATTCGCCGACCAAGGCATACCCTCACCACCCCCGACGACGCCACTACTCTCCTCCAGGAGAGTAGTAAGACCACCAGTACTCTCAAGAAGTACAAGCCCCGTCATCCGTCCTTCCGCCCTCGCCATCGAGGCCCGTCGCGACGCCCCGTAACATGCCCGCCCCGACCCTTGCTTGAGCCAGCCCGCGCCGCTGAGCCTGTAGTTCAAAATCAGTCCCTAATTAATTCCGATCCAGCCTGTCCCTTGCTGTCCTCTCCCAGCGACGCCCTAAGCCGAGGTCCGAACCCCACCGGGGGGTGCCCTTAGCGTGTAGTCGCATAGTTTTTAGTTAGTTTTTAAGCCCTGGCTGGAGGCCTCAATTTATTGTGGCATCCACAGGAAAGTCCGGTTAAGTAGTGACGACCTCTCAAGGTCAACTACGAGATGCCATGATCCAAAAAAAAAAAAAGCGAGCGAGACAGTTTGGATACAGCGATCGAAGTGAAAACATCCGAAGCGATATTCAAGTGCGACTTAAAGCGATCAGTAGTTCAATTGTGTTTTGTAATTAGTGTGTTTGAGTTGTAATTAGTGTTGTTAATTAAAGTGTCAATTTTTGGTTATTAAATCGGCAGTTTTTATTGTCACGAACCCGAAGCTCGTAACAATATATACACAATCATATAGATTCGTCTGCGGAAGACAGCGTGTACTTTTTCAAGACCGAGATTTCTGGAATTTCTGTCAACTTCTGAATAAACTAACAGATGACCGCACCTAACTTCACAGACACAAAAATCTCTGACTATATTACAGTTATGAGAAATAATAATCATCATGAAAAAATACTGTAACATCAGACATCAAAGATAAGATTAGTCGCACACATTTTACTCATCAGCCTTTTCTATCAATGTCATTACAATGAAAATGAAACCTCGCAAGTTATTCCTTTATCTCCCTTCGAATATTTTTATAAGTAACATCAAATACTTCAAAGCAAAGTGAACGAATAAAATACAGAGATGTGTTAAGCGGAAATGTGCAGCGGTAGCTAATGCGCGGTTTATGCGACAGATAAGACGTGCAGGCGCAAATGTATGCAGTATCTTTAT
Source organism: Mesoligia furuncula (assembly GCA_916614155.1). Classification (NCBI taxonomy): domain Eukaryota; kingdom Metazoa; phylum Arthropoda; class Insecta; order Lepidoptera; family Noctuidae; genus Mesoligia; species Mesoligia furuncula. The sequence goes on from OU744794.1 coordinate 10,209,306, forward strand.
ATGGGAGCGTAAAACGAAACGTCGCGAGATGAATCAAATTGTTTTGCAGAGTGATTTGGTGATTGATTGAGATTGAGTGATTTGGACTAATGACTATGACTTTTAACTAATGTAATTGGCCTTGGCCGTTTTATCTATACATATAATAAATCTGTAGAAGGGTCAATTCTGTACATTGAAAATATTGAAAAAATAAATAGCGGGGGTGTTGCTGGATCGATACCAAACCCAAATATGTGATTAAAAAAATTTTTGTCTGTCTGTCTGTCTGTCTGTCTGTCTGTATATGCAGGCATCACGTGAAAACTAACGGTTCGATTTCGATGAAACTTGGTATAATTATACCTTATTATCCTGGGCATAAAATGAGATACTTTTTATCCTGGAAAAATACGTAGAAAAAAAAATCTTATTTTTCAGTTTTATTCATAGACGTTGTTCTGTAGAACCGCGAACACACGTTGCATTACCCGCAGTGGATAATTTTCCATTTCAATTTAAGAGAATACAGTTTCCTGTAGCTTTGTGTTACACCATGACAATAAATAAGGCTCAAGGTCAGACCCTAGGAGTTGCTGGCGTAGATCTTACCGCGAGTTGTTTTTCACACGGGCAACTTTACGTAGGTCTTTCCCGTGTGAGCAGTCCAAGAAATCTTCATGTTCATATTCCGGACGAGCTCACTAACAATGTTGTGTATGCTGAAGCTCTCAATTAACTTTCTGTCGCATTGTCACGATCACTTTTTTATTAATGCAAACTTTTCGTCACTGTCAGTAATTTACTGCTACATGCTACTTATCAAGGTCAGAATTACTATGAAAAAAATACTTACTACAGAACGCAAGCTCAACAGCAGTAGCTCAATAGAGGGATCTCCTTAATTATTATAGGCTTAGCCGTATTTGGGTCCAATAGATATTTATAAGATGTCATTGTCAGAGTTACTCAAAATGGAGAAATAAACCATCCACGCGAAGACCGACATCCGCGCGGACGGAGTCGCGGGCGGAAGCTAGTGTTAAATAAATAAATAAATGACTTGAATGAGTCATATTTTTGTCTGGTTTGTACAAAGTGGTTAACTTTTAGATAGGGAAAATCATCATAAAGTGATAGATACTATCCAGGTACTAAGTATGACATATTTATATAGGGTTTTTCCATTAGGAATTTCTTAGTAACAGCTGGTAGTTCGGAAGTTGGCGGTGTGATCTCCAGTGCCTCGGAAAGCACCAAAATCTGTTGGTCCTTCGCTTGAACCTTTTTAGGGTTCCATACCAAAATGGTAAAATGGAACCCTTATGGTGATACTGTCTGTCTGTCTGTCTGTCACAGCTGGATATCTCAAGAACTACTAATGCTAACTTGAAATTTGGAATAGTTTTAGATGACGTTTGCCCAACTATTTTGCAAATAAGAAAGATATAATTATTTTTTTTTTGCAACAGGGACTGAAAGGCCGCATAGTTTTTGACTTTTGATGAAAAATGAAAAAAAAAATACCGTTTCCCCCCCAAATCCGAAGTTTGCAAAGAGAAAAATCTGAAATAATTCTATGTGATAGAAGTTTACGTAAAGATTACAGGAAAAATAAAACGATGTCTCTAAATAGCACACTTTTTCAGAAATCATCAACAAAAGTTACACTAGTTCCACTATCGGTTAAGAGACTGCGCTGGCCTAAAATTGCAAGATTCTACACCGCAGTGCGCAGGGTTAAAATTCTCTAACGAATATAGGCTTCGCCGATGAAAATTTAAAAACATATGATGGTACGGAAACCTCGGTGCGCGAGTCCGCCTCGCTCTTGCCCGGTTTTTTCGTTTGTGTCGGATTGCCGTCCCATCGGACTATGAGAGTGCACCTATGTCTGCGCACACACTTGTGCCCTATAATATCTCCCGCGCCACAGGCTGAAAAGATTGGTTGTCATGGCCGCAACTCGGTCGAACTATTATTATTATGACATATTTAAACACTTGATCATTTCGTTAATTATTTCACGTTAATGCCAAGAAACAAAAGCTATCCTCAGGCAAACACCTCTATCGTAGCACTACAGGAATTTGGACTCTGCCAATACTTAGCATGAAGTTTAATTTCCACTGGGCCCCAAGATACAAACTAACCACCTATTTAGTTGTTAGCTTACTGACAATAACTTAATGAGCGTTACATACTTAACTAGTAAGTACTTAGGTAATGCTTTTTTTAATGTCTCAAATTATTCCATATTTGTATATTTTTTTCTATATTTAACTTAAATTTCTATAAACAATATTACAATAACAATAAATATTCTCTCTTCTAAACAATTACTATTAAACAAAGTGTATATCGTTTGATGGCTCCGTAATTAAATTTATATCAGCTTCTTTATTATGTCGGAATAAGAGCAAGTTGTAAAGTGCTACGTCTAACATAGAAAATTCAATAAAAAGCTAAAAGCCAATCTTATCTTGGCGAGAGGAAATTAAGAAACAGCGGCCATCTGACACGGTGGCTCTTTCCAGATCTGTCACTAGGGGTGGGCGGAGGCGCGGAATGTAATGTCGATGAGTTTCATTAAAGAGGTCATAATATTTATCAGGGTTAGGAAGAACTTAAGGTTTCTTCGCTTTGAAATAGCTTCGCTGATTTATTTTTAGGAGGATTTCTTTGCTATTTTAAAAAGCCCGAGGAGGGTCGGTATCTTTCGGCTTGTATTAATATTCATAGGTATGGCACTATGGCAGTAACACTAATTTAAAATACCATAGATTGTAAAAAGTGTCAAAACTTTTGATAATTCTGTGTCCTAGAACGATGATAACGGCACTTGATTCAACTCAAGCTTACAGTCTGAGTCGATTGATAAATGAGACATTTCTAATTAGAGCTAAATTTAACGTTGCAAACCAATCGATTGATCCTCTTATAAAATATAAATATTTCCCTAAAGCCCAAGGGAGCAATCGACAGTTTAAAAACCTCGAGTACAACACTAGACATTTTTAAAGATAGAGTGTTGAATGCGACAGCGACACGACATCGGGTTTCGACGAACCGCTGAAATAATTCCGCCGAGCGGCCGCCGGGGGAGACGACGGAAACGCACCCTTATCTGGCGCGGAATACCCGCTTTTTAAACAACTCACTTCTTTATTTGTATTTATTCCACATCCCCCCGCCGCACCGCGCACAACCCCCTTCCGCGCCCGTGTTACCACATGAATAGAGACGCTACTTAATGGGACTTTCAGTTCCTAAGTCATCATGTTTTTAACAATATACTCGGTAAGATAAGTAAGGAGGTCGACGCTGGATAATAAACGGAGAAATATACGTGTTTACTTCGGGGAAATTTGAAAGAAAATCTTGATGTTGTGTCATAAATAAGCCGGCATGGTTAGAAGTTTGCTGTGAGCTTTTTATATTGTTTCGTTGCGCGGATATTGTGGCAAATTGAAAAGAAAAACGGGCAGGTGAGGAAAGTTTTTAAGTAAATGATTTCATTAGGTAGTACAAGAAAGAAATTACGAGAAAATCAACCCATTTTTTCTTTATTAAATAACCATACAACAACTTCCATTATCATCTGCGCAGCCTTTTCCCAACTATGTTGGGGTCGGCTTCAGCCTAACCGGATGCAGCTGAATACCAGTATTTTTCATGGAGCGACTGCCTATCGGTCCTTCACAACCCAGTGAAAGGGTAACATGAAACCGCTTCGTAAGACTGGTTGTCAGACTTTTGGGCTTCTGACTACCCGCAATGACTGTCAAAGATCTACAAATGACAGCCGGGTCATAGTAACAGTTTAACGTGCTTTCCAAGGCACAGCGGGGTCTCGATATGTAGGTAATGGTTGTTCACCTATCGACGGACCGAGCTCGGTAAGTGTTGAAAGAAAGTTGTTCAGGTCCAGTTGAAAACCAACGTCAGGCACTAGTTGTCTGGCATTTTTGCTAAACTGGGCCTTTTAAGAGCAGCCGTGAGGTACACTTTCCTGCGAACCTCTTACATCGGACTTTACAGTTTTTATTTGTATTGCTATTCTGTAAAAACCTCACCGTGAAAACGTAGGTGAAGTGAGCTTAAAGTGAGCTGTCAATAGTGTCAATTCCTAGCAAAAACAAACTCACTTCACCTAAGTTTTCACGGTGAGATTTTTACAGAATCGACCGGCAGGTGGGACGATAGTTCTCTTTAAACTCACTTCACCTAAGTAATCACGGTGATATTTTTACAGAATAGCACTGCTGATGTATGTATCTGATGTATTGTGTGTCTTTTAGTCTGTACTAAATACATCTATTTTCTTTCTTTCTTTTTTTTCTTTTAAAGAAAGAAAGAAAGAAATATATTTATTTAGCACAAACTAAAAGGCTTATAGGTTGTTGCTTAACCTTCCTTACTACAATTCTAGTCCTAAGAATATTTTTTCCTAGATAAAATCCTAACTCCGTCATAACTCACAGTACCCAGTATATTCGTCTACTGGGTACAGTTTATCCCTTATCGCACAATGCATTACGGGCAGTAACAATATCATTACGGGGGCTATTCAACATTTTTATTATTGCGTTACTATTGTCTTATGGCGCGACGGTCCCAGATAACGCGAGGGACACGCGGCTCTTTATTTTGTTAAGCTGTTTTGTTGGAGAGGAATGGTTATGAAGAATTTTGGCTATGACTTTTTATTTATTGAATACTTTAAGAGCGTTTACGCCTTACGGCATTTCATACAAATTTTTAAGCCCTTGCTGTCGAAATGAATTGACCGATTTTAATAAAATTTCATACGCATAAGCAGGATACAAAGGTCTAAAAATTTACTTGAGAATATTTTCGATTAGACCAATTTTAAATTTTCCATACAAACAGAGATTTCCAGTTATCTTTTTTTAAATAAGACATTTCGGAAATGTTCCTAAGTAACGTTTTAGACCTTTGTATCCTGCTTATGCGTATGAAAATTATTTCGAAAAACAAGGGCTTGAAAGTTTGTATGAAATGCCGTACAGCGTAAACGCTCTTAAACACATAAAATGTACAGAGGCTGGGATATCTATGACAGTGCCACAGGCATTTTCTACCAGTCAACCTTTGGGTGATGCGGAGACACTATGTTAGGTGCATTGATGAAAATTGAGGAATAAATATTTTAAAATATAAAATACGCAAAAACCTATTAAAACTATAAATATAATAATATATACTTAATTATATATAAATATAAGCACAAATAAACACGAATATACTTTTTCTGCAACACCTTGTATTTTAAAAACAAGCTTTTACATGTTACAGTGTTAATAATATACCACGAAGGAGGCCCAAACTTCATTGTAATACTACTAATAACAACTGAAGCTTTTTAAAGTGTATTCACATGATAACGAGGCAGGTGATTATAATAAACCCTCCAAAAATGGGTTTCAAGATATTTCATAAGTCTGTTAACTTATGAAATATCTTCTTTCAGAGGTTTCAGCCTTTTCTGTTTTCTTATTAGGTACTTACTTCGCCTACACTGTCCCGCTCCCCCAAATTCTTCCAGACATCCTTTTCTAGAGCCAGCTCCCTCCAACCCTTGCGGCACGCGTCTAGGTCGCTTCGCCACCTCTTCATGGCCGGTCTCGGCGGCGCATCCTCAGGCACCCACCGTGTGGAGACTGTTGCCCAGCGGTCACTGTGCATGTGACCGACGTTACCCTTTTCTTTAGTTTGACTTAATTTACAGCTTAGGCAGAGAATTGGTTTTCGTGTAAGCCAAAATCGATACCTAGTTGTCAGTTTTGACGTCTGTCAGTAAAGGCTCCATCGGTCTATCTAACAAATCAGCATAACCGTTGACCAACCTTCCCGTCCGTATTCCACAGTTATAACTCGCAACCGCGATACGTTGCAGATTTATGTCTGTAATGTTTGTTGTTTCACCTTCCGCGAATAATGCGCCCGCGCCATCGAGATTTATGAATAAGCCCGTTTGTCTTTACGCTGATTGGCTGATAAAGGGATGGCGAGTAATTTCGTTGCTCGGGTGATTTAGATTAAGAAATTGGTGTGTAAATGTAAATTATTTGCAGGTAAATCACTTACTTATTTAATTTAATATTTTTACTTAATAATGAAATTCATCATTCACGTCGTCTATTACCAGTGTGATGCTATTGTGTTATTCAATAAGCTTATCTTCAATAAGAAAATTGCCGTCGTCATCGGTAGAAATGAGTTCTAAAAATATGTCTTTGTTGGAACACTGACCTCTATTAAACAGGTACTTGTATAATACAGGTCAGTACCTACACAGGAAGTATTAAGCTGTCTTTTTATTTTGTTATTTAGGCTAAGAACTCACGGAGCGATTTTCGCCCGCGTCCGCTGCGGTTGCGGGCCCGCAGCTTCTGTAGAATGCAAATATTTATATAAAAAATTAAAGCACATTTCACGACGCGTTTTACGCCCGCGGTGTACGCGGTTGTATGCGGCTCCCGCTGTACCGGCGGGCAACTAGTAGAATCGCGCGGGCCGCGGTTACCCGCAGCCTCGGCGGGTGGCGCCCGCGCGCTTTGCGATCGGTTGGCGGGCGACCGCGGGGGCCGGCGGGCGGTAAGTATAACGCAACGGCTCGTTTCTGGTGTGTGTCCATGGCGGTCTGGACCTCAACTGATCGTTAACCGCCCGTCTTGCAATCTTGCGATCATCGCCCGCCACGTTTGCGGGCGATGATCGCAACCGCGGCGGCCGCGTAACCGCGCGAATAACCGGTCTCGTGAGTTTTGAAATAAAACCGCAGATCCACGACCGCGGCGGTTGCGGGCGAAAATCGCTCCGTGAGTTCTTAGCCTTATAGTTTGTGTTTCAGGAACTGTGTCCATTTAAACTTATTTTTTTCTCTCTTTATATTTATTTTCTTTCCTTATACCTACGGATAGAAAAAAATAATAAATGTAGGTAATTATATTTTTGCATATATCCAAAAATATATTTTACCTAGAAATTTATAATGCATAAAGCGACACTGACTTACTGAGGCTGTTGGCAACATACTGTCCGTTTTCAACTTTGAGTCACACTCACTCAAAATCGTAATCCCATAATGATTTGCTCGTCACAAACTATCGCACCACCAATAACTGAAACCGCTAATAAAACAAACAAATAACAATAGAACATCGACCACCAGAGACCGCAAACATAACCACGCACCGTTCAATTATGCAAATACATTCCCTAACGGAGGCCGAAGATCCCATTAATCATTATCTAAATTAATTTCAAACGTTTAACAAAATCTCCTCTTAGTTTCTTAAAGTCACAATAAAGAGGATCGCGGTGCGGCCATAACTCATCTGTACCTAAGATTACTGATCTTTAATCCCCCCTCCCGGCTTCACTTAAAGTTAAGATTTACGAGCAAAGGTATTATATTGCCGCCCCCCAGAAATAAGCTTACGTTTGTGTCTATGAAAAAAGTTTGCATGCCTCGTCTAGTGTTTCGGATTATGGTTATAAAAATATAAGGTTTTTTTTTTAATTTACTCCGGAATATTATTTATGTAATTTCAGACATTTTACATAATATTAGCTGTATTTTTTTCTCCTCATTGCAGCTGATCAGCATCTCTTTCAATTTACGTTAACTTAACAGGAAGGAAAATACGAAAAGATAATTAAATTAAGAAAGCTTTATAACTGATCGTAGGTTTTAATGAAAATATTATTCTTTTAGTGTATCAACCTACTTTCTACATAATTTTTTGCCCAGACCTACTATAAACTCGCCTGCCAGAGGGTTGAATACAAATAGGTACTTAGATCTGTTCTTTAAAAACCTTGACCCAAGATCCAGGCCTTTTTAAACCCGAGATATGGCCGTTTCAAATGGATTAGAAATATCAAAGGCAACTAATGCAAAAGGCTTCGAGACCTAACCATTCTTTTTTCAAAATAAGACCTAGAATTTTTTTCTTTTAAAATACAAACAGTACGGCCAGTGTCAAAATGATAAATGTGAGCCGTTCTACCTCTTTTTAATAAATCCATCCGCTGTATAATGATGTAGCAGCTTTTTACCTTGTTACTGAGTTAACTGAAGAAATATTTATGGGTATAACTTTATTTAATATCTGGGTGTAACCCCGCATGCCTTCCCTTAACGAAAACTTTTAAGCTACATAAACTACTTATATATTGCTTACGTGTTGGATTTTATTTAAGGTTTTTTATAATAAAATTATTTGGAAAACTTTTAGATGATTTAGAAATCTAGTCTGGCATTTACGAACTTTTTGTATGCCTATTTTTTTTAATACTTTTCTTTAACATACTTCGCATGGCATTGATTAGTAAAGAAAGCTTGCAAATAAATAAGGAAGCAAGCAGCCAATCTATTCTGTTAAAATCTCTGAGTACCTAAAGTGAGCTTGAAGTCAGTTCAGAAGAGAAAAGACTACATAGTATTATTGCTTTAACAAAATTGACAACAGTCATCAAAATGAAATATTCCTGAAGAACTGCAACTACCACCCTAACAACTAAAGGCAACACGTAATTAAAACGTCAACTTGAGCTGCACAAAGGTTTTATCTCACAACTTCCGAAACACTCGAACTTCCTCACAAAGGTGTTATTGAAAGATTGGAAATTCCCAAGCAGGCACATATTTCACGAGCTCTCTTCTGCCCGGATAATATAAGAAGATAGAGGACAGAGTCGGATATAAAATATGGCGTCCTTTCATGAATCTTATTAAGATATCCTCGAAAAACAGAGAGAGACGACACCAACCCACATACTTCTAAGCGTGAGAGAGAGACAGACGTATTACTCGGTTTACGTATATTAAAATAATACAGATATGGTTAAAGAGGTGCGCGAGTTGGCTGAGAATTTATAGTCTCTATGAATATGATTTTCTTTAAGACTGGATACAGTTCCCTGAGAGACGTTTAATGTCAAACTGCTATTACGATAACGCGAGTTATTGCGTGTATTGAGTTAAGCATTACATTTTATGGTAGTTTCAGGAAGATTTTCCGGAAAACACTGCACCTCTTTGTGATTAATGCCTTTACTGCTTTTCCTTAACACTATTTTTATGTTTAAGGGCAATCAATCTTTATTTGAAAATTTAAACAATCAGTGATTTTTCATAACTGTTCGTAGAACGTATAGAAGTTAAATTACTAGTAAGTTTAAATTAAATGACTGTATTAGAACTGTGCGTCTGTGTGGTGCCGGACTTAAAGAATAGCACCACCCCATACTTCCCGTGGGTGTCGTAAAAGGCGACTAAGGGGCGTACCGGAGAATGGGCAGCAGCGTTCTCTATGCATTCCACCACTATACCGTACTGCGATCGCCAACCCGCCTGCCAAGCGTGGCGATTATGGCAAACCCCCCTTTTGGGGGAGGCCTATGTCCAGCAGTGGACGTCTTTCGGCTGAAATGATGATGATGATTAGAATACGTCGAATATGTCGGTCAAGGTTGTCCATCCAACGGGCATCAGCGCAAGACGTGCACCCGACTGTCTGTCTAGCGCTGAAATACGAATTTTGTTTCTGAAATCCTGATCAAATCTCTAACTATTAGATAAATCTAGTGTGAAAAACAGCCAATCAAATCATTTTACATGTTTGACAATACAATTAAACTAGACTGGCACTACACTAGCACATAGCGAATGACGTCACTGAAACGTTATTTGTGAAAGTAAGTTGGTGTGTTTCCGTAGAGAGCGTTTTTTGACACCATAAAGTCGAACCCAGTTTCGTCATTTTTCATTACAGCCGTCACTGCGGACGCTTTGTGCCGGCCACCGCAGTCTTAGGAACCCGTAGCTCGCTGATCAGGAGTTTTATGAGCCTGAACGAAAACTAGCTCGTGGAAAATCACCAAGGACATTTACGATACCCTACCAACAATCAACACTGAAAACAACTGTCGCTGAAAACCAGCGCTGGGGCTCTGTCTCGTTTATGGTCTTAGCATTATGCTGAGCGATAGCCGTTTTGCGTAGATGTGACGCACACTTTCTCCCAAATTGTTATTTTGTTTTATTTTTTGTTTGTGTCTTTATTTTTATGCGTCATGTTTGCCGCAAATAAACGTACTTTCTTTCTTTTTCTTTCTTTTAACAAAATAATAACCTATTTGCGTAACACACTCATCATCATCATTTCAGCCGAAAGAGGTCCACTGCTAGACACAGGCCTCTCCCAAAAGGGGGAGGGTTTGCCATAATCGCCGCGCTTGGCAGGCGGGTTGGCGATCGCAGTATGGTTTGGTGGTGGAATGCATAGAGAACGCTGCTGCCCATTCTCCGGTTAGACCCTTAGTCGCCTTTTACGACACCCACGGGAAGTACGGGGTGGTGCTATTCTTTAAGTCCGCAGACAACACACTATCAATCTCAAACCGAATCATTTTGAAGGATATTGCTAATCCATTGCTTCATATGTTCGAAAAATTTACTCAGCAATATAGATAATGCAATGAACGTTGTTGAACTGTCAAAATGAAATCATTGCTACTAATAGCTGTAGTGTGTTACGGAATTACACCGCTGTTTCCAAACTCAAACTCAAAAAATTTATTTCAATTAAACCTTGTACCGGCACTTTTGAATTGTCAAAATTAAATAGTCTGTCAGTTAGTCCGAAAGTTGAAGCTAGTTAAAATAATGAAATCTTCCCAAGATAATCACAGTCGCCACAGAACCTGCCTCACATGTGTGTGTTCCTAGGGGTGTCACATAATTCATAAGTTTCTTTCACGTTGCACCCTATCTCGGCTAACATGCAAAATAAGTTCGGATACATCGGTTAGCGGAAACCGATAATAAAGTTTCAGGGCGATGTCATGGGTTTAAAATATTGATGAAAATTCTGTTGTTTTCCTATTATAAGCCTTATTTATGTTTAATGTAATGGACACTATAATGGGTTAGTTTTAAATGATCTCTTGTTTGAGCCTCTAATAATGGTTTTATAGGATTTTTATAAATAATTACAGGCATTTGATTTCACAAATACGAATCAATTTTCGAAAAGACAATTTCCTCGAATAGTGACACTTTTTTAATTAACGTTTTGTTGTTAGATTTCCTGCTGCGTGTGACGAAAGTAAAATATTTTCATAAATAAACTTCTTCCCTTTTAAAATTTTATTAATTAATATTAGTATTGCTTTTTAAAGTATTCACTCTTCATAGTTATTGGCATCCTTTTTCAGAAGAACTTCGTGCGATCGCACAGCCTAAGCCGCTGACGCTAGAAGCATGAATTTTAGCACAAAAGTTCCTTGTGTAACGAAGGTAAGCACAAAGGAAGGATAAAAAAAGCTTTCCCTAAAGGGGTTAAATGACAAAATGAAAGTTCGTCATTTTTGCCACACGGCTTCCGGGTTGTCATAAAAATTATTAACGAATAGATCTAAAGCTTAACTAATAATTATACTTATGACTAAACAATTATACACAACATTGTACACGACACGTTTCTTTATGGTACGAAGTATAAACCGCACCGTAGAAAAAACGTGTCTGTCAACAAGCTTCCATAGTGATCCTGACGACCGTGCGACACGGCGAATAAACCGTAATTTTCCACGGCAAGGAAAACGTGTGTGTGCAAAGGGCCTAACAGTCCCTTTCAACCACTTAACACTGCACGTGTCAACCCGCCTTCAGTCTCCATTCGCCATCTTGTTTTAAAATACCGCGAAACCCGCTATCATTCAATTTAACCGAACGAGGGGCGATACGCAAAAACTCTTCATAGTCGTTTATCCGCACATAAATAACATTAGGCGTTACTGAGATATCGTGCGAGTGTTTTTGTAATTACCTTATAAATAATCATTCAGTGCGCCGTAGATTACGGTTAGGTTGTGATGATTCATGGCGCGCGTCGTGATTGAGAGAGTAAAGTTTGCATGGACTAGAGGAATTTTATAACTTGGTTCGTTTTTTTTTAAAAAAAGGCCTTTACTCTCTTTTTACCTCTCTCTGTCCAGTGCTGCCAAGGACCAATGTTTGTTATAGGGCCATCTCCGTCTGGACCTGCTGCGATGCCGTTATAAGAGTATGAAATAATGAGTCAAAAAAGTGTTTTACTCATGCAGTTTTGAAGCCAACATACAGGCCATCGTTTTAGTGCCATTATTTCTCCAAATTTGAATTCAGGAACTTCTAAAAGGTCACAGACCTTTATACAAAAAATTACAAAGTGGCTCATTTTGTCGGGAAGTTTATTTCATAACTCTCATCCATCTCCTCATCACATCCAACAACACAGTTTCTATCAAACTTAAACCAAAATGCAAGCGTAATAAAGTTATAAATATTCATTAAAATTATCGCTATATGGAATAAAGCGCTTCGCTCGCTCAGCTCAGCATATAAAGCAAAATGTCCTATTCTTTATCCCCTTCGGCAATCATAAGAGGAGATACGGAGAAATATGATAGTCATTATTCAACGGTGCTTTGTCAACATGCGTTTGATAAATTTATATTACCTGGGTTATACCTTATAATCATTTTGCCGGTATCTTGTGTGGTGGAGGGGAAAATTGAGCGTAAGAGGTGATCTGCGTAATGAAGTCAAGAAAATGTGTTTAGGTTTTGAAGTGGTGACTTTTTGGGGGTTATTGAAATCTCTGATCAGTTAGGCTCTTGTACACACACGTTTTTAGGATTCCGTACCCAAAGGGTAAAAATTGGGCCCTATTACTAAGGCTCCACTGTCCGTCTGTCCGTCTGTCACCAGGCTGAATCTCATGAACCGCGATAGCTAAGATGATTTATTTCTGTTGCCGCTATAAAAACAAATAGTAAAAACGGAATAAAATAAATATTTAAGGCGGGCTCCCATACAACAAACGTGTTTTTTTCGTCTTTGTTGCCTTGTGATACGGAACCTATTCGTGTGCGAGTCCGACTCGCACTTGGCCAGTTTTTCAAAAACCACGGTTTATTCGTCGTGTGTAGACACGGTCGTCAGTGTTGTGTGGATCACTATAAAAGCTTGTTAGGAGACACATTTTTCTTCGGCGTGGTATATTGTTACGCGGCGCCGTGTGTAGGAATATTAATGGTCGTCAGTGTTGTATGGATCACTATGGAAACTTGTTCACGGACACGTTTTTTCAACGGCGCGGCGGTACCGTAAAGAAACCGTGTCGTCTACAAAGCTGTATTTCTCTTATTTAATCACATATTCTCAGGCGTCATCATTTCAGCCGAAAGACGTCCACTGCTGGACATAGGCCTCCCCCAAAAGGAGGGGGTTTGCCATAATCGCCACGCTTGGCAGGCGGGTTGGCAATCGCAGTGTGGTATGGTGGTGGAATGCATAGAGAACGCTGCAGCCCATTCTCCGGTACGCCCCTTAGTCGCCTTTTACGACACCCACGGGAAGTATGGGGTGGTGCTACTCTTTAAGTCCGGCACCACACAGACTTATTATATTCTCAGGCGTAGACTTATTTAATCAAATTTAACTCTAGGCCTGAAATTGACAGACCATATTCGCAACACCACACTGCGCTCCAAAACACAGATTACTGACGTTGCTCAAAAAGCCGCTCAGCCGAAATGGGACTGGGCTGGCCACGTCTGCCGTATGCCCAATAAACTGCGGGCCAAAATAACTACCTCGTGGAGCACTGAAACAGCTAGAAGGCGTCGCGGCAGACCCCGTATAAGATGGCGGGACGAGCTGGACAAAACAAACGACCAGTGGTCCACTTTAGACCTGGATCAAAAGAGCTGGAAGTCATGGGGAGAGGCCTTTGCCCAGCAGTGGGATGATGCAGGCTAACAGTACCAGTAATCACATAGGTAATTACACAAAATACGAAGGATGATGATTTTTGAAAACAGGGTCATGCAATGTCAAGGGGATGGGCAGCTACGCTTTCCTTGTGATTGAGCTTTTACTACAATCTATGAACGGACAAGTATAGCATTAAAATAATATAAAATATCCTCTTTTTTATATCATCATGATCATTTCAGCCGAAAGACGTCCACTGCTGGACATAGGCCTCCCCCAAGCACCTCCACTTCGACCAGTTCTGTGCTTCTCGCATCCAACGGCTTCCTGCGGCCTTTACAAGGTCCTCGGTCCACCTTGTGGGAGGCCTTCCAATGCTACGTCTTCCGGTACGCGGTCGCCACTCCAGAACCTTTCGGCCCCATCGGCCATCTGTTCTGCGAGCAATTGCCCTACCCACTGCCACTTAAGTTTGGCAATTCTTCGGGCTATGTCGGTTACCCTGGTTCTCTTGGTTCTTTTTCGTGAATCATCTAATCAGTTCGAACTTTTTGCAGCCTTAGAAGATTGCAAATCATTATCAAAACCCACAAAATATCCGTAACTCCACCTAGAAACTGCGAAGAAATCTCGTAAACAACTTCGTTCATAAGTAATAGAGCCATAAATATCTTAAAACCGTGCAATAAAGCATGGTTCACATTAATCACGATTTAATACAGGCAATAATTAAAAATCTCATAGGTGCCGCTCGCTGCAACTCACTTAATCGTTACCCCATTTGATAGATGGTGTTATACCTCCCACGGTATTGCAACCTTTTCACAGTAAGCGAAACACGCCTCCTTGTACTGGTTTGTAAGAAAAGTGAGGTAACGTTTGGTATGAAAAGGTTCCAAGACGCGAGCGTAGATAGGAGTATTAGGAAGCGTTTACACGGGCGGCACGTAGCGTAATAAATAATATAGTAATCAGTGCGATTCCTTACATCCCGCCTCTTATTAGGCGAGAACCTACATTCAACATTCGCTAAGGCCTCGGCTTACTAACACATGTGGGACGGAAAGATTCACCAGAATTTATTGTACTTCGGCTTATGAATCATAAATAAGGAGGGGCTAATTAGAATTGCTGTACGGCTACAGAATACACTTAGATTTTGTTAACGTTGTTAGTAGGCTCAATATTGTGTAGAATTGAGGAGGCGTCTTGTGAGGCGATTTATTGGGTTGTGTACGTCGTTTAAGTGAGTATTAGTTATTAAAATTAAGTGGATTATTTTACCAATGCGACTTTTTAGATGTAGAAAGAAAAAGAAGAAAGTAAATACGTTTATTTGCGGCAAACATAACACAGAAAAAGTTGAAACAAGGTGGGGGAAAATATACGTCATATCCACGGAAAACGGCCATCGCTCAGCATAATGATAAGACTCTATGCCAGACAGAGCCCCAGTGCTGGTTTTCAGCTACACCACCCAAAAGGTGCCACGCGGTACCCTATTAAGCCGCCGCTGTCCGTCCGTCTGTCTTTCGTCCGTCCGTTCGTCCGCCTCGTATGTCAGCGTGCTGTTTCTCATGATCCGTAATCGGTAGACAGTTGAAATTTTCAGTGTATATTTCTATTGCCACCCCATACAAGAACTGTGTTTTTTCGGCGTTTTTGCTTTGTTGTACCTACACGAAGGCACATGAAGGGTTCTGCCCTTCGTGTGCGAGTCCGACTCGTACATGGTCGGTTTTATACTTTTATTATAGTCCACGCGGAACTAGTTGGCCGCGCCTTGGGTGGGGACGGGGGTGAGGGCGGCGGGGTTGCCTATTATTCGCAACGCACGTACAATTACCGGCACGTAACTTGGCAAGAGATTTTCGTAGTGGGGGAAGTTCGCGCATATAAAAATGTATGAAATTGTGCATGCGCAAACTTCCCCCACTACAAAAACTCTTGCCAAGTTACGTGCCGGCAACTATACTGAGTAATGACAAAGCGCCCCCGCCCCTCCGTCCCGCCGCTTACATACCTAAGGCGCGGCCAACTAGTTCAGGACGATCCAGGAGGGGATCGAGGTGGTGGGGTGGAGGGGGGGTTCAGGGGATCAGACGGGAATAACTCTTCCGCGCGGACTATAGTACCTACCAATGTGATTTTGAAATGAAATTTGGATGTTTTTAATCAATCAATCAGACCTTCGTGGCTAAGCGGATATGGCACACGGGTAGACCATGACCTCCCTAGATTAGGCCATAGGATACTTTTGTCCCCTTTTTTCTCATTTTTACCGAAACATTCGAAGACATGTGACGTCTACCAACGCACTGGGCCATCGTGGTGGATTACGGCCAACTCCCTCTCTCCTAGAGGGGGCCTTTATACCAGCAGGGGAACATTATATGCTAATATGAACGTTCAGTTTGTCATTTTCAGACTTCCACGCAGGCAAAACCATGGGCAAAAGCTAGTAAAATTATTATTATCAAAAGTTACAAAAGAACAACACCCGGCGCATCTGATAAGGCTGTATGCCACATACTGTGTCCCGATAATTCGGGGAAATTATGAAGTTATAACAAGTTCGCGAAATAAATCTCTTTCGCGCGGTTATCGAAGGAGGCTAGGCGCGACGTCTCGCCAGGGTTGCCAGATATTTATCTATAGAATGGTTTAGGGTAATTAATTACGATATAGTAGAGATGGTGGCATAATTAATAATGCTGTTGTAGATGAGGGATTTATTGGTTTATTATTGTTGGAAGATATCGTATTTACTTTTTGTTGTCATTTTAATTGATATATAGTTGTATTTGACAGATATAAGTCCAAAAACTGTAGATAACTTTTTTATTTGAAACTGTCATCTGACATAAAATTAAAACATTCACCCGCAACTTCATTTCCCCATAAAACGTAGTCCGTTAAATATTCGCTAGACAAGAGTGCGAATAAATCACAATAAGCTGGCAACTCGCTAACCCGCTACCGCAGATGTATAAGTGCTAAGTTAAAGAATGGAAAGTAAAGTTGGCGCAATAAATTAATTGGCTCTAAGTTGCGCGTAAGACGGGCGCGCGCGTGCGGGATACACCCAAGTTTAGACTATTAATTTGGGACTTAGACGCCGACAAATATGGATACGTGTGTGTGTTTTCGCATTAATTTCGTTGGGATGGAAAGAAGTGATGAGAGAGAATGGGGTGGGATGATGGTTTTGATGTTATCATATAAAGGTTAACAAATGAAGTGCCCTTTTCGGTTTTGATTTTTAAACGTTATTTTATGAAGTCTCAGCATATATTTTATTGAATATAAAAACTACTACGCGTATTCTTCTGTGTATCTAATTCGGGCTGAGTTCAAAATATGATAGGTACGGTTGTTCACATAATTACTGCATTTTTTTTACTTCCATAATGGGATGTTAGACCAAACAAACATAATAATATTCCAAACCCATAACCATCCATCCTAAAAATAAATTGACCGCGGAGCCCGAGAGCCCTCACAACACTAGTGATTACCATAAATAAGTAGAGCGTCATACTAACAACCATTTCCCATCCCTAGCGTATTGAGGGTGCCATTACGCCCTGATTGATTCGACTATAATGACTTTCGACGAAAGTTTTCGCACTCGAAACGACTGCTTTCGTCAATTTTACGCATTAAGTGCGAAAATGGTACAATAAATTTCGCTCAGTGATTATTTCGGCTCACAACTTAGTGATATTAAAATATTTCTAGATTTATTTTAATTGTTTCGAAGAGTAAATCCTTTTTTATTTATTGGGCTGTTTAAACTTGAAAGTTGTTTGATGACGATCGAAACACTTTATTGGAGAACTTGATATTGATAAGGTGCATAACAAATTATCATAATTATTTTGGAAGTTACCTTCTCTGTTTCTGTTTGTCAGAAAGTCATTTTTTTACACCAAGGGTTGTCATATTAAGGGCTGATT
This sequence comes from Mesoligia furuncula, assembly GCA_916614155.1. Taxonomy (NCBI): domain Eukaryota; kingdom Metazoa; phylum Arthropoda; class Insecta; order Lepidoptera; family Noctuidae; genus Mesoligia; species Mesoligia furuncula. The sequence continues at coordinate 10,227,039 of OU744794.1, forward strand.
TTACCAAACTCAGATATAGGTATCTTTTAACAAAAACTGTCAGTTTATTCACAGGATAAGACTTATGCTATTTATAATAGTTTGGTCGAATTCACCCTTACAAACAATAAGGAGATTACAGGACCTAAACGCAAGTTTTAGAAGCAATAAAAGTATAATATACGATCGACTACAGTAAATTAAATCTAGATATATTATGCTAGGTAGATAGTGTGTTGAAAACATAATACAACGAATTAGATACGTTAGAAAAAAATCATGAAGATACCTCTAAAAACTTTCTTTTTCCAATAAAAACCATACTAATAAACATACAATCACTCTGATTTATTGTCAGATTATTCTACAAGCAACATACTAAAGCACTAGTATTTTAATTTTTAGTCCAAACAGAAGATTTTTTGTAAATAGATAATTGCTTCATATTTTGCAATAAATTACTAGCATTGTGTCATCGCGCTTCTCTTTCTTTTCTATGCAATCCGACAGTGACCGCGCTTTAGGTCATGTAAGCCCCTTAAATAAACTTAGTAACTCGAAAATGCTGCGTGATTGACAGTCGCAATGATATATAACAGAAACTGCAATAAAATGTATTACGCATCAGCGTGCATAATTGGATTATTGAAAGTCATTGAAAACCATTTTCTCTCTTTTTATTAATATTCAGTTCACATTTCAGTACAATTTTGAATGATATTTTACCAAAAAAACTATATTAATACAATTCGCCGTTATAGAAGTCGGTTAAAAAATAATTCTTGTCGACGGTATAACAATAATAATCGATTAGAGTTAGAGTCATAATCAAATGTTTAACTGGGCAAGGGTCGCCATTATAAGTCACTACAACGAGCCCTTTGGCAGAATATTGGCATAAGCACCACATTTGGCAAGCGGGTCGATGATCGCAGTATAATGTCGCTCTGTTGCCAATTCTAATGGCATACTTTTAATACCTTACCTACTTGTATCCGGTTCGACTGGAAGCCGACCCCAACATGGTTGGGAAAAGTCTACACAAATGATCATGATGATGACTTTTAATAAGTATACCTATTTGAGACGATTTAAATAATACTTTAATATTACAAAACAACAGCAAAGACAAAAAAAATTACTGAAAGTAATTTTTTTTTGTCTTTGCTAAAATACCAATCAATCCAATCCAAATCCAATCCCAATCTCTTTGATTATACCTACGTAGTGCAGCGAAAAAAAGGAAAACACGACTTTCTTCACCATATTATGATTCGTAATGTTATCCTTTTATGATTCTGCCAAAGTGGACTTTTTGGCCCGCAGACTGTAAACGTTCTTAAAACTACGAGAATTGTCCCTCTATTTATGTCTGATAAAAAACAATTGAAGCCACGTAACATCTACCATTGGAATATTGTACCAAATAGTACAAACAAAAGACTCCATTGCCACACAATCCTCACTTCGATAATAAAAACAAATTCAAAACAAAACAGCAAAGTGCAGCACGTGGTTTCAGTGGGCGGATACATCCACGGCTCATCCCCCACCTGTTGCTGATCCGGCTGATCCGCCCCCGCTGGATATGCGCGGATATAGCGCTGTGCGCGGATATATTCGGATACGGCGATATCCGCTCTCGCCACGCCTCGCGACGCCCAACGGGTTAGATTACTGAAGAAAGTGCTAGAAGAGGTACAATATACCTAGTTATTATGTATTGAGCAATATTTAAAAATTTCACATGACTGTGTTATTTGAAGCGTTTATTTCTATGTCCGATAATTTAGAACTTAGAAATAATGGCTAGAAAAAAAATACCTGTATATACAACTCCAGTAAGCTAAATATTGTATTAATCTAGTCTAGATCTATATTAGTCTAGTCCATCAAGCGAGATTTAGGCTAACTACTATAAAATAGTAAGTATAATTACTTAACTAATATAAAAAAATTATCACATTAAACATACAGTGTTCTTTCTCCTCTCTCCTAATATCGATGCTGTGCCCGACAGGGTCCATAATTGTGACTAATATAATTATTTCCCTACCAACTATAACATTATGTATGCAATAAAGAATTGAGGCTATATCAGGTAGGTACTTACAAAACAAAAGTTGGTGCTGTAAAACCAAACTTTATGTTCTTTCAGAATCCTTAGAAGTATCGGTCGAAAATCAGTGTTACTGAAATCAACATACGTTCGTAATTATTATTAAAAATGCACCCCTTTTTTTGCCGATGGGAAATCATCAAATGACCCCTCCTGCTCTGGGTGGAGCGGAGCAGACTCTTACTGACTAAAACCCACCCGTGTTCCATCCTTAGCCCTTAATGTTCCGGGCCTGTGGTAACCCCTTCGGACAATCCCGCTGTTCGGACAATCCCACACTCACAAACTTTCACCTTTATAGATAAAAAAGTACCCCTTGACTTTATTATTAAAACATTGTGCCCGACAAATACATCGGACTGTTTGCACAACTGCCATATTAAACCGTAGCCAGAGCCTAATCCCAAGTCTGTCATACTCTAAAGGTGCTAAACGCCCTCATGACTGCCAACCCTGAATGTGTTATGTTTGCGGATGAATGGAGTAAAATTATGGGTATATAATAATTATTATTTTATTATCAGGCAACTAAGGCCCATAGATAAAATACACAAAATAAACTTATACAATAATAAACTAATACATATTAAAAACCCCTCCTAACCGTCCTCGGAAACGTCGGTATACGACACCTTTCGGCCAAAAGTCCTCTTTCAGACAGGTCTGTAGATGTTGGGTTGGAACTCGTACCACGAATGACTTAAAGTTGATGTTGTGGCGCGATTCCAACCTTTCGACCCTCAGAGTCCAGTTGGTCTTCACCTTCAATTACTGCACGACTTCCTCAGTTGTCGTGGAGTGATGCAGACAGTGATGATATGTCTGGTGTTCCGTGTATGCAAGAGAGTGTGCCATATTAGTTTTAAATTAAACTATATTAAACATAATTATTGTCAACGTATTAATTGTCTCTATGTTAATTAATGTAATTGGTGTTGTACCGTTTTAATTAACTATAAATAAAATAACTTAACCTTTTAAGAAGTTCTTGGCAAAAGCGTGGGTGGTTTAAAACAGCTAGCTAAATATCTTTCTGCGCTCGCAATTTGCAATAAGGTACGGTAATAAGGAGAACAACTTCATTTCTTGGAATCCTACATAAAGTCAGACCGAGTCTGCCGAGGTAAGATAGATAGAGTGCCTTCACTGAGAGCGTAGCGACGGATTTTTTCAGAAAGAAACCTCTGTGCTGAACTAAGCTTTTTATGCTCAATTTAATAAGAAATGACTGGAATCATTAACTATGAATATGTGAGAGAAACCAGTTACAACTAAGTTAGGTATTGTACTTAACGAATGAACGGATTTGGATAAAATATACGTCTTTAGATTTGTCTTGGTAGCGCGAGTGTCACTGGCTACATTAAGTAATTACTGTCAAAGATCCACGAATGACAGCCGGGACCAACGGCTTAACGTGCTTTCCGAGGCACGGAGGGGTCTCGGTATGTAAAGATGGTCACCCATCCTCATCCATATTTAGCCATGGGCCTCTTCCTTAACCCTTATTATGTAATATATTTTGCAGATCACCAAGCCCGAAAGGTTGAGTGATTACCTATCGCATAAACATGGGCTGCATAAAAACGGTGAAGGAAAACAATGTGAGGAAACCGGCATGTTCTAGAACCAAAAATTCGAAGACATGTGACATCTACCAAGCCGCACTGGGCCCGCGTGGTGGATTACAGCCCACTCTCTCTCACAGAGAGATGGCCTGTGTCCCGGGGCTGTGTACCGCTGGCCCGGAACATAAAGGGCTAAGGAAGGAACACGGGTGGGTTTTAGTCAGTAAGAGTCTGACACTCCCTTCCGCTCCACCCAGAGTGGGAGGAGTCATTTGATGATTTCCGATCCGCAAAAAAAAAAAGGCCTGTGTCCCGGCAGTGGGAACATTATATGCTGATTGCTGATTATGCTTATGAGCCTGTTAATTAGTAATTAGGCATTGTATGTAAGACTAGCTTCTGCCCGCGACTTCGTCCGCGTGAAATTTTACCCTCCCCCCATTCACCCTCTTAGGGGTGGAATTTCGAGAAACCCTTTCTTAGTGGATACCTACTCTTCACAAAGAACACACACTCCAAATTTCGTGTCTCTAGGACCAGTGGTTTAGGCTGTGCGTTGATATATCAGTCAGTCAGTCAGGACTTTGAATTTTATATGTATATACATATAACATTCAAAGTCCTGACTGACTGACTAGATACCGACGACTGCAGAGTGTCATCTCCGTACTATATAAATGATATTGCTTGTACGATATTTCTTGAATCAAATAATACTCCGTTTTCATTTCCAGAAAATGTTCTCCATTACAAGATGGCCAATATATTCAATTAAAGTAATTAAAGAAACCGAACCTCTTAATTAAATAATTGAGCTCCATTCGGCTGGCCAGACACCCTTTAAACCTACAAAGGGGTTCAAATGGACGATACAACGGAATAGTTCGTCTTACCTTTAAGACGTGGTTCGACCGACGACAACTAAACTCCTAATTGGCACCGAATCGAATTACACAACGGGGAATCGAACCCCGATCCTGCACTTAGCACGGATCCTTTTAACGGTTTAGTGAAGATGGATCCCCTTTGCGAGACGATATTTGGCAATTAAGGGATACCAGCGCTTTAAATCGTGTTCCCTCTGTACGCGTATCTGGGTGATGTTTTGTTTCTCATATAAGTTTGATTGAGTTTCTATTAATGTAAGTATATGCTTGTTGCGTGATCTTTGTATACAATTCGACGATTGATTTGGTGACATTTGATGGCATTAACTAAAAGTTTGCGATGTAAGGGTAGGGTCTTTTTCTTCGGAGTTCTAGAAGATTGGTTGACCTTTTTCTATATGATAGAGACTAACTGGAAGTAAACATGTCAATAAAAAAATTCCAGTCCTTTCAAAAATAAATCAAGTGATCATTTTCAGTTCCATTGAATCCACATACTTAGTAGATAAAATGGGCTGTTTGGAAATGATAATTTAGAATACAGGCCATTTTTAACGTGTGCCGTTTTTAATTTTGGCTGAAAATAAAAGTCTAAAAACAGAATACTTAGCTAAGAAAAGGGCAGTGTAAAATCTGAAAAGGAAAATTAATTTCCAGCTGATTAGTTCTCGAGTTCAAGAGAATTAGGTAGGTACTAAATATACCTAGATACTAATAAGACGTTTGAACACGATCTAAAGATCACACATACTGACATTATGGTCAGAGTGGTGACCCAGAATAGTTGGGCCGCAACTTGTCTATGGACACAAGACGTACCGGCCACTTTGCTGGCCGATAGTTCTAAATTAGCTGACGGTCGGATGCACCATGAATTTGATGGTTGGTTAAGTTCAGGTTAACGAATTGATGTGGCAGAGAGGCAAATATTAGCAGATTATTTTTGGCAGAAATAGAGAAGGTTCTGTATGATCCATGCCATGATATAATTTTAACCTTTCTGGAATTGACTTACATTATTTTTGATAATTTAAGTGTGATTCTCTAAACCTTTCTCTTCAAACTGTATTAGGTATTCAATTGATGTAGTTAACGATAAACGTAAAGTCTTATAACGTGTCATGGAAACAGAGTTTTGTGATCATATTTTTGTAACAAGGGTACAATCAGTATTATCGTTAAAAATGTGCTTTCTAGTAAGAAAGCACATTTTTCAGTTCGTTTTGTAGTAACAAAACGAATTATTTAAATCTACTGTTAAAGTTTGGTGCAACTCACCAATCTCCTTGGTCATCGTGCGCCAACCGTCTTTAGAAGCATTACTGGGAAATGCACTAATGCCTCTTCGATACCGTGGAAAACTGTTAAGGGGCTGGTTAGGGGCTTTCTAAGATACTGATATAATTAGTGCATTGTGCCTCTAACGTCCAATACTAAACGACAACCCTGCATCTTCAGTCAATAACATCAACTGGCATGGAATTTTCAACCTTAGTGCATCTGATATACAGGAGATAAAATAGTTTTTAATATGAAGGAATATGTTTGCTAAGGCATAGACAAGTTTGCTTGAGTTACTGGCCGCATGCAAGAGGTCATTATCATCCAGAAAGCGGCGTGGAAGCTTTTGAATTTGGAACGTTGGGAGCTTATTAATTCAATATGGCGGCATCGTCTTGTGCATTAGGCCTCCTTGGTTTGACCGGTAGACTTGCTAACGTTCTAGGCAAACTATAACGTTCCGTATACTTTAGGTACGTTGTGTAATATTTGAGGGATGTTCATTAAAGTTGTTTTGACTTAGAAGTAGGGAATTATGCTACGTGGAGTCGTGAATTACGGATGTGATATTGTAAGACTTAACCAATCTGCTCGAATAGATTATGACACCAGCAGGGGCGGGCATTCCATAGAGTGATAAAGACAGTGTCTACCTCGTAGAACTGATCTAATATTACATAAGTAAGTCAATAAACAAAACTTAACAAAATATAAAAATTCTTAAATCATAAATCAGCTCCACCTACCGAGCGTCGGTAGTATTATTAAGATTTGACTAATTTCGCATCCTTGATTCGCGTTGCAGTCGCGCCACCACACAATCTCAACGGCGAAGACACAAACTATTCGTCACTAAATGTTTAGATGTGTGCTCTCGCGGTCAGTCGTGCTCATACGATTTTATGAGTGTGTGCGCGCCTATAACTACGTGGCACACAATGAAAAAAATAACGCACACAACTGCGATAATAGGCAGTGTCTTTACTGTAGTTTTTCATAGAGCAGAACACGAAAACTGCCGAGGAACAGGCGAACTCGCACCGAACTTGCCCGAACGGAAGTTGGCTATGCAATGCAAGTACCTATTTTAGAAAGTAGCATTAGTTCATTTCAATAAACTTTTTTTTTTGTGTGTTTGTTACGCAATTACTCCGCCAATTGTGGACCGATTTTCAAAATTCTTTTTTTGTTTGAAAGGGTATACTCTCGCGGTGATCCCATTATCATCAAGTTGGAATCTGATGAGAGGATTCCATGGAAATCGAGAGAAACCCTCAAATTTTATAGGCAAAGCTATAACGATTTGGGTATTTTTTAAAATAACTTGAGCATTTGCTCTCGGAAATCATCATTTGGTAAAGTGGAGCTGATGAAGAAGACCACAGATGGCCATTGGAACTACTCAATGACAAATATTTTACGGGTTGCGATTCGATTACTTTATTACGGTTGCTAAGCAATTTATGCTCGTCAGAAAGCGTATGGTGAGTGGTTGTTGAGGAGTTCTCCTGGTTCTTACCAGGAGAACTCCTCAACAATTCACGTCCCAACATCGGGAAAAGCAATATTTTGTAACAAGTGATGAGCAGTTGGGCTATTGTAACTTAGATAAATTTCAAACGGACCCACTAAAAAGTGAAAAATAAAAACTTTTTACGGAAAAAAAAAAACAACCGACTTCCAAAAAAAATACTACAAATTGAAAAATAACTTTAATTTCGAAAGTCGGTGTCAATAAACGAAAATGCGAAACCAAAGACACCGACTTCCGAAATTAAAGTTATTTTTCAATTTGTAGTGTTTTTTTGGAAGTCGGTTGTTTTTTTTTGTAAAAAGTTTTTATTTGTCGTAAGTATAATATCCTTTTTTACCCGACTGCGCGACGCAAAGGAGTGGTAATGTGTTCATCAGCCTATGTATGTATGTTTATATGTTCCTTTGAAGCACTATAGGTACAGACCAAACGCCTGGGCCGATTTTTATGATTCACACGTTAATCGATTCCTCTTAGTCCGGCGAGTGTCACTAAGGATATGACGTTAGTGAAAATTCAATATGGCGACTACTGGACGCCATATTAAATTATTTTTTAAAATTTTTTTTTTTCAAAACCTATCGAGTGGGGTATCAAAATAAAGGGTTTTAAAAGGTGATTACAAAAATATATACAACATATATACTTAAAAGCAATTCGAAGTGACAAATCGCAAAAAACACCTACCAAGAACTAAATCGTCTGCGAAATCTTTGTAAACTAAAAAGCTGGAAATAAAAAAAGTTATTTAAAAAAATCAAAAAACCCGACTGCGGTAAAAAACTTAAGTTAAAAGAAACTGAAAAGCTAAAAACAAGCCCATTTTAAATTAAATAAAAGTTGGAAGCAGGCGGGACCCATTTGAATTTGAAAATACAAAAAAAACCGGGCAAGAGCGAGTCGGACTCGCGCACCGAGGGTTCCGTAACATCCGGGTTTATGCATAAGGTTTATGTTTATGAAATTAAATGTTTTTTTTTATTTGAGTTGGTTGAAAAAAAGGTAAATTGCGGTTTGCGATTTATGACGTATTAAAAAAAAGCTACTTACTAGATCTCGTTCAATCCAATTTTCGGTGGTAGTTTACATGGTAATGTACATCATATATTTTTTTTAGTTTTATCATTCTCTTATTTTAGAAGTTACAGGGGGGGGACACACATTTTACCACTTTGGAAGTGTCTCTCGCGCAAACTCTTCAGTTTAGAAAAAAATGATATTAGAAACCTCAATATCATTTTTGAAGACCTACCCATAGATATCCCACACGTATGGGTTTGATGAAAAAAAAAATTTGAGTTTCGGTTCTAAGTATGGGGAACCCTAAAATTTATTGTTTTTTTTCTATTTATGTGTGAAAATCTTAATGCGGTTCACAGAATACATCTACTTACCAAGTTTCAACAGTATACTTCTTATAGTATCGGAGAAAAGTGGCTGTGACATACGGACGGACAGACAGACAGACAGACAGACAGACAGACGGACAGACAGACAGACAGACAGACAGACATGACGAATCTATAAGGGTTCCGTTTTTGCCATTTGGCTACGGAACCCTAATAAAAATGATGTGGGTCCCGCCTGCTTCCAACTTTTATTTAATTTAAAATGGGCTTGTTTTTAGCTTTTCAGTTTCTTTTAACTTAAGTTTTTTACCGCAGTCGGGTTTTTTGATTTTTTTAAATAACTTTTTTTCCCTATCCTTTATGAGGGGCCCGTGGCTAAATAATAACAGCCGCACAGGTCGATCGATCAGGTTAAGCTACGCTTGCCGCGGTTGGTCTGTGGATGGGTGACCATCTTTACATACCGTGACCCCTCCGTGCCTCGGAAAGCACGTTAAGCCGTTGGTCCCGGCTGTCATTCATGGATCTTTGACAGTCGTTACGGGTAGTCAGAAGCTCGAAAGTCTGACAACCAGTCTTACCAAGGGGTATCGTATTACCCAGTAACTGGGTTGTGGAGGTCAGATAGGCAGTCACTCCATGTAAAATACTGGTATTCAGCTGCATCCGGTTAGACTGGAAGCCGACCCCAACATAGTTGGGAAATGGCTAGGCAGATGATGATGATGTTCGCGTCAACTCGGAACTACGAGCGACAGAGACGCCAATAAGCGTCAATCTATGGATATTTAAGCTGGCATTTGGCAATTACCTACATCATCGATCGACAAGACGACGAACCGAAACCAAAGTGCAGTATTTTTGGTGAGATTTTTTTTTTGCCTACCTTCTTTGAAAAATTTGTGCACGCCCCTGCATACCAGCTGACTCGAAGGGATTTTGCGAATTACGTCATGAAATTCGAGATTTTATATTCAAATCATTCATCATCAAATCTCATTATTAAAATTTATTAAGAAAACTATGTCACCGCGCTTATTTTGTACAATAAGTTTGTGGCAAATATCTTTAACTATACTTTGCTGAGGTCGGTCAAACCGCCTCATTCTACTGCGGAATTTGTATAAATCCTTTTATTGAAATTGGAAATTGCCCATAACCAGTACCGCTTTAAAGCAATAGAGTATGGCCATAAAAATATACATAAAAATTATAAAATATTTTTTTATCTTTTCTGAGTTCAGTTGATTGAAATCGTATGTGAGGTTAATATTTTGTATTTAATTAGTTATTAATTCGATATTATTGCATATTTTTTTAAATGGAGTAATTTTGTAAAAGCAGTGTTGCCAATTTTAAGAACCTCCCCATAATCGGTCTTAACGCTTAGTATAAAGACAGACGCTGAGTTTTAAAAATAATTTCAACTATGACATTCTTCCTGGGTCATTGATTCCGTTTTAGTCATGATCTGGCAGTTGGAGTACCTAATTTATACGGCCTACCCAAATGTCCCTTCTTTGGTATTGTTCGTCGAATGGTTGAGTTCCTTAAGTTCTGCGTTGAGCTGCACGTTTACTGACAAATGGGAGCACTGACTGGACAGGTCCACTCAATCTGTGTGGTTCTTTTCTCAAAAGAACATTTCAGACACCTTTACACATGGTCTGCACATGATCTGACCAAGATTATGTCTGGGCTTTAAAAGAGATTGTGACTCTGAGTTTGTTTCGGCCTTTCTTCTCAGAGTTGTCAGATAGGAAACGCCCTTCTCATCTAGTTTAAAAAAATATGTTTGACGTGTAAAAGTGTTTTTTTATCATTTGTCCTCCTTATTATTTTTTAATTAACATAATTAACTTAATATAATTATATATTTTTAAGATCTTTAAAATAATATTAAATTAAATCATTTATTTCAGACTAATTATTTGTCCATACTTGTTAGTGTAGTTACATTACTTTACTAATTAAAACTATTTCTATTATTGACAAATCACATGGTCAGGGTGATTAAGATTAACTGTTGGTAACACAATCACGGGCAATGTGAAAGGTGAACTGCCAAATGTGTCAAAAGTGTCACTCACTGTCAATAATTATTTGTCAAACAAAGCATCTCATGTCGGTCGACCTGCCGACCAGCACTTCGCAGTGAACATTGTTATTACTTGTTTATTGATAGTTGTTGAGTTTATTGTGCTAAAAAATAACTTATCATTGCGTTAACATCGTGTCCAGTTGAGTCTTCAGATTTCTGCACGGTCAAGAATTCTTATAGAGACCATTGTACTGTTTCTGTGCTGTGGATTGTGTAGAACGTTTTTACGACTACGGCCTGTGTTTTCAGTGCAGTAAATCACCAACGATTTCGTTAAAAATGTCACGCTGTGGGAGCTGTGTCTACCCCGTCATCAAGTCGGAGAGGCAACGGATATAATGGAAGTCTTTCAGCACATTTGTATTTTGTTGTTTACAGCTAATACTAGAAGCTGTTTAACTAAGTTCAAAATATACATTTAAATGCATCATGATGAGAAAAGTGGGGAAGTGTGTTGTACCACTCACTTGCGAACGATCACAATACAGACTGAAGCTGTGGCGACACAGTGCTTCCTTACCCAAACCATTCGTTCCACCGGCTGAAGAGCTCCTACCAGGACATGAGTTACCTTGGGTAACCTTCGGACCACGGTTGGCCGAAGTAAGGACAACCTGTTCGGGCGGAGATTCATAGACGACACCGCCTTGGAGTGTAAATGTTGTGCTGTTCCACAAACGATGGGACACTTAATATCGTGTCCCGTCTGCTGCACTTTACTGGAACTGAAGGACGCTGGTGATGGCGGCAAACAAGTAGCTGAATTCTGGGCCGAGTCCATTTAGATTGCTATCGACACGCTAAGAGGAAGATGATGAGATGAGAATTAAGAACCACCAGTTATACTTTTCTTAGTTTGATTTGATTTTGTTTGTGACTTTTGCCTGTCTGTGACAATATGTGTATTTTCTATTAAACTAATACAATATGTATATTTTCTATTAAACTAATGCTAAGATCAATTTCTTTACTGAATATGATATATCTATTATATTTATTTTTAGATGTTAGTCGTATTATTGGGAGCATGTGAGTAGGAACGAAATATGCGGAATTGAACTAGCAAACGACGTTGAGGTTGACTTGCCGATGGTACTGGGAACGGACACGTATTTAGTAAGGGGAAGAATTAAGTCACGACATGTCAGCAATATCTTCTCGTCCCACATACCGCAGTTTCTCAAGACGAAAGTCTTTGACCAGTGTGTGTTGCCAGTGATGACTTATGGAACGGAAACGTGGTCGCTCACAATGGGCCTTATAAGAAGGCTAAAAGTCACCCAAAGGGCAATGGAGAGGGCTATGCTAGGAGTTTCCCTGCGTGATCGAATCAGGAATGAGGAGATCCGCAGGAGAACCAAGGTAACCGACATAGCCCGAAGAATTGCCAAACTTAAGTGGCAGTGGGCAGGGCACATTGCTCGCAGAACAGATGGCCGATGGGGCCGAAAGGTTCTGGAGTGGCGACCGCGTACCGGAAGACGTAACGTTGGAAGGCCTCCCACAAGGTGGACCGATGACCTTGTGAAGGCCGCAGGAACCCGTTGGATGCGGGAAGCACAGGACCGGTCGAAGTGGAGGTGCTTGAGGGAGGCCTATGTCCAGCAGTGGACGTCTTTCGGCTGAAATGATGATGATGATGATGTCAGCAGAAAGGTTACGCTAACATTTTAATTAATAAGTAACTACACATACCACCTAGGTACTGACCTAGGTGATATTAATAGATATTATTGCAATTGTTTGGTGGGTAATCAGACAATGGGATGATGTGCTCTCATTATTACCATTTTGTGGTATCTTAGTTGGGCTCGATTTAGGTCTGTGGAGCCACCGGCTCCGCTTTTAGACGACATATTTTATGAATATGATGATAATATGGACCAATGAAACTATTGCATTCCTATATTCAAGCATTTTTATTTTCTATTTCCTATCAAAACCTACATTTAGCATGACCTACCTTTGTAATATTATTTAATTGGGATCATTCATTGATTTATTGGAACTATTTTCTGTTGTTTTATTGAATCAAATCATATTGTTGTAAAATACTGTTTTTTTGGTGAAAGATTTGTTACAAAACTAACCTCAAAACTGAGCAGAAAATCAAAGTACAACAAAAACCCCAATAAATAAATGGATAATTTTAATTTCCTATGAAAGTACGACATTACCCCGCTTTTATATCCAATTTATGGTAGCATACAAAATTGTTTGATGCGCAACGGCGGTCAGTAGAGAAATGAGCAATTTCCTGAAAATGACTTTTCTGATGATGCTGATTTTACCAAAGTCAGTTATCTCTTATCCGTGGAATAAAGTTGACGTCTGACAGTTCTAGTGTGGAAAAACTATCAAAAATTCTAAATTTATTCTCAGGATAAGACTTATTCTAGGTAAGTATAAAAATTTGGTGAAATTTTCCCACAGAGATTTAATGCTTAGACGTCTAAGTTTTACAGTCAAGCTAAAATCTCAACACTATAATGTCTGAAACTAAATCAGTCTGATAAATTTAATCAATAATAATTTCTATATTGGCATTAAAATATAGGTACTAACTTAAACTCTGATTTTTAATTTGCTAGACTAAAATGCCAGCTGCGATCGACCTTTTTTTGTCAACATGACAAAAAAATACAGTGTATATGTTGCAGCCAACTGGTTAAATTAGCCGTTTAGTTAACCGCCTGGCCTTTGGAAGTAGTGCTCGCCGCGCTTCGCTCTCTCGGCTCGTACCTCGTAGATCACAGTTCTAACCTAACCCATTTGGTCGTGGTACCCTGGCTTAGTTACTGCGACCAATTTGGCTCTCGCGTGATTGGTTACAGACTTCCAACCTAAACTATAATTGAATATCATTCAGGCCGTTAGTTGAACGGCCGCCGTTTTGTTAAAAGGCTAGGCGGTTAACTTAGCGGCTAATTAAACCAGTTGGCTGCGACATATATATAATATTAGCTGTAATCTTGGTCTCATCATTTTTTTTTTCATCATTTCAGCCGAAAGGCGTCCACTGCTGGACATAGGCCTCCGGCCTGAAATTTCAACGCAGAATCATGTAGGTACTGAATTCCGGTAACAGGTTGCGCGTCCTAGCACCCTGTATTTCCCAGTGCTACTGAGTCAGTGTGCAGTATAAGTATGTTATAAATACATAAAGCTTTTGTAAACACCATTTAACAAGAAATAATTGAAAAAAAAATATCTTTCAAGTATCTTCTGCTCATCAAAACAAATATTTTGATTCAATTTCATTTAAATTTTTGAACGCATACAACCGCACATGTCGATCGATCTGGTTAAGCTACGCTTGCCGAGGTTGGTCTGTGGATGGGTGACCATATTTACATGCCAAGACCCCTCCGTGCCTCGGAAAGCACGTTAAGCCGTTTGTCCCGGCTTTTTTTCAGTCGTTACGGGTAGTCAGAAGCCCGAAAGTCTGACAACCAGTCTTACCAAGGGGTATCGTATTACCCAGTAACTGGGTTGTGGAGGTCAGATAGGCAGTCGCTCTATGTAAAATACTGGTATTCAGCTGCATCCGGTTAGACTGGAAGCCGACCCCAACACAGTTGGGAAAGAGCTAGGCAGATGTTGTTGAGACACCTACAAATGCCATCACAAGCCAAAACACCAAAACGAGCCAGATACGCCAATTTATTGCGTAACCAGTGTAATCAGAGCAGTGCAAAACATTTACAGCGGTAGGTACGGCTTGGTGAATAAATATGGATCTTTTAAAACGCGCCGCCTTCCTAATTGCCTGCAGATGGACCGGCGCCAATTACGGACGACATTTAGCTGGGAGTTCAACTGGGCCGATAAATGTTGCAGATACCTTACTCACTTAGTGTTGGAGCTTGAATGACTAATGACGTCATAAGCCTACATTCAGAACTCGTTATCTTGATGTCTTGATTTTAAGAATGAATCGGTTGTAATTAAAATGCCTGTACGTGGGTGGATTTTCTGATTGATTTCGCAATGAAGAATGCTGTATGTTATTCTTGTATCGATGACAGTTGCTGTAATCACTGAAATGACTCATGATGCAATCATTATGAGTGGTTTTGTGTCATTTTATGCATGCATACGCACATATACAGGGTGAATTTTTCAAGTGGGCGTGGATGGCCAAATCCGAAACTATGAGGAATAGCGAAAAGTACTCAAAGGAGTCGCGGGCTCGATTTTGATGAGAACTAAAATTGCATCATTGGGTCTTGAAAAATCAATATTTCTAACCAGGAATCGAACCCGTCGATTTCTATAAAAAAACACACTATTATTACACCACTCGATAGTGTCCCTAATAAGGATCATCATAAGAAATATAGATTTTCAAAAATCCAATGAGGCAATTTTAGTTTTCATCAAAATCAAGCCCGCGACTCCTTTGAGTACTTTTCGCTATTCCTCATAGTTTCGGATTTAGCCATCCACGCCCACTTGAAAAATTCACCCTGTATATTTATTATGTACTAGCTGCGCCCCGCGGTTTTACCAGCGAAAGTCGATCCCGTGGGAATATCGGGATAAAAAGTAGCCTATATGTTAATCCAAGGTGTCAGCTACCTCCATACAAAATTTTATCAAAATTGGTCCAGCCGTTTGAGCGTGAAGAAGTAACAAACATATAAACACACCCCCACAGACACACTCACAAACTTTCGCCTTTATAATATTAGTGTGATTTCTTGGATCGCCAACAGAGGATTACAAGCCTCTGGTGCCACGGTGGTGGTCTGTCCCGTTTGGGCGGAGCACCGCCGTGTCCTCGTAGAGGCGAACGGCAGCTGCGGCGACCTCTCGCGCCCGGCCCTGGTACAAGCCATGGTCCGGAGCGAGAGGGAGTGGGAGGCTCTCACCTCCTTTTTACGAAGCAGTCATGCTAGCGAAGGGGGTGGCGGGACGGATAAGGGAGAGAGCCTCCCGTGCCAGCCACCACGGCAGACGCTCCGGGCGTCGGGAGCCACGGGACGACTCCCGGCCACCGTAGGCGCGGGCCTGCGGGCGGAGAGTAATGGGTAGCTCACCGTCTGATCAGGACCAGGCCAGTGCCGGACGGCGCGTACGTGTTCCACACACACCTTAAACAGATGTCAGCAGTAGAGAAGGGGCTCCTTAGGGCCGAAGCCTGCCGGGTCAGCGGGATTGTCGCTGGCCCGGAACATAAAGGGCTAAGGAAGGAACACGGGTGGGTTTTAGTGAGTAAGAGTCTGACATTCCCTTCCTCTCCACCCAGAGCGGGAGGGCTCATTTGATGATTTCACACCCTCAAAAAAAAAAAAGCCTCTTGTGCCGGCGCCGTGGAAGTAAGCAGAGTATCCTTATTGTTACCCGGCTTTTACTTCATCCAAGTTCATAAAAATGCAATGTTCAATGCTTTGTGCATTGAACATTGCATTTTTATGAGCAGCAGACACGTACATTGTAACCCGACCTTTACAGGATGAAAGAGCTTTTGCTCTACCTACTGCGCTGGCCACGCTTCAGTAAATTTATAAGGTATATAATCGGTTAGGGAAAGATTCAATTAAACAAGTACCTATTTACACAATACAAAGTTTATTGTAATAATACACAAATGAAGGTACACAAATAAATAATGTGGCGAGCCACCAAAGTAATATATATCTTCCCCAAACACCTGGGCATTCACCCCCATACAACCAGTCTCCGTACCTGGTCGTACCGGAGTGTACGCCTGCATGAGACAATGACAAATTCTCAGAATCGCTATATCGAGTCCGTGAGATGAACCACTTAATAACTTTAGCTCAACCGTACAAGTATCAACCTATTGGATTGTGCTCATATAGGGAAAATAAAGATTATGCAAAGCAAACCCGAGACACAATGCTTTATAACAACTGGTCTTATCACCTAGTTCCTACAAAAGGCCTGACTCTCTCATAGATTAAATTATGACACTATAGATCAACTAAATGTTCTCTCGGTATAAATAAAACCGTCAGTTAACGCCCTCAGACCCTCTCAGTTGACGGCTTTCCGGCCCTTAGCGTCGCTCGCAGGATAAACCTGCGAACACACGTAGAACGTGGCCTACGGGCATAAATGGTGACGCTTGCGTTACCTGGAGCGGCGAACTTCCCTCATCACCTGGATTCGGCTAGGTAAGGCCTTCCTCGTCAACAGAGGACCACACCACAAGGGACACCCTTAAAGTTGCCGGCGCCCGGATCAATTTCCAATCTCCTGATCTCAGGGCTGCTCCAAGGCTTCACGACTTAGTCGCGCATAGCACCGACCGGAAAATTAAAAGGCTAGCTTAACAGCCAGACCTGTAACCACGTCCTAGTGTCAGAACACAACATGTAAAACCTAGGCTACAGGCTATCCAGCAAGAACAAAGAAAATGGTTGAATACTCACATGTATCTGTTTACATATCTATGTAATTGTTGTAATAAAAGTAGCGTCTGTAAGTAGCAGTCGTAACAGTAAAACAGCCATGAAACTCGTAAGCTACGATCAGGACACATTAGCCTTACGATAGGGCACTCTTGATGGTCTATTGAAAGACTTACGGCTGGGCTGTGTGTGCAACATTAGCTACTGGTATAAACAATCTATACCTAACGTTCCCACTGCTGGGATAATGGGGGCTTAACAAGGCCACTTTGGCAGAATCATAAAATGATAACATAATGGACAGTTAACTGTCAAGTTAATCGTGTCAAATCCCATTGGTGAAGCATTTTTCAGTTTTTTTTTTGTCTGTGCTAAAATACCAACAATCCAATCCAAATCCAATCCCAATCTCTTTGATTCTACCTACGTAGTGCAGTGAAACAAAGAAAAACACGGACTGTCTTCGCCATATTATAATTCATAATGTTATCCTTTTATGATTCTCCAAAGTGGCCTTTTTAGGCCCCCAGGCCTCCTCTCTGTGAGAGGGAGCGGGCCGTAATACACCACACGGGCCCAGAGCGGGTTAGACAGCGGTTTCCTCACGATGTTTCCCTTCACCGTTTTGAGAGCAGTACATGCAGTGGTGATAAAATTAAATAGCTACTGTCTTTTAAAAACGATTGACTGTTTCCGCTAACATAATCAGCCTATAGCAGACTTTTGCCGACCATTTTAACTGAGGCTCAACCTTCGGCCACTCTCTTCCATCTAATATATTTATTTACTAGCTTCCGCCCGCGGCTTCACCCTCGAGGTATATCGATAAAAACTATCCTATGTCCTTCCCCGGGATGCAATATATCTCTCTGCCAAATTTTATCGAAATCCGTTCAGTGGTGGCGTGAAAAGGTAACATACAGACAGACAGAGTTACTTTCGAATTTATAATATTAGTCTTAAGGAAATCCATAAGACTAATATTATGAATTCGAATAAATATTCAGACAACAAATAAGGTCCACTGTGTTAGAAACAATATTATTTAGCATATGTTAGTAGGTACTTAATAACTGAAACTAGTCTGGTTCGATCGGCCAACGCCCACACAAGCGAGCTATCTGCCCGGGCGACTATCGAAGAATATCTAAATCGAACCAAGGTTTATTCCATCTTGTTTTGTCGAAGAAAATGCTGTGCGGCTCCCACTATATTATCTATCCTGATCCCACTCTCTTGCTTTTTGCGGTTTCAGGTTAAGAATACGTCTCTGGTTCTCTGCCCTAACAATCTTGGTTGACACTTCTATTTAATTTCTTAGTAAGTTTTTCAATAACAACTTTGGTTGCATGTTTCTGTTTTTCATTTAGGGCAACTGCAGCATTTATTTATTTATTTTACCATTTATGTGCATACATATACATAAACAGACAAGAAAAAAAAACAGAACAGAAAAATAGGTACAAAGGTGATGCTTATTTCATTAGAAATCTCTTCCAGCATACCTGCGACCTACCGCACATTGTCCTAACAATAAATAGACAGATGTAGACAGCGTGCGAAAGAGTAAAGGAGAAAAAAAAATACATAAAATCTAAAAACAATTCACTTAAGTAATAAAACTAATCAATTATTATGAGAATATACTTACCTACTTACATACATACATACTTCCAAAATAAATATCACTAGAATATTACTTTTTTATATACAACGCAATCAGAATATTAAATACATACACAACTATGATAAAGTGGAAAGATAGTGTTCTGCCTGCTTATTGCCTTTTCCTAGTACCTAGATAATAGACTATGTATAGAATTATGGATCACTTAGTTATCTGAAATAAATTAATTTTAATTTTTAATTTTTTATGTCAGACGGAGCGAAATCATTCAAGAACTGTGTTCAGTAGGGCAGCCCACAGGGTTTTCAGCAAGCATTATTTAATAAGTTCTCTCCAACTGTATGACGTTTTTATTGTTGTTTGTTCGATGCTACAGTGTGTATAGCGTCGGTAATGTGCTCGGTAGTTTATGTGGAGCGCGATAGTCGCCGCGACAGAGGTTATTCGTTCCGCTAATGTTCCCTTGCATCTCGTTTGCATTTGCATCGCAGTGTTGGACCAAATATTTGGCCAGGACTGATGGAAATGATGTTGGTGGAGGAAATAAAATTGATGATTGGGGTTGGTTGTTACCTACATAGTCGCTTTACACTGTTGCCAGTGGAGTAGGTAGGTACCTACCACAAGTGGTATGTAGATAAAGGGTACAGAGGACACATTACAATACCATTACATTATTAGCTGTTCCCACGACTTTGTAGGTACCACACCCCCATTGAAAAGAAACTTTTTTTCTATTTTTAAGTTTTTAATTATCCTGCGCGGAACCCTAATTATATTTCTAAAATAAAATTAAGCCTAAGTTACTCCTTATAACAGCAGCTATCTGTTAGTGAAAGTACCGTCAAAATCGGCCTACCCGTTTCGCACACTAGCTTAACAAACAGGCAGAAAAACAACAAAATTATAAATTGTTTTTTGTTATAAGTACTGTGTATACTTTCATATGCATTTAGTAAAAAGCTGTGATTTTGACATCACAAACAGACGCTTCAATGAATCCGGTACTTAGTGACTTCTAATGATATTTATTTGTATTGTATATGCTATCTGAGAACTGCTACGACATTCAATGTTCTATGTACCTATGACACAAAGTATAATGTAAGTATGTTGCACATGTTGTAACCCAGTAATTTGGAAACGATCTCTTTTATACGATTTCAGTTCAGTGCAGAACCTATCCCACAGTTTGCAAACCTTATAATCACCATTACATAACCAGGGCTAACTACAGAAGAAACTCTCTCTCTCGTCTGAGAATTCTCAACAAAAATAAGGCGCGAACCGAGGCGAGGCGAAAGGCGTGTCAGGGGGGGGGGAAGGGAGGCCCGCTCACACTATTTTCATTTCGTGTAGTGCCACATTTAATTTTGTTGAAATTCTAACGTAGCTTTGCAAAAATGTCAACTTTATTCCGCCTCAGCCCGCGTCTACGTTTCACTGCGATGCTTTGCTTCTCCATTTTCTGGAATGTTCCACAGTTTCGAGACGGGCTTTGAGAAACTATAACTTTATGAAAACTTATACACGAGCTTCTGAAGTAAGACGTGGCTTCCAACAAAAATTTATCAAAGCGTATTTAATTTTCGTTATGACTTCTTTCCTGACTTTCCTGATGGACAAATTGGGGAGCGGTGTGTAATGCGATGTTGTGCAAGGGAAAAATGACGTGGGGCAACTTTCCATTGGTTACAGTGTTTGAACATGAACATTAATAATAATATGTTCACATCTGAACACAAATTGTAAGCGTTGTAACGACACGCGTAGAAGTTGTTCTAGTACTCATATTTCACGACATATATTACATGCGTGATGGCTATAAGAGTATGGGGATACCAAAGAAACGTTGGATGTACTTACTGTGTGAATGATGATATGGTTAGAAAGGGGGTGACTACCGAGATGACGACTAAAAGAGAAGTGTGGAAGAAAAAGACATGTTGCGCCGACCACAAATAAAAAGGGATAAGGATAGGAATGAATGATGATGATTTTACATACATGTATAAAATTAAACTTGAGAACGGAACTACTAACAAATAGAACACATAAACGGGAAACAAAATGAACGCCATAGAACTCTTATAATCTGGCTAGCCTTTTCCCAACTGTGGTGGGATCTTGGGATCAGCTTCCAGTCTAACCGGATGCTACTGAATACCAGTATTTTACATGGAGCGACTGCCTACCTGACCGCCACAACCCAGTTACTGGGTAATACGATACCTATTGGTAAAACTGATAGTAAAACTTGGACTTCTGACGACCAGTAATTACTGTCAAAAATTCACAAATGACAGCCGGGACCAACGGTTTAACGTGCTTTGCCAGGGGTCTTGGAATTTAAAGATGGCCACCCATCCACGAACCAATCGCGGCAAGCGAACCTTAACCAGAGGCAATTCTCGTAATTTTAAGAACGTTCACAGTCTGATCTCAATAGAAATCTGTCAAAAATACCTCTAATTTCCCAACCTTTTTGACACGTTTTTGACATTAGTTGTCGCTGAGATGAGATTGGGACTACATTTTCAACTTTTTAAATTACCTACGGGAAATGGTCGTCTGATCGATCGAACCGTGCGGCTGCTATTAGTCTACCAACATCAAAACAATGCACACCAACAAAACGATCCATCAAAGAATTCGAACTTCGAAAACCAATCTCAAATACGTTTGCGGTACAAGCACAAAGCGTACAATCTTATAACCCATCTGAAATTCATATTGAAAGTCGATCGCATAAAGCCAGGAACACACTGTAAAAGGCTGAGCTCCCGTGGGAGGTGGGGCTAAAAGGCCAGGAGCGATAGCACTCATCGGACGAATAAGCCTGTTTCCCGACTGCCAGGTTTAGGGATGCGACATCGACTCAATGCTGTTTTATTCTGCTGCCATCAATACTTAAAACGGTTGTGAACGGTTTAGTGATGTGACTGATATCGATATTTTATTATTATTTTAGAAATTACCAGTGATGAGCTACTTTTACCAGATTATTATTCATCACGTATTCGCTCACGAAATAGGAGAGAAGATAAAAATTCTGCTATGAACGCATATCAGCTCATTCTAATGATGAAGATATTAAAATTATGTGTTTTAATGGTCCACTCAAACATCATGGTTGGACTTTTAAGATAAAATGAAATGTAGGAGTACGTCTGAAAAGTCACGATCAAGGACACATAGTATTCATACTTAAATTACTAACAGCAGTAGGTAGCTTTCTTTAAATCAAATAAAATGCAATCATTGCTTTCTGTCTCAAAAATCGATAAACAGTAATATCGACAGATATCTCCTTCCTACTATAAAAGGATTGACATTTGAGTCGGAGGACGGGCGAAGTAGCGGGTTCAGACCGAGACAAAGTCGACTTCGAATTGGTTCTCCTTTAATATCGCAAATATTCAGCAGATATTCAAATATATTCCTAATTTCTTATTTGTCAGATCTGTTGGAATACTGAAAGGGGGACTCGTCTTAGCTATACTTGTACCTACTTAAGTGACAATTGTCTGTACCTAAGGCTGCTCAAGGAATTATTTCATAAGAGGAACCGCCAGGGCGGCCTGCGAAATTCATATTAAACCTATTGAATGACTATTTTTCATGAAATATCAACCAATGAAGAAGGTTATATCCACTTAGAGGGTTGTATTGATGATTTTAATGATTATAATTCTGTAAATACACACTGGTTACGGTTGGCATTCATATTTTGTTCAACATACAACTGACCTGCAAATTGCAAAAAACGTAAGATTTGAATTTCACGGGCTGACCGTGGCGTTTCACCCTTAAGTAGCAATAAAATTGTCTGTACTTAATGCTGCTCAAGGAATTATGGCTTAAGCACTTTGGCAATGGTCTGTGTGGTGCCGGACTTAAAGAATAGCGCCACCCCATACTTCCCGTGGGTGTCGTAAAAGGCGACTAAGGGGCGTACCGGAGAATGGGCAGCAGCGTTCTCTATGCATTCCACCACCATACTATACTGCGATCGCCAACCCGCCTGCCAAGCATGGCGATTATGGCAAACCCCGCCCCCCCCTTTTGAGGGAGGCCTATGTCCAGCAGTGGACGTCTTTCGGCTGAAATGATGATGATGACTTTGGTCAATAATGGCAAATCTAGCGAGCAAAGAAATTGTTTAAAGAGTACCTAAGAAGGTATACCTTTACCTACCCCAGATACTGATGATTTCAGATAATGTATTGCCTATTTTTGATGGCCTCTTTCAAAATGGGTTTTTAAAGCAATAGCGACGTTGCATGGTCCACTTGATGTTAATTGAGATGCCGCATACAATCAGCCATTTTAGTCCTCAAAGTAGTTTAAGCTGAGGTTGCAGTTCACACTTGAATAAGCTCCAGCTCCAGTTTGTATTGTAGCCCCTTTACAAAAAAACAATTGCATCTTTTTTAACTGGCCTACGCTGTCTCACTCCTGGGCAAAGGCCTCCTTCCACTCCTTCCATCATTCACGAGTCAGCGCGTCCCCCTTCTAGTTGCGACGGTACCTCTCCAGCTCGTCCCGCCATCTCCTACGTGGACTGTCGCGACCTGACTGTCTCAGGGAACCAGTGACCAGTTCTATGCTATATGGGCCCACAATTTGTCATGCGGCGAACATGCCCGATCCCATTTAAGTTGGGCAGCCTTGTGAGCCACGTTAAATGCATCTTTAGAAGATTAATTTGAATTGAAATACACTCTCTGTCAAACAGATAAAAAAGACAATAACTTACAACATCCAGATCAAGGAGTCAATAAAGCAAATTGGCATCTCGTTTCGGGTCAACCCGCTTAGCGGGCGAAGGGCAAATCCTTAGTGGGCACAAATAAATACGGACCGAACCTATCATATTTCTCTGATCCCCTCTCGAAGGGTCAGCAATACCTCGCTTTTAGAATCTTGTAATACGAGGTTTTGATCCCCAATTGATATGAATGATGTTTTATTGTTTTTTTGGGGTAACTTTTTTATTTTCAACCTTTGAGTATTGGGTTAATGTGCTGAATACAAGATTGATAGGTAGATAGCAGTAGGTGCTGTAGGAGAGGTACAGTCAACAAAGGAGATAAGAATAAAGGAGCGTCGGATATAGTTGAAGTTTACTAAGAAACCGATGGATGTTCTTGAATAAAAATTCATTTTATTAATAGAAAACAAACAGCTCATTTATTAAATTAAATTTCAGCCCAGAACATCCATCGGTTTCTTAATAAACTAAAACTATATCCGACGCTCCTGTATACTTATCTCCTTTGTCGACTGTACATACTTAAATAAAACAATATCTTTCAGATAAAATAATTATTACGGAATAGTTTCAAATTTTTAGGGCTTGACTGCCCTAAAAATTTACCCAAAGGGTAAAAACGGGACCCTAATACTAAGACTCCACTGTCCGTCTGTCTGTCAGTCTGTCACCAGGCTGTATCTCATGAACCGTAATAGCTAGTCAGTTGAAATTTTCACAGATGATGTATTTCTGTTGCCGCTATAACAACAAATAATAAAAATAAAATAAAGTTAAAATTTACAGAGGTATAGGTACAAGAAACGTTTTTTCGGCGTTTTATGCCTTGTGGTACGGAACCCTTCGTGTGCGAGTCCGACTCGCACTTGGCCGGTTTTTTAGATCTTTATCGCCTACTATTTTCTGGCGTTTTGTATTGTCCTCTATCTTATAATATGCCATTAAAATTACCAAAAAGGTTGCATGCCACAAACCATGCAGATGATAATCTCTACAGTGCAGTACCTCTCTACAATACCTACCTACTTAGTTCTTACGTATTAAAACCATTTCACACTTTCAGCGAAAAGCATAAGAGCGTATATGTATTTCTCTCAAGTTATTCCTTCAAGGCGTAGAAGGCAACTACTAATAAAACGAGCATTTATGAAAAGAGTGCCGTGTATCCCGGGAAGAACTTCAGAATTTCTTCCCGGGAAGTAAAAAGGCCACCAATCTTTCCCTGGCCACTCTAAATCCGGTGGCAGACAAAATTATGTCGGTTACTTGTAGCGAAATATATCTCAAAATGGACGGAGCAATCCCAAATCTTTAACAAAATAGCTCCCCGGAACACTTTAAGTCTAAGTAAGTGGCGTTCGGCGGTCGAAGATTTGCTGGACCGTCTCTAATGGGCTTTATCCTTATTTATTGAACTTGCCGCCGAAACGGAAACGTTACGAAGTATCTTTAAAGTTTTGATTATGTTTTATATTTAGCATCATAGGAAGAAATGTCCTCATGATTGCAAATGGCGAATATAAAGTTATTAATTTATAGGGAAAAGATGTTTAATTTCAAGGAAAATATCTCGATTTCCTGATTAACAGGATAATGTAAATTGTCCTACATTCTATGTCACCCATGTCACATTTTTCACATACAATCCAAGCCTTTACATTCGTTTAGGTCCTAAAAAATACGTCCTAAAATAATTTTGCATAAGTATTTAGGTCTTAAAAATATACCAGTCGATGGCTGGCTTGTATTGCTGAAAAAACAAATAGGTCAGCCCTTTAATTTAAGGAAAAAAGTGTTTTTTTTCTTCTATTTTAATGGTGTCGATCTGTTTTTTTATAGGATTTCAGCCAACCTCAGTATTTTTAGGTCCTCAAAAGAATAAATACATTTAGGTCTTCAAAAATACCACTTGATGGCTGACTTTTATTGCTAACAACAAATAGGTCAACCCTTTAATTAAAAGAAAAAAGGTAAAGCTTATTTTTGCGATTTTAATGGTAACCTATCTGTCATTTTTATACCTAGTAAATCTAGCAACCTCACTATTAGGTCCTAAAAAATAATAATTTTACATTTAGGTCATCAAAAATACCAATCGTTGGCTGACTGGTATTGCTGAAGAAACAAACAAGTTACCCCTTTAATTAAAAGAAGAAAGAATAAGTTTTTTTTTTGCGATTTTAATGGTACCTACCTTTATTTTTCTAGGAAATTAGCCAACCTCATTGTTAGGTCCTAAAAGTTATTAATTTTACATATTTTATTTCTTATGCAATGCATATAAAATAATAAGCAAAATACATAAAAAATATATACCTACGTAACATATCAATCTGAAGATACCTATGCTATCAAACGAGAACAACAAAAAATTCTTAAACCTCTCACTCAAGTCTCAAGTTCTCAATTCAAGCCAGTGCAGCTTCAAACATTCATTCTAATCGATGGGGCTTATCAGCGAACATCTCGACCTCCCCATTGAGAGCTAACTTAGTGGGAGGGGGAGGTAAACAGGTCAGGACGAGCGCAAACGAGCTCAGACAGGCGTGACGAGTCGAACGTGTCGCGTTTTTCGAGACCTCGACAGTCGACACCTGTTCTCATTAATCCTAGCACTTAGGATTTTAGGGTATTGAAGGTAAATGATTGTTTAAAATGGTGAGCAAGCAAGATAAAGTTCGGTTTTATTGGTTATCTAAAAAGGGATTTTCTCTATAGCAGAACTTGGAATTTTGCTTTGTATCTCTACTAAAAATAGGTCTTCGCTAATTTTTTGTAGGAATATCTGGATTATGTACAAGAAAAAATGAAATTTAGATTAAAATGACCATACCATGAATTTTTGTTACGGTTTTACGATATAACATCTAGGATCTCATACTTGTTAGCTGGTGGATCGTTGTTTATTTTCGAAAGGGTTTCAAGAGTAGACCTTATAGAGATAGACTGTACATTTGTAGACCATTTTCTATTTTATTAAGTACCTGGTACTCGTTGACAGACTTACACTAGCTTACCATACCTATAAGACTGTAATTTGAAAACATTGTAAAAGCCAATTATTTTTAAAAGAGTACTATACTTCCCGTGGGTGTCGTAAAAGGCGACTAAGGGGCGTACCGGATAATGGGCAGCATCGTTCTCTATGCATTCCACCACCATATAATACTGCGATCGCCAACCCGCCTGCCAAGCGTGGCGATTATGGCAAACCCCCCCCCTTTTGGGGGAGGCCTATGTCCAGCAGTGGACGTCTTTCGGCTGAAATGATGATGATGAAAAAATGATGTATAGTAGTAGCTAAATAGTAACAGCCGCACAGGTCGATCGACCAAGTTAAGCTACGCTTGCCGCGATTGGTCTGTGCATGGGTGACCAACTTTACATACCGTGAGCCCTCCGTGCCTCGAAATTGGTCCCGGCTGTCATTCGTGGATCTTTGACAGTCGTTACGGGTAGTCAGACACCCGAAAGTCTGACAACCAGTCTTACCAAGGGGTATCGTATTACCCAGAAACTGGGTTGTGGAGGTCAGATAGTCAGTCGCTCCATGTAAAATACTGGTATTCAGCTGCATCCCGGTTAGACTGGAAGCCGACCCCAACATAAGTAGTTGGGAAGAGGCTATAGGCAGATGATGAGTAACCGTGTAGTTTCCTTCCGGCTCTTTTCCATAGGAAACGACCAATTAGAACCATGCACCTAGCTTCTGACGTTTCATATGTGCCCTGTGCGTTACATGTAGGTCTATATGAAATAAAATATTTTGATTCTGAGTAGGAATAAGTTTTGATAACTTTTTCCAGCCATCTAAGTTACCAGTTAAGCATTTGTAGCGTGACACTTTGACCCCAATAATTTTATTTTTCTTTTGAAAGAGAAATTTAGGTCAGCCTCACTTACAGTGATACGTATGATTTAGGTATTCCTAAAATAATTATAATACTATGTTTCTACTAGCACATATATCAATGTTGCTTTCAGGAACACGTGTTTTTATTTATTTAGTGTTTTACGGCGCCTATCTAGTATACAGATAAAGGGATTAAAAACCAGCATGGTAACCGAGCATTTATATAAAAAAAGTTTTTTAACAATAATTAATCCATATTAATATTATAAATGCGAAAGTAACTCCGTCTGTCTGTATGCAGCATGTTACCTTTTTACAACCACTGAACAGATTTCGAGGAAATTTGGCAAGGAGATGATGCATCCTGGGGAAGGACGAAGGCTATTTTTTATCGACCTACTAAGCAGACGAAGCCGCAGGCGGAAGATAGCAATAAATAAATAATTGAACAGTTTGTGGTTTAAAGTGTTGCCAGCGACGATAAAACAATACCGAAAAATCCTAAAAAAAAATCTCAAACAATTTGGTCTCTATCAAGAACTGTGCCAGAGTGGGTGTAAAGAACACACCTGACTTACTTCTGACTTTATCTTATCTTTAATGACATGGGGACTACGTTGTAAAGTGCAGATTATCAAAAAAATATCATTACCTACATGTGATGTTCAAAATATTTTAATACGTAATAATTATTTTATCTTTACATTTTCTTGTATTTTTAACCGACGAAAAAACGGAGAAGTATCTCAAGTATTTTTTTTTATTTATGTCCACGCATAACTTTTTATAAGAATGGTAGAAGTAAAGATGCTTCTACCATTCTTTACAAGTGCGATTGTTCTTACGTTTAGTGATTCATTCTATATTTCGAGGTGAATATTTCTTTGCATTGGCGATAAGTCGATAACTAATCAGCGATAAGACAACAGCGATAACTGTAAAAGATACAGGTTGGTTATTATTATTGTTACTTATAGGAAAAATCCCGGAGCAGGAAAATATGTACGCAAATAAAATTTAGATACATTTTTATATATGTCACCGTATAAATTATGAACATCGTTAGTTTAGAACATAGTTACTATATTTATTTATTTTATTTTAGTAATTTTTGACGTTCAAAAGTGTCTTTTATGTGCCTATTTGAAATAAATGCTTTGACTTTGAGTTTGATTTCAGATTAGATACAACTATATAATTTAAAAAAGATAGGTTTTCTTCTAGATGTTTCTTCGACAATCTGAAGAAGGATCTATTTTGGTATTTTCACGTTTGAATCGCACTAAAACCAATATAATTATAGCTCATTATGGAAATGCATATTATCTAGTCACTACATATCGCACCTCCGATAAAATAGGGTTACAACTCGAAAAATGAATATTCAGGTTGTTTTCCAGGAAAATTGAAAAACAGCGTATGTTAATTTTTTTTTATAGCTTTTCAAGTGGTATGTATAATTTTAAAATAATAGTGTAAGAATAAAGACTGATTATCAAATCCGTGAGTTTATTTTCGCTTTTCTTAAAATCCAGGTTTTTTGAGTTGTAACTCTATGTTATCGGAGGTGCGATATATTTTCGTAATTACTTGACCCTTGGTACTGATAGATTGAAGCTTATAAGTAAAACTAAAATTGAAACCACCTTCTTTAAATGCCTTAGTCCCATTTTTAAGCCACGGATGGAGATGAGTTAACCACGAAGTACTCTTACGAGATCTTCAAACACTGTCCAAAAAAACCTCAACCTGTACCTAATGGACAATCCTACGAATTCTAAAACCCACCTAGTATCGCTAACTGTACTATCTTTATCATTACAAAAGCAATACTCACCGACGTTAGTGAAGTGATATTTTTCGTGGACGATATAATATTTCCGTGGACGATATAACTTTACAGTGGACTACATTTTACTACAGGATCCATACAACATACTGAATGTTCAACGATAATATTCGTCATAAATTCGAGTGGTTTAAATATGTGAAAATGTGTCGGTAAACTGTGTATAAGTTCGCATATTCAATGGCATCCGGTGAGTATTATGAAAATACCTGCTTTTACAAAACTCTGTTCAATTAATTCCGTTTTTTTGCGATGAAATATGAATATAAAGCATATTTTTCGCAGAGAGATTTCGCTGCTGTGTGTTTCGATTCTGCTGTGTTAAAAATAAAGGCTATATTCGACAGGAAGTTTTTTTTTTTAATAATCTGTTGCATTACACGCGGATTTGTGTTTTATGATAATACTTGACGACGACATGGAGTGTATCCACGTATATCCAATAGTACTTTTTACGTGGGTTAATACTCATTCTGTTCCGAATTCAATTAAACGAATTTGGGTAGGTGACTGATAAGCATATTTATTACATTTGTATTGGCTTTTCATTCACGAATTCCATAACGTATTTCATATTCCTACTCATGTCAAGTATCATGTATTGCCATGCTACTGGATCAGGTTATTATATTTGTTGCAATTAAAATACTGTTAATGTATCTTACCTACCATTTCCGTCCATTACCTACGTGACTAACATTGATAAGCTGTCTGTCAGTTGTTATTGTTCATAGGTTCAGATGCAAGCAAATGTTGAAGTTCACCTTACAAAATCTTAGATGAACACCATTTTTTAGCTCTAACTTTAAGCAGAAAGATATACAAAAACCGGGCAAGAGCGAGTCGGACTCGCGCACCGAGAGTTCCGTACCATCATAATTATGTTTTTAAATTTTCATCGGCGAGGCCTATATTCATCAGAGAATTTTAACACTGTGCTCTGCGGTGTAGAATATTGCAGTTTTATGTCAGCGCCATCTCTTGACCGATAGTGGAACTAATGTAACTTTGTTGATGATTTCTGAAAAAGAGTGCTATTTAGAGACTTGATTTGTGATTTTTCTCTTTGCAAACTTTGGAGATAAGGGGCGGGGAACGGTATTTTTTTTACATTTTTCATCAAAAGTCGAAAACCATGCGGCCTAAAAAGAAAAGAAAAAGTGTTTGAGAATGTGCAAGCTGCGTTCTTTCATATAATACCCCATATGCCCTAGTAGCCTTACTTCGAATTTTTCAGACACCCTTTCACTCCCTGTTGCAAAAAATATACATATATTTTTATTTTGTTCTTATTTACAAAATAGTTGGGCAAACGTCATCTAAAACTATTCCAAATTTCAAGTTGATAGCTGAGATATCCAGCTGTGACAGACAGATAGACAGCCTTAGTCTCACCATAAGGGTTCCGTTTTTACCATTTTGGTACGGAACCCTAAAAAGGTCTTTGGATACTGCAGTCATTCTTCAGTTTTCAAGTGTAACTTTAGATGTACCTACCTACACGTCAATCCTTCTTAGATAAAACATTTCGAAAGACAAATAACATTATCACCAGCTTGCAGGCTTATCAGTATTAAAACTAAGGCGTTACGGGTAATTTACTTTAGTTCAGAACTCGGTCAAGAGCAGCAAGAAAGGTATCTCTTCCTTGGTACAAATTATATCACAGTACTTACTCTTCTTCTTCAACAAGTTACGCTTCCTGTCAGAGCATAATCTTCCTAGTCTCTCTTTCTATAAAGGAGATAATTCCTTGACCTCCGTTTTGTCGTGGGCATCTGATTCTTCCTTATCGTTGCGATCTCGCTCTGCCTTACCTTTTCTGATTTTTTCATGAATTTTGCTCTCCGTGGTCACTCATCTTGATTCTCGTCGTTCCCCGTTTTGTTCTTATAAAGCCCGTATGCCCGGTGATCATTGTTAAGTTCATTTCATAATTTCATACTTTGCTATCATTTTAATCTAAATATAAAATACCTCCCGTAACCCTTACCTAAAGATAATACTTATACATTAGATAACAACCTGTCATCACAGATAGACAGATAAAACCTTCTTTTATCTTAAAGATATCAATTGGATATATATCCAATTGTATCACTCGATCAAATAATAAAATGGAAGCCCATGTATCGTAACAGACGCTGATAGCTGTGGGCCATTATAATAGATGAAGCATTATAGGTGAAGAACACCACAGGATGGTTACTGCAAATCAAATTATACTGATGCCAAATTAAAGGCCAAACTATGTCGTATTTTCCAAAGAAAAACGAAAAATATGAGCTGTAACTATTGCCATAATTACTTAGCTTGCCAAATGGATGCAGTGTCCTTTATTTATGTATATATACAGGGTTATTGGTAAAACATTAACAACCTTAAGAGGTCATTGTACTCATCATTATGAACAAATTTTACTATGAGACGAAACCTGAAATCGCGAAAAAAATCAGCTGTTCCCTACATTTATGTCTCGTCAAAATGTAGGGAACAGCTGACTTTATTTTTCGCGTTTTCAGGTTTCGTCCCTAGTTAAAGTTGTTCATAATTATGAGTACAATGACTTCTTAAGAGGTTGTTAATGTTTTACAAATAACCCTGTATACATTATTGTACACCAGAAGAAATAAAAAACATAAAAAAAAGAATTTTGTATATCGGCTTACCTAAATATAATGAAGTACTAAATCATAATGAACAGTTAACTATTAAGTTAATCGTATCAAATCCCATTGGTGAAGGATTTTTCAGTTATTTTTTTTTTGTCTGTATTAAAATATCAATCAATCCAATTCAAATCCAATCCCAATCTCTTTGATTACACCCACGTAGTGCAGTGAAAAAAAGAAAAACATGGACTGTTTTCGCCATAATATGATTGATAATGTTATCCTTTTATGATTCTGCCAAAGTGGCCTCTTTAGGCCCCCTGGTAGGACTTCCTTATAATTGACGAATAACTATTTATTTCCAGATGTGATACTACCAGCGCTATTGGTATGGCTGATGCCGGCCCTGGTGTCTGCAGGAGTAGTGAAGCGACAGGCTGAAGACTTGGAAGACACCTTGCCGCCTTGTCGTAATTACTTTAAGGACGGTCTACTGCACCTGGACTGTTCGAATCGAGGACTGAAGGACTTGCCTGAAGAGCTGGACTATACTGTAAGTAGGCGAAGATTAAAATAAACTTCATTCTTGAGATTCAGGCTCATTATTTATGCATTTTGCATCATCAAATGACCCCTCCCTCTCTGGGTGGAGCGGAAGATTGTTCCTTCCTTAGCCCTTTATGTTCTGGGCCAGCGGTAACCCTTTCGGACAATCCCGCTGACCTGCTGACATTGTGCCTTGACAATAATTATGGTTTTGGAGATCAGTATTTAATAAGTTTCAAAATGACCTAATCATTTATCTATTAAATAAGTTATGCAGTCAAATTATTGGTTGAACGAGCCAACTTTTAAACTTGCTGAACGTTAGAAAGGTCTCATTTTTGAAGTGAAAACTTCTTTAACGGCGTTGTACACTTTTTTTGTAATGGGTAAAAAATGTTAAACTCACGTCAGGACACGTGACCCTGATCGAAAATTCGTAAGATGACACGTGACCCTGATCGAAAATTCGTAAGATTCCAAAATATCAAAAATTGAAAACAAGTATACAGAATCAAATTAAATTAACTAGCGAAACTTAGCCACAAGTATACAGGATCAAATTAAATTAGCTAGCGAAACTTAGCCACAAGTATACAGGATCAAATTAAATTAGCTAGCGAAACTTAGCCACAACTATACAGGATCAAATTAAATTAGCTAGCGAAACTTAGCCACAACTATACAGGATCAAATTAAATTTGCTAGCGCAACTTAGCCACAAGTAAACAGGATCAAATTAAATTAGCTAGCGAAACTTAGCCACAAGTATACAGGATCAAATTAAATTAGCTAGCGAAACTTAGCCGCAACTATACAGGATCAAATTAAATTAGCTAGCGAAACTCTGCAGACGTTATGAGTATTGATATTTGAACACGTTAACATAAAATAAAAAATTTAAAGGAGATTGACCCAAAGTCGTACCAAAAAGTCTCATGCATCAAGATCAAAATATTGTAGTACCTAATTATTTTCATATTTTTTACGACATTACGCGTCGGGGATTTAATTTTTGAAGTGAAAACTTCTATAGCGGCGTTGTACACTTTTTTTGTAATGGGTAATGGGTAAAAAATGTTAAACTCGCGTCAGGACACGTGACCTGATCGAAAATTCGTAAGATTCGAAAATATCAAAATTCAAGTTTTCACTTCTGCCGGCACTCCCGGAGTACAACCCGTCGTTTTTTTTTAATATGCTTTTCTCCATAACTATGTTATCACATTTCTATTTGACAGCTTTCTTAATTCATTCATTACATAGTATTTTATGTTGATTATTCAATTAAAAATAGTATAGGTACCTATTCAATAACAAAACCTTGATATTTCTTTATATTCATTATTATCTGAAACAAATATCTACATTCAACATACTATTTTTGTTTATTTCAGGCTCAAGTATTGCTGTTATCGAACAACAACTTCAGAACGTTTCCGACACAACTACAGAATTTTTCTCGAGTGGAAACGCTCGACTTGTCAGGAAACCAACTGAGTCATTCCATTCCCGACTATTTACAAAACTGGATCCATTTACAAACTCTTGATTTATCCAATAACCTATTCGACACCTGGACAACTAATGGACAGACATATTCTATTAAAAACCTGGATTTATCTAAGAATAAAATAAATGAAGTAGATGACAGAGCATTCACTACAATGCCCAACTTACGTTTCCTCGATTTATCGGAGAACAGAATTAACAATTTGCCGCCCTATGTATTCTCTGAAGCGCGCAACTTAGACAGTCTCATTTTATCCAGAAACTACTTTTCCGACGTGCCCAGTTTCCAATCTCCTTCTTTGCGAAGTCTACACTTGAGCAGCTGTCAAATCGCAAATATTAACGTCGACTCTCTCGCTGAAATGGGTTCACTCTTGGAGCTCGACTTGTCTATGAATCAGGTTGAAGCGATCCCCGAAAACCTCGCCTCGTACACACTACAAGAGCTAAATTTAAGTTACAATTCAATAAATTCGTTGACTGATAGTAGCTTCTCGTCGTTACCGCATCTAGCGGTACTGGATTTGAGAGGAAATGAGTTCAAAGACGTATGGTCGACTTCACACTTTGCTTCAAACCCGTTTTTGAGGCAAGTCTACGTGAAAGGAAACCGGTGGAGCTGTGAGGGTTTTAGCGTCAATCTTCTGCTGACTTATGAATTTCTGACAAAGGAGCCAAGTAAGATCGTTGACAGAGAATCTTTGATATGCTACTCACCGTCGAATGTGACGCAGTTGAGCTGGCAGCAGGCGTACATCCGGACGTGGCACCCTGTGGAGTCGACCACGCCTCCCTTCACTACGATTGCGCTGATGGTGGGTGTCATTATAGGGATAATTGTGACGTCGTGCGTGTGCCGCGGTCTGGTGTCTATAACTAGGTCTGACCAAACAAGGCCACCTCCAGAAACCACAACTCAGAATCTCAATGGTACGGCTACCCAGCCTAGAGTCGAATCTGTTATATTGCGGGTGCCCTTGGATCCTCCACCGAGCTACGACGAAGCGCTGCTGATGCCTCGCTTGAACTCCTCTTTCCACTCTTTACCAGATTTCGTAGATGAGGAGGAACCTAGAAACTATCGGCGATCCAGATCTATTGGTGATCTGACAGTGACCAGATCAAGGATAGGAGATAGGAGATCTATGAGGCGACCTGTTGAGATACATACAAGAATGTCGATTGAGTAGTAGTATTTTGTAGCACATTTTAAGCCCAAACAACATGTACTGTCCCAAAAGTTAAATTGGGTTTTACTTTTACCATTTAACCAGTTTTGTCGTTTTGACTGTACCTACCTAAATCAGATCTTATTTCAATTGTATTGTAGACACCACTGACACCCTATTAACTAACATTAAATTGACAATCAAATACGCCTGACGGTACGGTTTTGACAAAAGTTAGTTTATTCAGACTTTTTTGGCCGAGAATCCCCGTAACCCAACTACAGGTTGACGGTACCTACCCTAATAGCGTTGGGTAAGACTCGGGCTTGTAATTGCCCGTAACGACTGTCCTAGGTTCTTACACCGTATTAAATAAGATAGATATTGTAAATAATTATATATTATAAGAATTAACTCTAAAACTAAGACTTGCCAATGGGTATTATTTAAGATTATGTTTTAAGTTGTTTGTAAATATAATTATATTCTTACACTAGGTTTAAATTGATTGTTACGTTGTTTTATTAATATCCCCATCAATTATGAGATTAATTTGTCTTTTTTCTACTTATCATTTGAAACCCTAAAGTTGAATTAGTTAACTAGTAGTGACATCTATCAATAGTTATGAGTAATACAGTAAAGATTCATCCCCGGGAGGTGGTTGGTCAGGATGCTACAGAGAAAGTTTTTAACTTTGATGGAAGATGGCGCTGTACTTAATAAAAAAACGGCGGCAAAAAAATTCTCGGTCAAACTGATAAAAGTTATAAAAGTCATGTTTCAAGTACCTATACATTTCTATTTTTTTATTTCATACACCCTTTGTCACCTTTGTGAAAACGCCTGTATTTAAAACTACACAGGAACGTAATAAACTAGTGATATCGTATGGGTCCCCCCGTTATAGTAGAACTTTTTATGTCACAATATTATTTTGCATAACAACGGATAGCATAAACTTCATTTCGCAGAAAATCGTTTAACATATACTCATTTATCATACATTCAAAACTCATAATTTTGAAAGTCAGAATTATCTTTAGGCATAAATTTCATACCTATCCCCCTATTTCTGTCTACAGGGTCTTTTTTTTTTGTCGCTGAGAAATGACATTACGCATCTCCGCTCGTCGGGGGACGAGGCGGAGTATGTGGGACTCCCTGCCAGAGTGGCAGTATACCCACTAAAACTCAGCGGTGTTCCCTCATCGCCTTGATGGGGGGGTCATGGGAATCCGGCTTAGCCTTTGCGTCCACAACCCCCCCGGCAGGGTTTATAGGAACCTAACCTAACCCAAGTCGGGGTACCCTAAGTCCCGAGATCGCTTATAGAAACCATTATTTTTATAGTTCATTCAAATACCATGGAAAAATACACCGAACAAACAATTTTCGTTAAAAACAATTCTACTGTTATCTTCATAGTATGAGTGAAATTATGCCAAATAAAATTTTGCCATCTTCATAGTACGCCAAGTGAAATTAGGTATGCCAAATTAAATTCTGCCATCTTAAAAGTATGCCATTGTAAATCCGGACATATAAACATTCGGCCAAACAATAAT
This sequence comes from Mesoligia furuncula, assembly GCA_916614155.1. Classification (NCBI taxonomy): domain Eukaryota; kingdom Metazoa; phylum Arthropoda; class Insecta; order Lepidoptera; family Noctuidae; genus Mesoligia; species Mesoligia furuncula. The sequence goes on from OU744794.1 coordinate 10,263,744, forward strand.
TATGTTAAATAATTTTTATGTTTTAAAAATATTCGTATAAAGAAGATTATGCCAAGTGTGTTATGCCAAATAAATTTCGGAGCATCAATATTCTGCCAGATAGAAGGCACCGCTATCGTACTACATATCTGTCTGTTTTCGGTTATTAAAAAACCGCGTTGTTAGATTAGTTCTATACTAATTGCAACGTCAAAATAATAATTTAAAATGAATCGGTTAGTTTGTTTTCTTACATAATTATTTTCACAGAAAAGCCTAGGAGTCGGCCAGGTAGGTACAGATTACCGCGCCCCTTAGCATATAGGTACGCTTTCGCCATATTCTTATCATCAGTGATAACGTCACGAATTTGAGTCACACAATGTAATCGCACCGTGTGGACAACACGTCTGAAAATAAAAGAATTGTTCCAAAAAAACAACAGTTTAAGGTGTTTACTATACGGTACCTACTAAAAGTGAAGATAAGTGAAAAGTACAGATAATGTGAGTTACATAAAATATGTGTGTTGAATTAAATTGTAAGGACTCAAGGTATGTACTGTTTTAAAATTGTTAAAATTAAGTGTCCGCCATCTCCACCTGCAATGGAAGATTATCTGAAATGATACCTAAATAAAAAAATTCAGTACAATCACACCGGTGACACCGCTCACATCAGATAGTGGCCATTTCCCCGAAGTCTATAGGATAAAGTAATACACCTAGGTTGATACTCAACTCGCCAATAATTAAACACCTGGCTAACGAGGTCAACAACCACTTGAAGCTGCCAGTAAACAGGTGTAAATAAAACTTATTTATCACTCCTTCAATTTTTTCAGTATCTGCACCAATTGCTCAAGAATGTAATAATTTTGCTCAAAAACTATGAATCACTGAGTTTCATCAACAATAAGTCTAGCCAGTCTAGCACAGCATAGTTAATTATTAACAACATAGGCAGATGGATGGACCGTGTGAATGATGATATGGTTAGAAAGGGGGTGACTACTGAGATGACGACTATTAGAGAAGTAGGTATGGAAAAGACATTTTGCGCCGACCCTAAATAAATTGGGCTAAGGGCAGGAGGATGATAATGATGAAAGGCAATACCTGCAAAATCTCATAAATAGCCCAATTTTGTACGGTTTCTCCTGGATTTACTTCACACTTTCGATACAGAAACGCAAAGTCGACCCAAATTTAAGTATCCTACTGTTTTATCAATAGCTGATAACAAAGATAAAATTGTTGTACCTATTTATCTACTAATGCAGCGGTTATTCATGGTGCTACAAATAGTTTTTTAATTCTATCCTTTAGTCCTCATCGCAAACAGTTTTGAAACTTTGTGCGTGACAAGAAATTTTAGTGAGCAGGTGTTCAATTTGAATTTGTTTTCCTTCCTTCCTTATGTTATGAAGAAATACTTCGATTAACAGTTTGTTTTACTTTAAGTTATTTGTCTCTAAGTATCATACTAATTCTGCGAAAATAGTATCAAAAAGATTGAAGCCAGTATTATTCTACTCGTAACTAATCGATTTGTTAATGGTTTTGAATAATCGATAATAGTATATGTTGCTATCGACTGCTGCGAGGCTCTTTAAAGGCATTTGTCATAAAAACTTTTTTACAAAAAAAACAACCGACTTCCAAAAACACTATAAATAAAGAGAAAAATAACTTTAATTTCGGAAGTCGGTGTCTTTGGATTTGTATTTTAGTTTTTGCCACCGACTTCCGAAATTAAAGTTATTTTTCTCTTTATTTATAGTGTTTTTGGAAGTCGGTTGTTTTTTTTTTGTAAAAAAGTTTTTATTTTTCGCTTTTTAGCGGGTCAGTTTGTAATTTATCTAAGTTATAATAGCCTAATGTCTACTGCTTATCACCTTTTACAAAATATGCTTTTCCCGATGCATGGACGTTAATTGTTGAGGAGTTCTCCTAGTAAGAACCAGGAGAACTGGAGCTGATTGAGAAGTCACCATCAGCTCCACTTCACCATACGCGTTGTAATGAGCATAAATTGCTTAGCAGCCATATTAAAGTAATCGAATCGCAACCCGTAAAATATTTGTCATTGAGTAGTGCCATTTGTGGTCTTCATCATCAGTTCCACTTTACCAAATCATAATTTCCGAGAGCAAATGCTCAAGTTACTTTAATAATAAAAACAAGGCAAGAAAAATTTTGCTAAGGGCCAAGTTTATGTTACGCTTAGTCGTGTAAAGACGCTGTGTACGACATTGTATTATGCGACTTGGAACATACCAAATTGCTAAATAGACCACATGACGAAAAGGCATTGCGTGAAATGCAACGATTGAGGCTTTTATAAATCATCATCAGCCAATTGCAGTTCACTGCTGGACGTAGACCTCCCGAAGTTTGCGCCAACGTTCGCGATCCTCCGCTTCTCTCATCTAGCCACTACCGGCAACCTTTGTTAGGATAATTATACAGAAGAAAAACTCGCAAAAGTATTTCACTTTAAGAAGTATTTATTAGTTTTTAGACTAGATGCTGATAATCCTGGCTGCAGCATCAGGCCAACTTATGTCAACATTGCATTGAACTTAAAATTTAGTCCTGTTTAAAATGAGCCCAAACACGACTACGGTGCTGTAATTTCAAGGTTTGTACTTTTTCTGATGCTTGACTGGCTTCAGCATCAGGTCTCTATGTACTTCGGTGTTCCTCATTAACAGTACGTTTACCCACACATCGAGCCCTTTTCAATGAGCCTAAACACGATATATCTGCTGTTAGTTGTCGAGGAGTTAGGTACTCTGCAGACTATCCTGACTGCAGCATCAGGTCATAACTTGATGATCATGAGACCAAATGTGGCAAATGCCCTATCAAACATCAAAACAATTTACTAAAACAGTCCTTGCCTGTTCGAGTAACTTCTTACTGTTAAGGAGTTGAACCTTCCATCATCAGCCCAGCTACCTGAGATAGTGACAACCGTACTCAAATACACAAGATACTTCATAAAATATGCGAAAAACAATAAGTGAGCCTATAAAATTTGAGGGTTGCTCTCGATTTCTCTAAGATCCCATCATCAGATCCTAACTTAGTGACAATGGGACCACCTCAGAACTATCTACTTTCGAACAAAAAAAGAATTTTGAAAATCCGTCGACAATTGGCGGAGTAATCGATGAACAAACATACAAAAAAAAAAAAAAAAAAAAAAAACATACATACAGCCGAACATAGTACCTCCTCCTTTTTGTGAAGTCGGTAAAAATTTAGTCCTGTTTAAAATGAGCCCAAACACGACTACGGTGCTGTAATTTCAAGGTTTGTACTTTTTCTGATGCTTGACTGGCTTCAGCATCAGGTCTCTATGTACTTCGGTGTTCCTCATTAACAGTACGTTTACCCACACATCGAGCCCTTTTCAATGAGCCTAAACACGATATATCTGCTGTTAGTTGTCGAGGAGTTAGGTACTCTGCAGACTATCCTGACTGCAGCATCAGGTCATAACTTGATGATCATGAGACCAAATGTGGCAAATGCCCTATCAAACATCAAAACAATTTACTAAAACAGTCCTTGCCTGTTCGAGTAACTTCTTACTGTTAAGGAGTTGAACCTTCCATCATCAGCCCAGCTACCTGAGATAGTGACAACCGTACTCAAATACACAAGATACTTCATAAAATATGCGAAAAACAATAAGTGAGCCTATAAAATTTGAGGGTTGCTCTCGATTTCTCTAAGATCCCATCATCAGATCCTAACTTAGTGACAATGGGACCACCTCAGAACTATCTACTTTCGAACAAAAAAAGAATTTTGAAAATCCGTCGACAATTGGCGGAGTAATCGATGAACAAACATACAAAAAAAAAAAAAAAAAAAAAAACATACAAACAGCCGAACATAGTACCTCCTCCTTTTTGTGAAGTCGGTAATAAAGAGAAAAATAACTTTAATTTCGGAAGTCGGTGTCTTTGGATTTGTATTTTAGTTTTTGCCACCGACTTCCGAAATTAAAGTTATTTTTCTCTTTATTTATAGTGTTTTTGGAAGTCGGTTGTTTTTTTTGTAAAAAAGTTTTTATTTTTCAGTTTTTAGCGGGTCAGTTTGTAATTTATCTAAGTTATAATAGCCTAATGTCAACTGCTTATCACCTTTTACAAAATATTGCTTTTCCCGATGCATGGACGTTAATTGTTGAGGAGTTCTCCTAGTAAGAACCAGGAGAACTGGAGCTGATTGAGAAGTCACCATCAGCTCCACTTCACCATACGCATTGTAATGAGCATAAATTGCTTAGCAGCCATATTAAAGTAATCGAATCGCAACCCGTGAAATATTTGTCATTGAGTAGTGCCATTTGTGGCCTTCATCATCAGCTCCACTTTACCAAATCATAATTTCCGAGAGCAAATGCTCAAGTTACTTTAATAATAGACTTAGGCAAGAAAAATTTTGCTAAGGGCCAAGTTTATGTTACGCTTAGTCGTGTAAAGACGCTGGATGGCATTGTATTATGCTACTTGGAACCTACCAAATTGCTAAATAGACCACATGACGAAAAGGCATTGCGTGAAATGCAACGATTGAGGCTTTTATAAATCATCATCAGCCAATTGCAGTTCACTGCTGGAAGTAGACCTCCCGAAGTTTGCGCCAACGTTCGCGATCCTCCGCTTCTCTCATCTAGCCACTACCGGCAACCTTTGTTAGGATAATTATACAGAAGAAAAACTCGTAAAAGTATTTCACTTTAAGAAGTATTTATTAGTTTTTAGACTAGATGCTGATAATCCTGGCTGCAGCATCAGGCCAGACTTATGTCAACATTGCATTGAACTTAAAATTTAGTCCTGTTTAAAATGAGCCCAAACACGACTACAGTGCTGTGATTTCAAGGTTTGTACTTTTTCTGATGCTCGACTGGCTTCAGCATCACGTCTCTATGTACTTCGGTGTTCCTCATTAACAGTACGTTTATCCACACATCGAGCCCTTTTCAATGAGCCTAAACACGATATATCTGCTGTTAGTTGTCGAGGAGTTAGGTACTCTGCAGACTATCCTGACTGCAGCACCAGGTCATAACTTGATGATCATGAGACCAAATGTGGCAAATGCCCTATCAAACATCAAAACAATTTACTAAAACAGTCCTTGCCTGTTCGAGTTACTTCTTACTGTTAAGGAGTTGAACCTTCCATCATCAGCCCAGCTACCTGAGATGGTAACAACCGTACGCAAATACACAAGATACTTCATAAAATATGCGAAAAACAATAAGTGAGCCTATAAAATTTGAGGGTTACTCTCGATTTCTCTAAGATCCCATCATCAGATCCTAACTTGGTGACAATGGGACCACCTCAGAACTATCTACTTTCGAACAAAAAAAGAATTTTGAAAATCCGTTGACAATTGGCGGAGTAATCGATGAACAAACATACAAAAAAAAAAAAAAAAAAAAAAAAAAGCATACAAACAGCCGAACATAGTACCTCCTCCTTTTTGTGAAGTCGGTAAAAATAGACGAGCAATGTGGCCGCGACTTAATAGAGGATATTTTATTACAACAGTTACTCGCTTTTTTAGTCCAGGTAGGTATGTTTGTGGTATGTGCCTACGCACATACCACAAAACGCCGCTGTTATAGTTTTCCCAGAATAATTTGTAAATGATTAACTAACTAATGATGAACTGATGATGACTCAATTTAGAAATATATTTATTGATGAATAATGTTTGAAATCTGATAGTATCTGATTCACTTCGTCTGTTTCACACACATTGTGTTCACACAAAAATAATATAATAAAAATTCCGTTGATCTTGTGAATCTCCGAGCTACTAATGCCTGCTTGGTGAAATAGAACGTCACTACAGTTCAACGGTCAGAATTGATTGATAATGATAAAAAAATAAATGAGTCTTTGTTATTTTCAGGCCGTAATGAGATCAAGACGTAATGGTTCAATTACCCGTAACACTATGTGTTCTGATGCTAATCAGTATAGCGAATGGAGCAGCAGATTTTGATGAAGGGCTCGGTGACCTCTGCTATACCTGTGTATGCAGTGCAGACAAAACAAACATTGATTGTTCACGCAGAGGATTGACTGATATACCTGATGGATTTAGCAGTCAGGTACCTATTTATGAATTTTCTAAATACATTTAATATTAATTTATTTATTACAAGCTTTTGGCCGCGGTTTTATCTGCGTGGTTGTCCGAAAATATCCCTCGGGAACGTGATACCGAGACAAAAGCCTATGTCCTACCCCAGTATGCCATCTCCTTGTTAAATTTTATCGAAATCCGTTCAGTGGCTTAAGTGTAAAAAGGTTACATACATACAGAGTTGCTTTTGAATTTATAATATTAAATATATATAAATAGAAAATATTACCAAATCCCATTTTGGCCTACCCTGCAAGGTAAATAGTGCCTACTCGAACACTGTAAAACAGAGTATTTGTTGACGTATTGCTACGATCTAAACATGTTTCATTATTTCCATATAACGTTTCTAATCATAATTATTTGGTTGGTTACAGGTTACGAAGCTGAATATTTCGAATAATGAAATTTCCACATTTCCCAGAAACTTGCATAAATTCTACAATTTGGTCAGCTTGGACATAAGTGGAAATCGTCTGAACGAACTGCCTCAAAATGCACTATATAACCTCACGGTCCTTGAAGAGCTCAACTTATCCAGAAATTATTTTGAATCATGGCTGAGCATAAACCCCAACGAAGTGTTCCAACCAACGACAAGCCTGGAGACACTAGATTTATCTCACAATAAGTTTAAAACAATGGGCAACTTGGCAAATCGGGAGCTAATTATTAGTTCTTCTGTAGAAACTTTGATATTGGAGCACTGCGAAATAGATTCCATACACGGAAGGTCTCCTTTAAGTGGTCTTACTAACATCAAAGCGCTTAAATTAAATTCAAACCCTTTAATTAGAATACAAAGTATTATATCTTCTTCGTTAAAGAGTCTTGACGTCAGCAACTGTGCTCTTAGCACGATAAATCATAACGAATTAATGTATTTACCATCCTTGGTTTACTTGAAAATGTCTCACAACTATCGCTTGGAACTGTCTGCAACCGCATACAATTTATTCTCAGACTCTTTAAGATATATTGACATATCATATTGCAATGTGTTACAACCAAACCTGCAAGGTTTTCCTAATCTCAGAAGAGCAATCCTTAACCACAATATGATCAGATTTCTGAGGAGTAACGAGTTTGTCAATAACACTATGTTGGAATATTTGGATTTATCCTACAACAATATCGGATCGCTTAAAAGTGATACATTCCGAGGACTGACATTGATAAAACACTTAGATTTATCCTGGAATGAAATAGCGACTATACCAGAAGATACACTACTAGAAATGCCTTCGTTAACACAAATGAGATTATCTCGAAACTATCTCACAAGTCTTGGTCATTTAAAATCTGACTCAGTGACAATTCTTGATATGAGTTCGTGCGAAATAAGCAGTATTGGGCAAGATTCTTTGGAAGGACTGCAGAGTATTGTAGACTTAGATTTATCCAGAAATCTTTTGTCACATATACCCGATAGTATATCATCTAACACGTTAAAATATTTAAACCTCAATTACAACAGAATAAGTTTCGTGAATAATTATACTTTTTTTATGCTCCCTCGACTTATTGGTTTGAGTGTTATTGGTAACAGATTTACTACAATCTGGAGGAGATCGTATTTTGAATCAAATCCGTATCTAGAAAGACTTGATTTAAGTGATAACATGTGGCGATGTGATTGTGCTGACGGAAACATGTACGATTTCTATGAATTTGTTACTCTAGAACCTAGTAAAAAGGAAGAATCTTACAACCTCGTTTGTAATAGCCCGATTACATTGATTGGACAGTCATGGTTAGAAGCCTGTTATTTTGTTTGGAATCCCACCGAAAAAGTACCAAATCCAGACGGTTTAATTTGGTTCATAACTGTAATGATAGTAGGATTAACTTTATGCCTTCTGTTAGTGAATTGTATAAGAAGGACCATGCACCGTCGATTAGCTGCTCTACAAGCTGAGAGAGAAAGACAAGTAGAAGAGGCAAGAGATAGATTGAGGCAGTTAAGAATGCGTGCAGAACAAGAAGCTTTATGCAACACGCCCGATCCTCGAGATCTGATTGCACCACCGACTTATGATGAAGCTCTCACAATGCCCAAAGTAAGTGCATCCTGTCATTCCCTTAATGAAACTGGTACGGGCAAGACTAGGAGAAAACGAGGTCGAAGGAAAACTAAGTCAAGTGGAGATTTACTCGAAGAAACTGAGAGAAACGGGGATGTTCCTCAATTAGAAGATGTTGAGCTATCTGAAGCTTCAAATGATCGGCAACGGCGTAGACCAAGGAGGCAGATAAGCAGATACGGCAGCCATGAAGTAGCAGAGCTAGAACAGTCACCCGGTGCTCGACGTCGGCGAATGTCTGAGTACAACGCAGAATATGACTCCCAGAATGACGACACTACGACAGTTGAAGTTCAGGCGGAATTAGAAAGACCCTTGCGGCCCCGAAATCGAAGATATTCTACTGATGACATCAGGGAAAGCGACTTCTGAACGAGATTATCATTGATAAATATACGTTTAAGTAATTTCACAACAATACGTCCTAGTTATAGTACCAATATATTATAAATTAAGATAGATTATGAGTTTTAAGTATGTGAAATAAATGTGTTCTACCAAATGCATTTTATTTTTTTGTTATTGGAAGCTTTAATCAATTAATATTACAAAAAGTGCATTTGCTGTAATCTAGTATTTTACTATATATAAGCAGAAAGGACTCAACCCACAAAAAGTTATTTTTGAGTTATCGAGGTTTTAAGTTTAGATGTGTATTGCTGCAATGATGTTGTATCTGGAATTATTTGAAGTATTGTCACCAATGGGATAATATACTAACATTTTCATAAGTCAAGTTGTATTACACAGACTAACGCTTTTTTCTGTTTGTCATTTTTTTTGTTGAGTCCTTTCTGCTAAACTACATCCTATTCATCCAGCGGTTTACACGTTTCAAAACTGAGGCCAACGCCATCTATTGATTTTAATTCGAACTAGCTGCAAAGTCACTACCTCAAAAGCAGCTTGTTTCTACTTTTTTTAATATAATAATTATATTCTATCTATCATGTAAACCCTTTTAGGTAGATATGATTTTACTAAGTCGTGTTTTATCAGTCGGTAGGTTTCTTGTCAAGTAAGCACATTATATACGTAATGACTACATTATTTAAAGACAGATGTCGCTACTGACGTGGGTAGATAAAGTCAGGGAAATTAAATGTTAGCAAATTACTACCAACTTAAGTTGTCCGTATATTCATATCACAACTATCAACAGTTGTGTGATAGCCATTTTATAACATGGCAAATAGACGTACGGTGCGCTCAACAATTAATTTTCCTAACTGAACAAATCGTCTGAGCCTGATTAATATAATATTACTTATTATTCATATTCAGCAAGGCCACAGGTACGTACATAGGTACCCCTAGTCCCCAAGTATGAACATCCAGCAATACAGTTTGTGATAAGTACTAGTTAATTTTATCAATTGATTTTTTTATCCTTTATTAAAAAGAACCGTTCTTAATAATTAATTACAATCTAGCCTATAAAACTAATAAGTAATTTTAATCTAACTTAATTTTTTACGTGATAATTATTTTAAAACTTAGAATTGTGTTGATTGTACTTTACACAAGTCCGTTCCACTAGAGCACTTTTTTTCGGGATGCAATACCTTTCATCCCGAAAAAAAGTGCTGTTCCCGAGGAAACTAATATAAGTATTATAAATGCGAAAGTAAGTCTTTGTTTGTTTGTGACGCCTAAACTCCTGAAACGATCATCCTGAAATATTGCATAATATACGTTGTCAGCTGTACAGATGGCGCCACGTGTCTTTGCATATACGTTGTCAGGTGTAGGTGTGGAGTGACAACGTATATGCAAAATTTCAGGATGATCGTTTCAGGAATTTAGGCGTCACAAACAAACAAACACACTTACTTTCGCATTTATAATATAGTTATGAGTTAGGATTATATTTTTATATGTGAACATATCTCGGGACCATGCGTCCCGATCCTTTGGAAGGCGTACGAGGGGCCGAATGCCGCGGAGGCCCCTGAGACCATCTTAAACGGAATGAGGCATCAACCGACGATATGGTAGTACGATAGTTAGGTACTTTTTTATAACGTGCCTTTATAATGTGTAGAAACCGGAATCGAACCGGCTATTGTTAAAAGATTTTATTTCTGTAACTAGGTTTGTACAAACACTTCTGCATGTCAATCTTATGTATAACTACATGAAGTGGTCTGTTGTTTTTAATACCGTTGGAACACCGGAGTCACATTATAACATTGATGTCACATGACTCTATTGTTGTAAGTATTAATTATTGCAATTTTTGCTTTGCTTCGAACTTTAACTCGATTTTTTTAAGTTATTATACTTATTGAAGCAAATAAACGTCGGGCACATATACCTAGTGCCCTCAAAAAGTTAGTTGATATTTTTTTAGCTGTGATGCCGCATTATGATTTAAAAATAGTACATTATGATACATGTGTGCTATGTTGATCATTATGCTCGAGGCGGTATTATTCGCGCGAGCCGCAGGCGAGTGCGATAAGAAAGCCGAGAGTCTAATGATCGATGCACACGCGTTTCATACGACGTTTTTCAACACACTTGCGAGGAAAAAACAGACTTGTATTGTTAAATATTAACTTGTATGGAAAATGGCGCGCTGGTTGTCTTTCCGCATAGCCAGCACTAGCAATGCGCGCGCAAGTGTAAATAAAAGCACTGACCACAGAGCATGTAAAAACAATTGTAAAAAAAAACAATTGTAGTTTAGTTAGTATGGAATTAGAAAGTACTATTGGCATAGAGAAATATACCTACATTAGTTCAGTGAGAATCCGCAATGATAGAACGCCAGTCAGGGTCTTTTCCGTTTGGTTTCGGGTAGGGACCACGGACAATTTTAGGTGGATAATTAAAATTTTCTTACGTTTTTTGTAATTTGCAGGTCAGTATCAGGTTGCATCTTGATCAAATATGATTCGCGACTATAATATACAGAGCGTTAGGTTAAACGAGGGACATACTTTGAGGGGAGTTAGTACTCATGAAAATTAACAACTTTTAATATAGGATGGAACCCTGAAATCGCGAAAAAAATTCAGCCGTTTCCTACATTTATGTTCGCATAGCTCGTCGAAATGTACTGAACAGCTGATTTTTTTTTTTGCTATTTCAGGTTCGGCCCCATAGTAAAAGTTGCTCATTTTCATGAGTACTAACTCCCCTCAAAGTATGTCCCTCGTTTAACCTAACGCTCTGTATATGTATTTACAGAATTATAGTCATTAGAATAGAATCTTTCTAGTTAGATTTTTTCCCTAAGAACTTTTCCATAAGAAAGATGTATTAACCCTTTAACCGCTGTATAATCTTGCAAAAAAATGTGCCCCTAGCGCCAATCACGTATTTTCAAGGTCAACTATAGTGTTGTGCACCATTCACAATTTTTTTATTTTTTTTACTAGATTTTAAGAGTAAAATTACACGTTTTACGAAAATCTAATGTTTTTTTATAAGTCATTAACCTTATAATTAAAATTACCCGAATAAAAAAAGCTATAAGCATTGATAGAGTATAGTTCATAATTCTACTAAATACGTCTTTCGGAATCCCTATTGTTGCATTTATACAACTTTGGGTACATACCTCCTCCTCTTCTAACTCATTATCGGTCACAAATTCTTCTACATCTTCCTCGTAACCTTCTAAAATCCTTATTAATTCCTCTGCACTCGACATTTTGCGATTCAAACACGGCCACAAGACCCAATGAAATAAAATAAGTACCCACTATTTCATTAATAATTCTTAACAAATAAAACAGATGTACCCTCACTATTATCATTATGAGTTCGCTTATGACGTCACAAGCGGTTGCATATGTACAACTCCGGCGCTGGACTTCTTTGATAACGTTAAAGTACTAGGGTTGTTACTAAAATACAATTTAGTAAAAATCGTCTATCTAATTGTAATATGAATCTACCTTAAATCATGTTCAGTTTTAGATATTATAGTTAGAAATAGGTTCAAACAGCAACAAGCATTGAATTACTTTTTAATTCTGAATGCCTAACCTATTTGTATATTATTTGAGTAAACTAAAGTTTGCATTAAGAGTAATAAATAAACTTATGTGCTACATCACTACTGTTGTATTTATACAACTCTGGCGGTACAGGTTAAGGTCAAACCTGCATTTTGCGATGGGTTTTATGCATTTTTTTCACCGTTAATTTGGTGCTTTGCATAAGTGATTTTAGGGAAAAGGAAAGAAATTCCTTGAATGGCAACGGTGGTCTTTATTTTTATTATGAAACTGCTCCTACGTAAATAAAAATACGTTTAAAAATCACTTTGGAGACTTAAGTTGCAAATTTACAACTGCGGTGCTAGGGGCTCAGAAATGATAAGTTGCTTATATACAACTGCGGCGGGTAATGGGTTAATGATTCGAATGATTATAATTCTGTAAAGATGTAGGTACCTATTAGAGTCGCAAATCATATTTTGATCAAGATACAAACCTGACCATCATTCCCGCACTTTTGCTAAGCCTACCTAAAAAATATATACCGGGCATTCTGTAGCAAACTATTAGAAAATATCAAAAATAAATATGTAGTAAGTACAATAAATAAAAATAATTTTGCACGGCGAGCGCATTCCGAAGATAAATTCAAATATAGAAACACTTCGGCGCGAAATTCAATAATTAATGACTATGGTCAAAGGTCCTCAGTTACCTATTGATTCAGTTTCAATATAGTGTCCAAAAAACTAAAAATAACATTACAAAAGCATAAATCATTATTATAAACAATGCTTATCGTATTTAATGCTTAAAATAATTTTATTTCAGTTTCCGAGTATTGATTTAAAAGTAGTAGAGAATTAAAAAAAATCGCTTAGCATAATCGCTTTCGCACATTATTACTATAAAAAAAAACAATAATGGACAGCGATTTTGAACACAAATTGAGTAGCGGTAATGATTAATACGTGTTATTGGACCTGTGCTTCAATATTACGTTAACATTTGGGCATTTTCGTGTTGTTTATATTATTATCTATAATATTTTGTCACATTTTAAATCTTACCTACATATTGTGTGTGCGTGATATTTGTGAAAAGTTAAATGTATAACAGATTGGCGCGAAACTCGACATTAAATATCAAAAAACTTCATTACCGCTACTTATTTAACTTGAACAATGGATGAATTCGTCAAATAATTAAATTATGTATTATTCACTGCCCCTGTGGTGGAGTTTGGATGTTCGAAATCCCCAATTTTTATGTTTTTTAGCCTCGACTACCACTGTCAACAAAATGGCGATTATCGCATTTAAAGACTTGAATTTAATAAAGGTAAATTAATATGCTTGCGCGCTAAATATGAAATATTTAATGGCGTTAACTTAAGAGTTTTTTTATCCAACTCTCTTAGTTAACGCACATTCATAAGATTGGATGGGTAGCATAACAAATATTTACAAAATCAATGTAGGGTGTCGTATGTCGTAATTCCTGGGTCCAATGGGACCCAGTACCGAGCCGGCGGAGGTTCGTGTGTTCGGGTCCTTTCTAACGGAAACTATACGGTTATATTGTCCGGGTAAACAAATATTAGTTAATTTTGGGACCAAGGACAATACAGACTATTAAAAAAAAAGTGAATTGATGAGATTAAAAAAGCGCGCATCTCCGACTAGTAAATAAGTAGTTATCTGTGGAAATAAAGCACTTGTGGATTAAAGTAAAAAAAAAGCACGCGTTTTTAATACACTGCATTATGGACCTAAAAGCGGTTCAATAAGAGCCACTTTACGAGCAAGTGTGTTGAAAATATAATTATAACTCAAGTAGACGAATTAGCCAATAAAAACATCTTAGTGTACAGTTCAAAAACTTGAAACTGTAATTTAAAATCATAATGTGTCATCTCAGCTGAAATAGAAAATTGTCAACTAGCTTTCGGAGGGCACATATGCGGACATATGCGTTGGTATTTTGTCTGTAGAACAGGGTCAGGGTAAGTAAAACAGGCTAAGTTGATTCAACCATTTATATCGTAAAATAGTTTCGAAATAAAAATACATTAAATTTATATTTGCTTACTGAACTATTTATTGTTCTGTTTTGTTCTTTATTCTCAATAATTCAGATTTTCATTAAAAAAAATGTTGATACGTTTAACAGTTATCTATTCATTAACATAATTTAAATTAGGTCAGTAAAAGCATAAAGATACAAAGTAATTAATTTAAAAGCAGTGTCTTGGTTACAAAATAAAATAATTCAATTAAAAAGATCTACGAAATATACACTAATAGAATTTGAATAGTTATATACATACATAGAAAATAGTTCAGATTACTTAAAATAAATGGTATCACATTCTTAGAATCTAAACTCAATAAAATTACTAAGGAACTTATGCTTAGCCAGACCATGAACGAATGAATCTCTCCACAGAAAATGAGAAAACGATAACTAAACATAGCCAGTTGGACCTTACGTTGTTATACATTATTGTTTAGATAAATATTCTCAGGGTAGAAGTAAGTACACAACCATTGAAAATATGACAATTCAAGAATTGTACCCCATTATACTATACACGTAGATAACGTAGGATAAACGTACCGAGTGGTACCGAGCAGAAACACAGAACACAATGTTTGTACAACAACATGAATCGGTCGTTACTCGTTCACCATAGAGGAGCTACGATATAAATTTCATGTATTACTAACAAGACTTTTACAACTATCATGAACATGGCAACACTTTTTACACGTATAAAAATATTTTTATTACTTATTGCGCAATATATTTTTATAAATATATTATACCACTAACAGAGTTAAAATAAAGGCACTGTCGACTACAAACACACTTTGGCAGCAAAGGTTCTAGACTTACACACGATCGAATAAATCGATTTCAATCCTTTACACTCGAGATTTGACCTAACTACACGCACAATATAATCACAGAATTTCGCCAATAGTGAAGTGTTTGCTGTTTGACACTGATATACACGAAGTATTATTGTCCTTTCAACTGAGGCCGGGTTTCAAGTGGTCGACTTGACCGCGTCTGATGGAGTTATGATGATGTCTCCAGCATTCGACCTACTTCTGGTGACTAGTACCGGTGTTTTGGGTTTAGGCGTCTCCGTCAGCTTTATGCGCACTCGTCCCATGTCGGGCGAGTACACCGGAACGTATTCACGAGACGGAGACAAGAAATCAGAATCAGTATTTTGGTCCCCATTTATTAGTGGCTGAGATATATCAGAGTCACCGGTGCCGTTTAGTTTAGGGGTATCATCATCGTTAATGGGTACAAAAATGTCTTCACTGGATAACGAATTGGTGTCCTTTCTTGAATCGGGTGATGCAGGTTCAGAATCAAAAGATGTCTCATGTTGTTGCGGTTTATCATCTACTAAATTATTATCTCTTGAACTGCTCTTATTTTGATTCGTGTCCCTCGGACTATCGGTTCTTAAGCCATTATTGTTATTGCGGTTAACACCATTGCCGAGTTCCCCATTTTCACTTTTCTTTTGAGGTGTCTCGTGTGTCGGGACTAGTTCGTATTTGCCATTTACTTTTTTGTCGACAGGAGCCTCTAAGCCCGCCGGCTTTCCCAACAGAGATTTATTCATGTCGACCATTTCTTTCGACGCCTTTTCCACATCTCTTTTTTGCTGCCGTAAAAGCCTTCTGTCTCTTCGTTTTCTCATCTGTCCTTTGATTATTGCGAATCCAATGAGTCCCACTAATAATATTACAATAACTGCAATGCAAACATAAGTGCCAGTTTTGTGCGGTGCTTGATTTTCACTTTCAGCAAGGTTTTGTCCGTGCACTTCAGATGTTTGCGTTACTCTTATTTGTTCAAACACTGTAGTGTCACGCACGGGTGTGGCCGATGTTGCTACTTTTTCCGTCGATACTTCCGGGGGAGACGCATTGTTCCAGTTTAGATCACCCTGGAATATGGGTGACATAGGTTCAGGCAAAGGAAATTCAGTAATCGTTTTGTTCTCTTCGTCAAAAAATTTATGTACTGGATCTGGATTTAATGGTACGTAAGCTGTAGTGGTTGTTTCTTCGAACATATGACCAAAACCCATAAATCCAGAACCCGTTTCCCCGGATCCTTCATACGGATCTTCGGTGTTCTGTTCATTATCAGCAGCTATAAAGTCATCGGCTGCTAACAAACCTTCATCAATTTTTTTCTGCATTTTAGTATCCATAAATGTAAACATTGTTGTGTGTTCGGCATCGTCACCATCGCCTGAACCCTCTATCTGGCTATAAGGCGATGGGGACGAGTTGTGTCCCACTTTCAAAAACTGTAGTTGATCATCGTCTTCTACAGGAGCATTTCCTTGTATTACATTCCCGTCGTCTAAACCAGTTTTAGCTACGAGGGGCATGGATTTCAAAGCCGTAGTTTCTTCTCCAATTTGAACTGCATCTATGGGCTGGTCACCCATCATCATATCCATAAAGTTATTTTCAGTTTTAGGAACTTTGCAAATATCTTTTGATTTTAGTTCTAACCAGGATTTCCCTTTGAACTTAGTAGGTGAAGCACATTTGACATTATCTATGTAAACATTTGCAATGAGCAAACGATCGCGTGCCAATAAGTTTTCACACGAACAATCCAAAGGGTTTCCCTCCATTTCTAAATGCTCCAGACCGACTAAATGTCCTATATCTGAAGGCACATCTTTCAATAAGTTGTTAGTTAAATCTAATGAACTAACGCTTGAAGGTAAATGAACGAAGGAAAGCTTTTGTATCCTGTTGTTGGCTAGATTTAGATGTACTAATTTCTTCGCGTTGTGGAAAAATTTGTTCAGCGTCTGAATGCCATTTGTGGAGAGATCCAGCGTGACAACTTCTGTAAGCCGGTCGAGCTCATGGTTGAGCTTCGTGATGTTGTTGTGCGACAGATCGAGAATATTGATGTTGTGATGTTTCTGGCGGAGAGTGAACTTGTACAATTCGGGGAGACTACTGCAGGTGGCACGATGGAGGCCATATCGTGTGGTGTTGCATACACATCCATCGGGGCACAAAGTTGCAAGGGTTGGTGCAGCCAGCACAGACAGCGCCAGGAAGCACACTGACACACGCAGCCACGTCATCTTGACTTGATCGTAGCACCTGGAATAAAGAGAATAAAACAAATTATTAAAGGGTTCAAGATAAAACAGTCATTGATCGTGTAATGGGCGTAGGTAGTTGATCTTACTAACAATCGTGACGCTTAAATGACGTGCGGTAAATAACGTACATATGTTTTAGCGTTAATCTGTTAGCCGTCACATGGTTTTACATTTCAGCCGCAATGCACTGCAGTCTACACTTGTTTTATAAATATTTATCAATGCAATGCAAACAGAGATGAACAAGGTGATGTATGTAGCAGAGGTGTAACTCGTAGGTAGGACGACCGGTCGGTCATCTTGCTATTATATAAATCACAACATCCCTGCTCGCAAACTGTCATCTAAATATAGGCCTGAATAACATACGGCGAAACGGTCCCCTGCGGTCTATTACAGTCTCCACCTCTCCAATTATTGCAACTGCAGTTAAACCGGCAATTTGAATCTACGCGCTTCCTTTCATTCATAACGGCATCTGGACTACGTTTTAAAGGTCTTTCATGATGTAACTCTCGTATGATTTTAGTACTGGTGGGTAATTGCGATAGCTTTTATTTTGACAGTTCAACAACATTCATTGCTTTATTTACGTTGTTGAGCAGAAACATTTTTGGAACTTAAGAAGGGATTAGCAGTATCCTTCAAAATGATGCAGATTGTGATTGATAGTGTGTTACGCAATTAGGGTGCAGGCTGCACTGTCCGGGTGGCTTCGACTGCACTTTATTGTTCTCCACATTCCTAGGTTTTAGGGTTTTTTCCTAGGGTTTTTCCTAGGTTTTTAACTCTAGCGTTTTAAAACCAAATCAAACGTTTTGTTTCGTTAGTAAGTTTTTGTTTACTTGTATACAGATACAGACAGAAGTTCAGTAAGAAGACCTTATTATGATCTTCATTATCTACACGTGTCTCTACAATTTTGATTATAATTAAAATTGTTTTAACTAACGTCAGCATGTCTCAGTATGTCTTTCATAATTTTAATATTAAGCGATTGCAGCAATTCTGGTTTTAGTATGGACAAACTTTAAAACAGGTTCTTTATTCCAGTTCTTTTAAAGAATTTTTTTGTATCTATCATACATAGTTCACCTTGCTATCAATATGATCTTATCTGATAGATAGAAAATATGCAACAAAAACGTGGAGAAAGTTGTTTAGTGTGAAGCACTCGTAAACTAAACACATTTTTAAAAAAATGAGAGGAACTTTGCAATGTGTTTGTGAATTTCTTTATCGTACAGTGGCATCCA
This sequence comes from Mesoligia furuncula, assembly GCA_916614155.1. Taxonomy (NCBI): domain Eukaryota; kingdom Metazoa; phylum Arthropoda; class Insecta; order Lepidoptera; family Noctuidae; genus Mesoligia; species Mesoligia furuncula. The sequence continues at coordinate 10,282,371 of OU744794.1, forward strand.
ACAGTTACTTGGCATTGTGCCACTTCAGCACACACCACCTTATGATTTAAAATTCTAGTGATCCAAATGTTTGAACTGCTTTAACGTTTATATTGACTAATTCAACTACCTTTGACTTATAAAAGATAATGAAGTAATCTGTTGGCGCCGCGGATCGCTAATGTGACGCTGTCAATGTCATCAACGTCAAGTGTCATAGAGAGGTCAAAACACCCGCGAGTGGCAGCCGGCGCTTCCCGCGTCAATTCCGTTGAAGAAAATACGATGACATGCGTTTCTGTGTCAGACTTTTTCTGTAGTTTTTCCTATTACTCATTGTCAAGTTGCTGATTAAACTTCAAATCATCCAAACAACAAGGAGTTCGATATTTAACTCCCAAACATAATCTCTTAGGAATACCTGATATTTTTTTTATTTTAATTCATAATGTGGCAACACAACTGGAATGGATAAATGTCAACTAACTTTTGGAAGCTACTGCTTATAAAATCTATGAATTATTTCACCTTTCTAAAACTCCTAGTTCTTAGCAAATCACCTAGTACATTAGTGATCCCAAACCTAATTTTAAATACGTTCTATTTTAGTCCGCGTAATAACATCCTCGGTGCACTTGGCCGCTCGAAGAAGTGGTTCAATGTTACCCTGCCAGGAAGTAGACAGTTACCCAGTTGTGCGAATGTGACGCCAAACGACGTCGCGGGGGCGTATTGTTTGGACCCCAGGGGCTAATATTGCGCAATAGGACACGAATATTTTTAGCATTCGTGGGGACTGACTTTGATTATGTTTCAAGGTAGCCTGCAGATCTGGATATTGTCTAAATGGAATGCATTAATTTACAGTTTGAGGCGGATTTACCAAAATATGACAGGTTAATTCCCACGCGTGGAATTTTTGATTAGTTATTACTTTTTTGTGTTTTTTTGTTGTACAGCAGTGACGAAACTTATGAGACTGCCGAGATGACGACTAAAAAAAATTCCAGCTGTTCCCTACATTTTTATGAGTTATACGAACATAAATGTAGGGAACAGCTGATTATTTTTACGCGATTTCAGCTTTGATGGTATAGTAAAAATTGTTTATAATGATGAGTACAATGACCTCTTAAGAGGTTGTTGATGTTTCACCAATAACCCTGTATAATAAAGTTTTATGTAGGTATAGAATATTTACATTTATAGAATAAATTTGCCATTGCAAAAAAAACCTTCGTGTGTTGCAACAGCTTCTTCTGCACCCTATTTGCTTAATCCATTGCTTCATATGTTCGAAAAAACAGTCTGCTTAACAACGTAAAGAACGCAATGAACTGTCAAAATGCAAGCGATTGCTACTGATAGTGTGTTATCCCGCCGGTAAAACTAACTTAATGGTAAGTAATTAGTGAAATACCTAAAAGCCTATTGTCGCAATCGCAACCATTATTAGAAGGTTTTAAGTTAAAAGCTTTAAAAGTAAGTACAAAGAAATGTTTCAATGAGGGTAATGACCCCCAGTAAATGACTTGGAATTAACGCTTTAAATGAGTTTAAAGTGCTGGCAAAAAAACTGTCAATATTTATTTATTTCTTTAAGGGCTGATTTTTCCATCGCCAGATAACTTTTATTCGAGGAATAAAATTGACGTTTGACAGTTTTTGTATGAAATAATTATCAAAATTTCAAAATTATTCCCTGAATAAAGTTATCAGATGATTGAAAAATCAGCCCTAAGTAAAACTTTTTTATTGCAGGAAATATTATATAAAATAACATAATGTTTATGTGACTGAACAAGGCTAAGTAGGATTTTTTTTTTACGAAATCCTTTTTTTGTTAAGTATATTTTTTAATTTGCGTATTTTATTATGTCAAATCTTTATTTTTAGTAGGTACTTAGTGTGCCAATTAAAAAATACCATTTAAAAATAGTATCACATAAGCTAGCAACATTACAACCAAAGCCGATAATCAGATAAGATAATTTAAGATAAATACACAATATAGTTACCTTTTCTACAATTTTCTTAACTCTAACGAAATATAGACAACTAGCTTCTGCCACTTCTGGGTTTTTCAAAATTCCACCCCTAAGAGGGAGAATGCACCCTCCTAGGAGTGGAATTTTCAAAAACCCTTTCTTAGTGGGTACCTACTCTTCACAGAACACACCCTCCACATTTCATGTCTCTAGGACCAGCGGTTTAGGCTGTGCATTGATATATCAGTCAGTCAGGACTTTGAATATTATAATAATACTGTAGTTGTCTGTGTGGTGCCGGACTTAAAGAATTGCACCACCCCTTACTTCCCGTGGGTGTCGTAAAAGGCGACTAAGGGTCTTACCGGAGAATGGGCAGCAGCGTTCTCTATTTATTCCACCATCATACCATACTGCGATCGCCAACCCGCCTGCCAAGCGTGGCGATTATGGCAAACCCCCCCCAAAATTGGGGGAGGCCTATGTCCAGCAGTGGACGTCTATCGGCTGAAACGACGACTGTAGTTAACCTTTTGAATGTCTTAAGTTACACAGTTCGACATAAGCAATTGTCTTTCTATTGTATCTCTAATTACGGCATTCGACGAGTTAACTAAGATGTCAAATTAAATAACTGACTAATTAATAATGGAACGTATTCTGACACGAAATAATATTAGGATTAAATTCTATCAACCTGCAAGACAAGAAACGACGAACTTATTTCAAGTGCCTTTCATGTCAGAAAACAAATTAGATTTCGTGGGTTTTCATTTTTTTGCACGTAACCTAAGTTACTCCTTATAAAATCAGCTATCTGCCAGTGAAAGTCCCGTTACAATCGGTCCAGCCGTTTCGGAGATCAGCCGGAACAAACAGACAGACAAATTTTTTTTTTTAAGAATTTTTTGGTATAAGTATCGTACAACGTACTTTCTTATGCATTTAGTAAAAAACTGTTATTTTGACATTGCAAACAGACACTTTAATTTTATTTATTTATATAGACTATAAATTAAATTATGCAACAACCATATAAAGGCAATCCAGACCTTTACATGGTATCAGGAAAACAGAATGCTTAAATAAGTGAGTCACTCATTGATTAAACAGGTTTGCACGTGATATTAAAATTATGAAGTTAACCTATAAAGGGTTAAGTAAATAATGATGAAAGGTCTGACTCACAAATTCAGGGTCAGACTCACACCCGAGCGACCGTGGGTTTGAAATATCACACGTCTATCACTGCAGCTGTTACAGGATGCGATATTGAAGTGAGATTTACAAAAACTGGCCAAGTGCGAGTCGGACTCGCACACGAGGGGTTCCGTACCACAAGGCAAAAACGCCAAAAAAAAACATGTTTGTTGCATGGGAGTCCCCCTTAAATATTTATTTCATTTTAAATTTATTATTTATTATTAAAGTTAAAATACAACTGAGTATTTTGTGAATATTTCAAGTGCCTACCTGTTGCCATTTTTGAAATCGAGCAATAAAGGGCAAAAAAATCGCGTTTGTTGTATGGGAGCCCCCCTTAAATATTTAATTTATTTTGTTTTTAGTATTTGTTGTTATAGCGGCAACAGAAATACATAATTTGTGAAAATTTCAACTGTCTAGCTATCGCGGTTCTTGAGATACAGCCTGGTGACAGACAGACGGACAGACGGACAGACGGACAGACGGACAAACGAACAGACGGACAGACGGCCAGACGGACAGACGGACAGACAGCGAAGTCTTAGTAATAGGGTTCCGTTTTTACCCTTTGGGTACGGAACCCTAATAATAAAAACGGCTTGAAGTGAGAGTAAAATTATGCGCATTTATTTCCTGCCTACACAAAATTACACTTGTTATGTATCAGGGCGACGGCGACGTTCTAAGAGTATTTATTTTTTATTTACGTTAATGGACTACGCTCAGAAGATAGAAATTACAGATTACAAGAAATAAATATCATGATTATATTCGACCGGCCGTGGGTAAATGATAACAACCGCACAGGTCGTTCGATCAGGTTAAGCTATGCTTGCCGCGGTTGGTCTGTGGATGCGTGACCATCTTTACATACCGTGACCTCTCCGAGCCTCGGAAAGCACGTTAAGCCGTTAGTCCCGGCTGTCATTCGTGTATCTTTGACAGTCGTTACGGGTAGTCAGAAGCCCGAAAGTCTGACAACCAGTCTTACCAAGAGGTATCGTATTACCCAGTAACTGGGTTGTGGAGGTCAGATAGGCAGTCGCTCTATGTAAAATATTGGTATTCAGCTGCATCCGACATATTTGGGAAAAGGCTAGGCAGATGATGATGATATATTCGACCAAGAAAAATGTCAATCCATATCGTCCAAGTAAGAATTTGTTTTGTGGTTTTGACATTTTGATGCCGTTTGCTAGAGAATCAGAAGACGCCTTGTTTCAGCCAATCAGAAACAAACAACGTCCAATTGAAACTCATATAAAATGAAGCATAAAGTAAAAAAAGGGTCCACCATTATGTGTAAAATTATGCAGATTTTTCACTCTCCTGTGAAGTTGCTATCTTTGACTTACGTAGTTTAAAAGTTAAGTGACGTATTTATTTACCTTCATTGAAACCCATCCGGTATTCTTGCGTGATTCAGATGCAGACAGACCGACAAAAATTATGTAAACTTTAGTCTTTACCATCTGCATGTTCAGTCCCCGAAGAGTCTTTAAAAGTGCATTCAATGGCAAGACATGGTCTCATAACAGACGTTTAAGCATGTCCGACCTTAATGTTTTATGCAACAAGCATGCAACTGTCAGAAAGACACGACACGGTAAAGTGTGAATCACCCTAAAAGCTTCCGACGCTTCTTTTACAGAGTTGCCAATTTATAAACCGCCTGTAAATTAATTTTTATTGTTTTTGCCTTGGCAAGTGCATACGGAGATTTATCACAGCCATTTTACTTAAAAGTGAGAAGTGCGTGTTTAAATAAACCTTGGTTTTATGTATGGCGAGTAAATATATTGTATCGTGGGACATTTGCGTTTTAAATTTCAACAAAATTAAGCTTTATGTTCTTTTAATTCCGGGTATTTTTTACTTCGAGCCCCATTGAAAATAAATACTTTATTATTTAAGTATTACATAAACTCGAAACTTACAGAGGTCAAAAGAAATAAATAATAATAAACTCGCTTCGTGTAAACGAGTCTTTGAAATCCAATTGCAAAATAAATAAATAAATACTTTCTTCCGGAACGCGTCGGCAAAACTGAATAATATGATTTTCTTACCGCCAGTCAGTCCGTGTGATCGGACATGACGTAACAGGCTCATCACGACATCTTGATACCCGAAACCGAAACGCTAATAAAGTCACCGATACCGGAATTACACCAAATTCGGACACGATTGACTGACAGCCGACATTTTCATGAAGACACTATCAATCACTTTCGTATGGGGAGGCTTTTAAAAGGTAACCTCCTTATATGGCAACTGCTTTATCATACGACCCTGTTCTTGTGATATTCAACATTGAAATCTTGAAAATAGTTATTGTTTACCTTCTCTTAAAATAAACAAGGCATATTCACTTGATTTATGAAACGACCTCTTTGCATGAGTTTGTGCACTCATACATATGCAGGCCGTCAGCCTTGCGTCTGTAATGTAAGCAATATGCACTGTATTGTAGCTCTGTCCTACTTGGGAGCGATCTGTTGCGTTATGTCGCTTGATCTTGGTTTAAATTATTATGACTTTATGCCCAGACAAACTGATTTCCATAAAGACCAAACTCAATTTTGCCTGTAATTGTTCCTTGATTAAGATTTAAAGGGGTAGGTATGCTTGTCTACGTAGACAATTCTTTATTGACGCCGAAATACAATAAGGTAGTCCTAAAGGTGCATGTCTATGAAATACGTGGCAGACGACGACGTGTCGCTAGGTACGGAAGGTATTTCATAGAAATACATAGAAACCAGTAGTGTGGCGACGACATGCCACCTGCTGCTGTCGTCTGTAGTCGGCTACGAACTTGTATCGTAACCAATAATGAACGGTACCTAACTCATTTCAATTAGACACTAGAGAGAAAGTCACATAAATATGGTCTTTATAAGGTAATACAAAAGTCTACTGTAATATTTTTAAAAGCTTTCTAAGTTTGCTCTGTCCGCTAAACACAAAGGTATTTATTTGACTTGAAGTTGGAGTTAATGAGTTGGAAACTATAGTCTTCGAAACTGTATGCGGCCGCAGGTTTTGACGCTTCAGGGCTCCCACAGAGAGAACAATTGTAGTGAAGAACAATTTCCACGAAGTTTTCATAGAAATTGTTCAACTAGAGTGGCGTCGTGCTGTCGTGTCGCGCCTGTCTGCGGTAGCCTTCAATGAAAACTTCAAAATAGTTGTTTGAGTTTCACGGATCGAATCCTCGAATAACAAAAAATGTCTTAACAGTTACTTATAAGATAAATTTCTTGAATATGTACCAAGAAGAATCCTATCGAGTGGGGTATCAAAATAAAGGGTTTTTAAAGGTGATTACAAAAATATATACAATTTATATGGTTAAAAGTAATTCGAAGTGACAAATCGTAAAAAACACGTACCAACAGCTAAATCGTCTGCTAAATCTTTCAAATTTGTAAACTAAAAAGCTGGAAATAAAAAACAAGTAATAAAAATAACTAAAAAACCCGACTGCGGTAAAAAAATGAAGTTAAAAAAAACTGAAAAGCTAAAAACAAGGCCATTTTAAATTAAATAAAAGCTGGAAGCAGGCGGGATCCATTTGAGTTTGAAAATGTCATGTTTTGTAGATTAGATTAGTAACCATAACAAACGCAAATACCCAGAAATAAATTCTACAAGAAGAAAATGTGTGTAATAAATGCTATAGCAAACGTCATAGGTCATATTCATACTAATTCCTCACCATACTAAACAATGATGACACAGAGATAACGAAGATGGAAAAGCCTTCCCCGAAAGAAAGTTAGCCTCCGATTCCGCTACAGATAAGCGTAGGGAGAGGCAAACCGGTGATAAGTGATTGTCGACCATCAAAACACTAATAAATCATGCAGATTTCAACCATTTGTTATGTGTGTTCCCATCCTCATTCCTTTCCCACGTCACGTCATGTTGTAAAGAGTAAAGCTTCCAGAGTGGGAAAGGAGAAAATATTGTAAGACGTTTTGAGTGCGATGAAAATTATGATATAATAAAAAAATATTAATCCATTATTAAAATTATTAAAATAATTATTATTATGTTATCTCTACAGCGATTTAACCTAGTTGCTAAAACACTAGGAAACATTACTGCACGCACAATAACACATACACGCTAGGAAAAATTACTGGAGTTTTTTTAGATAGACATGGAATAAGTATTTCTTCCTATCACATTGTAAGTAATAATTAGCTGCGCCCTGTGGTTTCATCCACATAAGTCTCGATCCCATGGGAATATCGGGATAAAAAGCATTCAGGTCTTGGTATACCCATGTGTCAAATTTTATCCAAATGTGTTCAGCCGTTTTAGCGTGAAAGGGTAACAAATAAACACAGAAAATAAAATTCTTTCTCTTTACAATATTAATATTAGTTTAGTTAAGCCATAGAAGACGAACAAAATAAAAAGAATGTAGTAGGTGGTGTAGCACAAGGGTTTTTTTCAAACTAATGTTCTTAAAATTGAGCTTTGAAATGATACCCTCATTAAAAAAAAACAAAAAAAAAGTTACACTATATTTCACTACAAACCCGAATCAGGTTTCAAATGGAAACGGGTTTTTATTGTCACTAACATTATAAAACAAAACACGCTCGGTAGGTAACTCCAAGTATAAAAAAACAGCATGTGTAATTCCGCAAGATGATAGATAGCCTATATGGTAGTGCAAACTGGAATTAATTACACACTCCAGTCATTTATTGGCGCCTGTATTTTAATTAGATATCGTGGATAAGATAGCTAGCTTCCAAACTAGTTCGTGAATGATTGTTATTGACTACACAAGGGAGTGCTATTAACCTATCTTGGGGCATAAGTTCTTAAGCGCTCATGACACTTACTATATGCACAGCATAACTAATAGTACTTAGCTATAGGCAAGATAGTTTAGTTTTTGCCAGAAGCAACCTGCGAGGATGATAGAGAACAATGTCACATTCAAACGTTTCTCCTTTTCCTTTATTTGAAACAGATGTTTGCCAACACATTAGGATCTTTTAAGCTTTGTAGATGCCTTGACAAACAAAAATAGCCAGAAATTAATTCAACAAGTAGGAAAATATAAGGATTCCTTTTGCATTTGAAATAACAATATCGTCTGAATTTACAGCATAGCATAGCAAGGGGTACACCAACAGGTCGACATGCGAATAGTGAGCATTAGCCGGGGACTGAACCCGACACCGACTGCCCACTCGACTGCGAACATGGGAAAACTGGATCTGAGCTATAAGTGCCTACATGCGCAATCCTGTGCATATGTAGTATACGCCCAACATGAGCTTGTTAAATGACATGTGGCAATGGATGTATACCATAGAGTAGTAAATATGGAGTGACTTGGTCAAATATTTTCTGAATTTCAATCAAGAACGAAAGAGGATTTGAAACTGAAGGTCTACTCCTTAAATGCGAAATCCGTAGTGTCGGCCGAAGTTACGGGCCTTTCGTACTCCGTATCACCTACGAGGACAAAATATTAGATTGGGGCCCGACCTAAAAATGAATTATCCTACGATTTGACAGTTAACTCCTGATGTTTTTGCCCGTCAGAAAAAGTTAATTATTCGAATGTAGGGTTCACTTTGAAGTTTCGAATTTCTCACGGACGCCCCCTGTAGCTTAGTTGATGGATTTAAAGAGTAGGTCTGGGGTGTTGCGAGCTCGTAGCGATATAGCTCCGAAGATCTTTTGCCGAACTGCAGTAGCAGCGTACACCAATACATATTGCTTTGTCATTACAGATGCCATGTCAGAAGGCACATGCAGTGATAAGTTGATGTCATCATCACGGTCATCTGCTTCGCTATCAATCTTGCTGACGGATATTGCGAATATAATCACTACAGCAAGAGCTTAGCCCATAAAGCTCGCAAGCTGTAAAGATAAGTACGTTACATTTTATGATAGGTGGGTTGCGTATTACATTATTGCTGCTTATGCCAGTTCGAATGTGAAATACTGGTTTAAATACAGGTCAGTATGAATGTACAAAATGCATATTGCATAAAACCACATCCTGCAACGCACAACAGCTGGGTGTTAAGCGGTAAAATTTAAACCTAAACACAGCTAGCGTTTAGAATTAGAGGAAGTATTTAAAATATCATGCAGTCGGATACGAGCTTCCTAACCAGTAGTACCGGCGTACCGTACATAGTGATTATCTCACCTTCACCTATAAATATTTAGTTTTTATGCACTTGAACCTCAAGATATATTTACGTTAGTTACAACTCTATCCATTACTCCGGCGCGTGGGCTGCCAGCTAATAAATTGTGAGATAAATGTACCGACGCCACAGAGACCCGCGATTTCCCTACCATTACTATAAGCATTCCAGGAAATAGATTGTATATCACCATGATTTGCGCGAATCTGCTGACGTATTAACAGTTCGTTTAAACTCCTGGCTTGCACGTTCGGAAAAACAAACGAATATCTTCGAATAATACCTAACACAAATAATATTCGCCGGTCTGATTGGAAACCAGACTTCATTAATGAATCGAAGAGGTCCAATAAAGATAGAATTACCGCTCAATTTATCCAACTTTTATATCCTTCATTAAAAAGGTAATAAAATGTTGCAGTGAATACAACAAAAACAGGATAATTGCGAAACTCCACGAGCTCAATGCTAAAGAACCGTCGATTCACTAACTAGGGCATCGCATGTTTTCGCAATACGCGAAGCTATCACAATAGGCGTTGCAGGTACATTTTTCAGGCGCATATTGACTGTTTCATTGATCAGACAGTTTGTAAATAGTGCACCTTCGAAACAATGCTGTTTGATGAGTTCTGTGAATCGCAAAGAAATCAAGTATTCAAGTCTGTGAAAACATTGTCGATTTTAACTGGATGTCTACCGCGTAAGACTACGTAATATAATTATTAGTAAATAACTTTCCGTCAAAAGTCAAAGTCAAAGTTTTTGAAGTGAAAACTTCTTTAGCGGCGTTGTACACTTTTTTTGTAATGGGTAAAAAATGTTTAACTCGCGTCAGGACACGTGATCCCTGATCGAAAATTCGTAAGATTCCAAAATATCAAAAATTAAAAACAAGTATACAGGATCAAATTAAATTATCTAGCGAAACTTAGCCACAAACATACAGAATCAAATTAAATTAGCTAGCGAAACTTAGCCACAAGTATACAGGATGGAATTAAATTAGCTAGCGAAACTTAGCCACAAGTATACAGGATCAAATTAAATTAGCTAGCGAAACTTAGCCACAATTAAGTATACAGGATCAAATTATATTTGCTAGCGAAACTTAGCCGCAATTATACAGGATCAAATTAAATTAGCTAGCGAAACTTAGCCACAAGTATACAGGATCAAATTAAATTAGCTAGCGAAACTCAGCCACAAGTATACAGGATCAAATTAAATTAGCTAGCGAAACTTAGCCACAAGTATACAGGATCAAATTATATTAGCTAGCGAAACTTAGCCACAAGTATACAGGATCAAATTAAATTAGCTAGCGAAACTTAGCCACAAGTATACAGGATACAATGGCAAAGTATTAATATGTGTTTGTTGTGTTTTGTTTTCACTTCTGTCGGCACTCCCGAAGTGCCACTGTTTTTTTATTTGTTAAACATACGAGTGTAAAATACAAATATCAAGCCTTACGAAATTACAATTTAGTATTAAAATGGATCCAAATCACGAAAAAAAAATTTGCTGTTCCCTACATTTATACGCTAGGTACAGACGCCAGCTACCCGAAGCTGTCAAATTTTTCCAATCAACTTTGAACCTTATACTTTAGCGATAAAGTTGAAAATCTATCAAAGAAATTTGACAGATTGTAGTAGCTTGATGTGCTGGCGTCTGTACATAACAAACAAACAATTTCTTTTTTTTCTGTTTTTCTTACTATCTGTCTGTCTGTTTGTTCCGGCTAATCTCTGAAATGGCTGGACCGATTTTGACAAGGGATTTCACTGGCAGATAGCTAATATTAGAAGGGTTAACTACGGCTACTTTTATTTTACAAAAAAGAATAACGGTTCCGCGCAAAAAAATAAAACCCATGAAATCCAATTTGTTTTCCGACATTCACGCGAACGAATTCGTGGGCCCACCTAGCTCTCAATAAGTTTTTTTGAAAAAAGAAAGAAAGAAAAGAAAGAAGTTACTCATCAGATCATCAGATCATATACATAGATGCAATCTGTATTAAAGCTCTCCAAGACCTAAGTATAAAGGAGAGTGCAATAATCCCTAGTTTCTTTGAAGCAATAAAACACCCAATCGGTCCTCCACTTTCCCGCATTAATGCCAACGGTTTTATGCGTCCGCGCATGCTGTCGTAAAAGCCCGAACGTTCTCGAGTGTTACCGAGCTGGCTAGCACCGGTCTATCGGAGTGAAGTGTCATTACGAGAAATAGCCAATCATTTGCAATTCATAACTGAGCATCAAGTTCATGGTTGCGATTCTCACGTTGCTTCGCATAGTTGAAATCGTAATTAATTCTTAAATTTAAATTCGAGAATGAATATTCAAGATCTCTTTCCTTACACGTGTTTACTATTTTCATGAGGCATAACGCAACAGCTGGCTTCTGATAAGTGATATCAGATTTTATAAGTACTAAAATCATATAAAATCTGATGAATATAATTTTTTTTGACGCACAAAACAATAGTGGCCCTGAATTCTCATTTCATGACACAAGAAGTCAACCGATCGCTATATCAATGCAGAGAAATGGCCCACGCAGTCTCGAAATAATATTTCAACTAGAGATTTATAAAAGTATTCACTTGGAAATTAAAATCATAGATGACATGACTGTATTCTTAGGAGAAGGCGTCATTCAGGTTTTAGATAACTACAAACTCTAATTTGAAGACCTACTTTTTTAAAATTTATTTGTATATTTAGTAGCTATTGTAAATAGTTAGTTGCGTCATATATTGTATATAATATATACACATTTTAATGTACTTGTTGTTTTTTTTTTTAAGAAATATACATCGATTTTAAACGTTGCTATTCTTTTACATCATAGAAATCAATCATCATTAACTCTTACTACGGTGGGCCAGTCCTGGGCACAGAGGCACACCACCTAACAAGTTGCAAGCTGTTTACTAACATCTCGGAATAACAAGGTGCAATGTCAACAATAACTCAGATTTCAGCCTTCCACAAGTTAGGTTAGTTTTCACCCATTCATTAAGTCTAGGTGATCATTCAGAGAAGGAACTTAACAAAGCAATATCTGATCAAGCGTTTAATGATAAAGCTTCCACAAAAGATTTCACCATAAAACGTATAGACCTTTGTTATGAAAGTGCTATGGAAGCAAGGAACCAGGTGACACTCGAGAAAGCCAATCCATTTACTGATCATAAGTATAGTTTACTGAGCGATCGATCAACTTGAAAGTTGAAAGTTTATGAATAAAAGACCCTTTCAGTTATAATCTGATGAATGTCATGTACAAGGACCAGTTAATCTGTTACATAATAAATATTAATTTGCATGAAACCGTCACGTTGGAAGTAAAATTTAAAATTATGTAAGTTAAGTAAATGTAATGTTAACTTGTTGTTCGTGGCCCGGTCATTACCGCTTGGGCGAGTCTCTTTACACTGATTGTATTTAACGATTACCTTAGTAATTATAATACGAATATGCTAATTGAAGTGTGAGTACTAGGTAATTAGAATGAGTTCTTAAACGAAAAATAAAATTAATTTAGTTTTTTTTTCATTTATTAACATTTATTAATTAACATTTCTAGCAGTAATAATTTAAGAAACTACCGTTGTATGCGAACATTCTTAACAACACCAATGCAAAGGTGCTACTAGCGTCCTAGCAAAGCTCAGTTCTATAAACCACCATCAGGAAATACGAACTTTCTCAGAAAATCAAAGAATATTTGATAACATACCAGTAGATAGACCAGCTTCAATGATCCAGTTCCATGAAACGCAACACGATCTCACAATAATACAATAAACCGTCACATTTAAGCAAAGGAGAAGACAAGTGACTATCACAAAATCACGAAACTCAAAAGATAATGGAAGTCAACAAGCTGACGCAACTCGCTCACTTCACCTCATGTAACAATATGCACGTTTCTGCTAACAACACCACTTATTACGAACAATCAGTTGATTTACACTGAGCAGATTTCACTGCATTTGAAGTGAAAAGTCACATTTTATTTGCGGTACAAGGTGAGGGAGACAATATTCTAACTGGACTGACGCCAAGTGCGGTAAAGAAAATTACAATTTTCTAAGAGATAATTGTCTTGAACCACGTGCAATGGCGTTGAATGATCAGACTTGATTCTTAACCCAGTTACCCAGTTATTGTTAAAACAATTAAGCCAAGGATTTGCATGATTATCGGTAATGGTATTTAAATAAGTGGATCAATTTCATCGAGAATCTATTAGGGGATAAATTCGATCATCAACTTATTTTCGTCCTTTTACGTGATAACTTGCCCCTTGCGAACTCACTTTATTATTCAATGTTTTTGCAATACTCTTTCTTTTACTATCTATTATTATCGATATCTACTAAATTAAACGAACGTTCGATGTTCTATTGTTTTAATGCAGGTTCTTAGATCAACTAGTCGAATGTGGGTCAAAGAGTCTATTTCTAGTGTGGTTTTCCTATTTACGCGTTATCAATAAATCAAATTAAGGTCGATCCAATAAAATTCGTAAAGTCACGGCTATTAATAGCGTTATCAATATGGAGCTGAAGACATTGACCCCGATTGAATTATCTTGTTGCAACTTGTATTCAATACGGATCCTGTAGGTGGTTGTGTCTAATTGAATGATATAGTTTTCAGAAATTTAACTTAACAGTTATGCGTTTTGCGAATTAGAGGATATATATTTTTCATTGAAAGAAAACTCCGTAATACATGCTTACACACACTTATGTGCAATCGTGGCCAACTCGTAACCATGAGTTTACGCAAAATTATCATTAAATCGAATGTCTCCGGAAATTACCAAGCGCACCAGAGCCTCTTCATGTCATGAATGACGGGAATAATCGCGGGCACCGTAATTTCCACAGTAGTATCCACAGTAATGAAAATGGACTGCGAAGCAAGGTGTGAGATGGTCATTACAGAAAATTTCAACACTTTCTTCTATTTATGGATACGTCTGTAAAATATTTAAAAAGTCGTTAGAGGAATTATCTTTTTCATTGTTGATGGAATAAGACATTTATGTGAGCCGAGGGATGCCAAATCAGCAATTTTATTAGCACTTAAGAAAATCTATGGTTGTTTCGTTTACAAAGAAGAGGATACTGTATAAAGATAATGTTTTTTATGCTGACAAATGAAGCGATAATTCTAGGCAATAGGTACACTTTCTAATCCACGGTTAACTGCAGTTCATAATCGTTTATTGTTGAATAGGACTACTAAGAGCTCATACGGTTCACTAATGTTTGACAAAAAACCGATGACAAATGATAATTTTAAAAATAACATTATAAAAAGTAATCATTTGACAAACATCTCACAAAAATATTACTTTATAAGTAATCATTTGACAAAATACAGATTTTGCAAATGAAAACATTTTCACGATTTTGTTTGTTATTCAATCACGCGTAAACCGTTGAACAGATTTGGGATGAAAATTGGCAAATAGATAGACCATTTCCTGGATTAATTGAATGATATTTTAACATTTAAATATTTGTAAAGTAAAACATTTGCGAAATCTGTATTTCGTTAAATGATTACTTATAAAGTAAATATATCTATTTGCGAAATGAGATGTTTGTCAAATGTTTAGTTTTTATAATGTTATTTTTTAAATTATCATTTGTCATTCGTTTTCTGTCAAACATTAGTGTACCCGCAACTTGGCCGTAACACAAAAGGCCTGACGTCATAATATATTGCTCTATGGTTGTGTACACCTGTCAATTTGCTAACACCCTCCAAGCCATGACGTCACTAGCTGATCGTGTGCCACTCCATCAAACTGACGAGTACTGACTTACTAGTACAAAGATATACGTGCGAATTCACTTTCATCAATCTTCGTGTTTACTCGCGAATTAAGAGAGTAATGCTCACACGCCCGATTTGATCTTCGTACGTTTTCATATTTATTAGCAAATAAACATAGCCATTACATCTTTGGGAATAGAGGGAAAAATAAAGATATTTTGTTAGACTTTTCTTAAATACCGTTTATTTTTGGTGTTGACTGATTTGTGTAAGTATAGAACTTTTTTATTTTGTTTATTTGAAATGGGTTTGCTCTTGACTCTAGTCTAGGTCAGAGGTGACAGAGACAAATTCTACGATGGAGTGAGCTTACCCAGAATGTTTTAATATAGTTTTAGAAGTCTTATCGATAACTTTCGAGGCATCCCTAGTCCTGTCATTTTAATGTCAAGTAAAGTTAAATAAAATACCGAGAAGTATTGTTTTTGTAACTTCTTCAACGTCACACGTCGTGTATGTCAATTAACGTGTCTAAAGTGAAAAACCATTGACTGTTTTTTTTTAATACAAATGGATTGTTCTACCTAGCTTGGACCTAAAACTATATTTAAATATAAATATGCTCTGAGCATCAGACGTGTCTTTAGACGTCTAGGTCAATATTCTGCCAGTGTTGACGTATTACGGTACTAAACGATGACTAGAGATGCATTTTTAAAACACTACGCGCTCTAAAAACTAGACATTTCATGTAAAAATAATCCTGCGTAATAAAGAAACATCACAAATGTTCTCAATATAATTATCAGATCAAAGCATTTTATATATAATATTATTCATAGAGATAAACGGTACTGAGGCACGGCGGCGCCCGTCAGGATATGCGTAAACAGGACTGTTTGCAAACCAAAACTCATAATCAGAATTGCAAAATTTTTTTCACAGTTATATGATATGGCGCAAACAAGACAGTGATTTGATAGAGGTCAAGTATACAGAAATGTAATGGATTACTTTGGAATATAAGAAAATCAGATTATTCAATACGTCAAGCGGTTACTATGGTACCTACTATTTCATTTGCGGTAGTAGGAAGATTCCTATACGACCTATATGGTCAAGACATTAACACACACTCACAGCTATTAATACATATTTTATCATTCGTGAGATGTAATGAGATGGAAAGGCTACCTAAATAACGTCACTCGAAGTTCAAGGCAATAACAAGGTTTTTCTCTTGGTACCTTTATGAGCTCAACTGTTACTAATGATGAGAGACAATTACTTTTTCTATTGTTACCGATCTTTATGATATTTCGCGACATCGGAGGAGCGGTCATGGACTTCGATACTATAATAAACTTGTGTCTTTCGCGACATCGGACGAGCGGTTGTGGACTTTGATACTATAATAAACTTGTGTCTTTCGTGACATCGGAGGACCGGTTATGGACTTTGATACTACTCGTATAATAAACTTGTGTAAACGACGTAGATAATTAATAACTTTAGCAAAAAAAGCATCTACCAATGCGTGACCTATGACATGACAGAACTATAGTTATCAATAACTTCGAGAGTCGATAAATTAAAAACGTATTCGCTACGTCACAACTACGAGTATACACTCGTTCACAATTTGATATCAAAAACCTTGATTTTTTTGCTGTCAAATTACAGGTTATACAGGGTTACACAGAATTACATAGTAACATACATCTCAACGTTATAAATTGGTAAAAAACGGCGACATCTTACGCACACGAAAACAATAATTAAAAGATAATACTGTTGTATAATTGAAAAACTGAACTTTAAGATAAACGTGAAATAAATACAAGATAAGCAGGTGTTTTTTTCTCTCGGTAAGATTTCGATTAAGAGTTGTGTTAATAAAAATGGCCGCTTGAAATGTCAGCTGCTTGTTGCTTCGCTCTTTAAAATAAAGGTAACCGGTATCATGCGTAAGATAATGCTTTATAACTGATTTTTAAACATGTGGTCTTAGGTGTGAAATATTCAGTACTGACAGTATCTATCAGAGGCGCTGGTAGTATCAGTACTGAATAGGGAAGCCGGTAGGAATCGAGTTGTAGAGAACCTCTTCCATACAACTCGATTTCTACCGGCTTCCCTTTGATTTTTTTTTAAGAATATCCTATTAAACAACAAGAGAAGAAATAGTTCACTATAATATTAGGTCACTATCACCGGGCTAGGCTCAATATCAATTACGTGAATACATTACGGTGGGCTGACGACTCGTTACAACTGTTACAAGCAATGTAGGAGAACTGGCAACAAGCCATATGAGACTAGGAGACGCCCCGTAGACTAGGAAACTGTAGGAATGCTAGGAACACCGACTGGTATTTACGATGAAACAATTAACTAACTACATTTAGTTTTTAGAGGAAGTCAGATTTAGATTTTGCGTAGTAGACAGTAATTTGAATATTTTTTTAGTTGAGCGAAAAGAGTTTTGTTGGGTCTAATTAGTTTAATTACAAGATGTATTTAATTTTATTTGTTTCATACAAAATGTTAGTCCTCTCGCATTATCGTGCTAACATGCAGTCAAAGTGACCTCTGCGCTGCCACCGATAACAACGTGGAATTGGCGAAGCTTTGGGCCAACAAAAATTGAATTATTCTCGCGCCAGCGTCATTAAGAAGATCGTGCGGAAATCTGTCAAAGATACTTTCCGCTCTGCGAAAAACTTAGGGTCGTTTCAAACTTTTACGGACTTCAATTACTCGATGCGACAATGTACAGATGCCAGCACATCAAGCTAATACAATCTGTCTTTGTTTAATATCTAGATTTTCAACTTTATCGCTAAAGCATAAGATTCAAGATTGATTGGGGAAATGTGACAGTTACTTAAATATGGTAGCTTAATGTGCTGGCGACTGTACGTTATATCACAAAGAGCTACATTTCGGATACGGCGTAGCAGTTTCCCCAAACAACTAAATAGACTCAGATTCAGACTAAATAAAACTAACAAATCTCACCTCTTATCATTTGCACGTGTGCTTACATAGTTTACCCATATATGTACCGTATACTAACTACACTATATAAATATTTGCCAGCATTGTAGTCCTACACTATTATCAGTACCTATTATACCAAATTACACCAAAAATTACGTCATCACTTGCATAGTTGCAAGTTGTAATGTAATTTTTGGTGTAATTTGCGAAGGCTATAAAAATGATAGGTATAAAGAAAAACTTTAATTCATAGATTTTTTTTGTTGAAATGCGTCAACCTTCCTACCAGTTAGCTAATAACAATACAAACGAAGATTTACGGCATTTATGATTCTACGAAGCTAAAGGTAAAAAAATACATGACGTCGGGTGTTTGGGCTTAAATTTATTAATTAAAATCTTGAATAATCAGTCTATAATATCCCCACTGCTAGGTAACAGGCCTCCACTCTTTCAGAGGTAGTGGGCTTTACCTATAATTATAGGTAGGGATACGCAAAAAGTATCGATACCACAGGGTATCGATACTTTTGTTTCGATACCAAGTACTTTTGGAATCTATACTTTTGGTCAGATACTCTCCGCTTCGCGAATCCGCTATACCTATAATTATAGGTAGATTATAATCCGCGTATATTATAATCCGCGTTATAGGTAGAGTATAATCTGCTATAATTATAGGTAGATTATAATCCGCGTATATTATAATCCGCGTTATAGGTAGAGTATAATCTGCTATAATTACAGGTAGATTATATAATCCGCGTATATTATAATAATCCGCTTTATAGGTAGAGTATAATCCGCTATACCTATAATTATAGGTAGATTATAATCCGCGTATATTATAATCCGCGTTATATGAAGAGTATAATCCGCTATACCTATAATTATAGGTAGATTATGACAAGCCCGCGTGGTAGATTATAATCTACCACGCGGGCCTAGTGCGGGTTGGTAGATGTCACTTGTCTTCGAATTTTTGGAGGTCATGTTGGTTTCCTCACGATAGTTTCCTTCATCGTTTTAAAAGCAGCTGTGATGAAATTATTTACACAAAGTAAAGCGCCTGATTGGGATCGAACTCATGACCTATAACAACTTGTAAGTTGGGGCCGTTACCACTGGGTCACCACAGAGGCGTAACATAGGGTGGCATTGGGGCAAAATGTCACGGGGCCCCAGCCAGAGGGGCCCCCGGCCCGAGAGGGCCATGAGCACAGGAGGATCCTAACATAAGGACAGAAGCAATCAGGTGTTAAATTTTATAGGGGTAAATATGAAATGTACGCGGAAGAAGTCGCGGGAGAAGTGCTAATAAAAAAAAAAACTATAACGTTGGTTGAGCTTCTTTACATTGAGGGAGGGCTCCATCCCTTGAATTTGCCACGGACCCCAAACGGTATAGTTACGCCACTGGGTCACCACCAAAAATCTTGCGGTAACAATAGATATATTATAAGGTGTAAAAAAATTAACCTTACAAACTTTAAGAGGTGCTTTAGACCATTGGACTGAACAACTTTCACTATGGGACCAACTCTGAAATCACGAAAAAAAAATCCGCTGTTTCATACATTTTGATCAAGTAGGTAGTTAATGAACTTTTGTATTAAACAGTGGATTTTTTTTCGTGATTTCAGAGTTGGTCTCATAGTGAAAGTTGTTCAGTCCAATGGTCTAAAGCACCTCTTAAAGTTTGTAAGGTTAATTTTTTAACACCTTATATGTATACATCTGATATTTATTGAATGAATTAGATAAATTGAAATCACAGCTCATTCAATACTGATTACGGTGAAGACTAGAAGTAATGACGTGGCTCTGTTGAATGCAATACATAGGCAGTCATTCACAACAGATGCAGTGGTTGCGATACATATTCTGTGAAAACTACCAATAGGCCACAGAATAAACATAGGTATTTCCATCGTGACGTGATGGTTAAACCAAATCTGATAAAAAGGGTTTTACGGCAATATTCGTACTTTTCCAAATACATACCAACATATACGAGTATTTTTAGTAAGTATATGCTGCGAAACCAGAAACATGTCTAGTATTTTTATGTAAAGAATCTATGTACGAAATTTCAAAACTGTATCATGAAAAATCACAAAGTTATAAGCTTGTTATTTTTGTATGGACCTGTTTGTCCATACAAAAACATGCTCACCCGCACCGCTCGCGCCGCGCCGTCTTGCGCTCATTGATAATAGTAACTAGGTACCCCCGTTATAGTAACTAGGCCCCGAACGATTAGGCCGTTCGGGGCGGAGATTGGATAACCTACTTAGTGTCGCTCGGTGTCCAACTTTTAAACTTCTTGAAATATTTTTGGGACAAAATATAACAAGGGGTAAAAATTATTGGAATCGATTCAGTTACTTATTCTGAACAAACTATATTCAGGTTTCGCATATACTAAAAATGACGTTGTAAATTCTTATTTGATTAAATTATCAGAGACAAACCATGACCTCTTCTCAGTACTTATTTATCTTTAGAGATTGAGTTATGCCGTTTATTTTCCTCTTGAGCAATCGTTTCTCTGAATATGTTTGTTTTAGCGTTCTTTCCATACTGAATAGTATGGACATTGTTCCGAGAAGAATAGGCCACAAAGGTGAACTTGTGAGCGATGGATTTGTAACAATCGTTGATGGACACAAAACAATGATGGATTCACGGTAGAATACGTATGGTAAGGTAAGCAAAGATCGATCTATATATAGGAATAGCAGCGCCCCGCGATTTCACCCGCATACGTGTCGATCCGTGGGAATATCGGGATTAAAACTATCCTATGTCCTTCCCCGGGATGCAATCTGTCTCAGTGCCAAATTTTATCGAAATCCGTTCAGTGGTTTAGCCGTGAAAAGGTAACATACAGACAGACAGAGTTACTTTCGAATTTATTGTAGGTACTTATATATTAGTATGGATTATCTGACAAAACAAAATTATCATGATTATACCCCTAAATCCCAACTATGTTGAATTCGACAAAATAAAATCATATCAAAAAACTTGCAGTTACGTACACCCGAATAAAAAATTGGAACTTTATTGCTTTTTAATAATGTTCAATTTGATATTTTTATTCAGTAAATGACTGTCATTAATATGGTGCAGTAATGATACAGCTGTTTGGATGCGTCCCAAATTGATGCACCTGGGGATGACTCGATACGGCAGGTGGGTGGCCGAGTGTTTTAGCGCCACCTGAGAAGAATATTTATGCACTGCATAAAATGATAATGGGGTAAGACAGCGATGAGTTAATTAGTACAATTTGTTCAAAAACCTGTAAAATTTCTTTTTAAGAGCGTTTACGCCGTACGGCATTTCATACAAACTTTCAAGCCCTTATTTTTCGAAATGAATGAACCGATTTTAATGAAACTTCATACGCATAAGCAGGATACAAAGGTCTAAAAAGTTAGTAGAGAACATTTTCGAAACGTCTTATTTGAAAAAAGATAACTGGAAATCTCTGTTTCTATGGAAAATTTAAAATCGGTCTAATTTGGCTGTAACACTATTTTTCGAAAATATTCTCTACTAACTTTTTAGACTACTTATTGTAATCTGCTTATGCGTATGAAGTTTCATTAAAATCGGTTCATTCATTTCGAAAAATAAGTGCTTGAAAGTTTGTATGAAATTCTATACGGCGTAAACGCTCTTAACGGAGAATCGGCTAACAGACATCAGGATAATTCCTTATAATAATTAATCAGCCTGTATTGTCCTCCCTTTCCGTTTCTTCCACTTAACTCGACCTGGAGCCAATATGGACCAAGCCCTCATATTGTATGCGTCAAGTTCGTCTCGCTATCTACGCCTGGGTCTACCACATTTTCTGTTGGACGTATATTTCTTATATGCCGTAATTCAATACTTCTGGTTGTTGCAATTTTCAATAGTTTAATATAATTATCAATAATTACGTACTGACATAACACTTAACCTAACAAGAAAATATAAAAAAAATAACCAGTTTTTACAATCATACGCAAACCGCGGAAGTCCGAAACACTAACCACAAGATATATGATGTAAATAAGTTATAAAATAGTAGAACCAAAACATTAAATGGGGGTCATGCGTGTTTTACGACAATTAAAATTATTATTTTTACGTGTCAGTAGTTTTGTGTCAAGAGGAAACATCCTAAATAGTGACAGAACACGCTCAGTGTCTTGTGCCTTGTGACACAGAATAACAACCAAACTAAGAGCATGCGCAGTCGCGAAGTCGGCAAGGATTGGCTGGATTCAAGATAAGGAAAAAGAGGCTAAAATGATAGATGCTCATAGTAACAAAACACGTTTAATGACTGATAAGTACTTATGTATTTTTATTCGTAGGTGGAACTAAACCTATTTAATGATGTGAGTCACACTTTAACGGAGACCCGACAAACCACTATCATGATCTCGCGAATTCGGGAAGTCCTCTAGACTTCGGCAAATGATTCGACGTGACACATTCCTACCTAAACTCTGTTTCTTAATTTGCTAGACTAAAATGACAGCTGCGATCGACCTTGTTTTGTCAACAAGACATCATTTAGTATATATACAGTATATATATATATTAGCTTTTATTTTGGTATATCAAATAAAAAATCTGAGCTTACAGCATTAGGAAAAATTGGTCGCCTGATGATTGTAAAATCTCGAGTATCGTACTAAACACCTTATTTAAATGTAAAATAGCCAGCGTTAATAATTTTGGAAAAACAAACAATAATCAGCCTATACTATATCCCACTGCTGGGACGCAGGCCTCCTCTCGGTGAGAAGGAGTGGGCCGTAATCCACCACGCGGGCCCAGTGCACAAATGTCACAAATGTCTTCGAATATTTTATTCTAGAACATGCCGGTTTCCTCACGATGTTTTCCTTCACCGTTTTAAGAGCAGTGGTGATGAAATAATTTACACAAAGTAAAGCGCCTGTCTGGGTTCGAACCTACGAACCTACCAACCCGTAAGTCGCGGCCGTTACCACTTGGCCACCACTGCTCCTTGCAGACAATTTTTGAAAATATTTATCTACCTACAAAAAGTTGTTCAAATAATTGAAAGGAATATTCAGATGCCTAAGTAACTAAATTACACATAAGTAGGCCTAGCCTTTTCCCAACTATGTTGGGGTCGGCTACCAGTCTAACCGGATGCAGCTGAATACCAGTATTTTACATGGAGCGACTGCCTATCTGACCTCCACAACCCAGTTATTGGGTAATACGATACCCTTTGGTAAGACTGGCTGTCAGATTTTCGGGTTTCTGACTATCCGTAACGACTGTCAAAGATCCACGAATGACAGCCGGGACCAACGGCTAACGTGCTTTCCGAGGCACGGAGGGGTATCGGTATGTAAATAATGGTCACCCATCCACAGACCAACCGCGGCAAGCGTAGTTTAACCTGATCGATCGACCTGTGCGGCTGTTATTATTTAGCCACGGACCCCTCCGTAACGTAAACGTAACGTAAAGTAACTAAATTACAGGTCAGGAATTATTTAATTACATAAAGTTTTATCTAATCATTGAAGGTCGAATTTCTTATATCTTAATTATTCAAGGTTATCTGATACTACCTACATTTGCTACCTGATTGACAGTGCTTGTGTGACATATATCACATGTTTTACAAAAACGATAATTATTTACAATTTTATTACAACTCTGACGCAATGTAACTGCCAACATTATAATTCAACGTATATCATCAGGTTTTATTATAATTTTAAATACAAGTGATGGCCGATAGCCGGTGGAGCAGACGAGTACTGGATTGGAGAATGCGTAACGGCAAGCGTAGTGTGCGACGCCCCCTAGCTGGACCGACGACCTCAGAAAGGTGGCTGTGACAGAATGGATGCGAAAGGCGGAGAACAGATAACTTTTATTCGAGGAATAAAATTGACGTTTGACAGTTTTTGTATGAAACAACTGTCAACATTTCAAAATTATTCCTCGAATAAAGTTATCAGATGATTGAAAAATCAGCTCTGAAACCGCTAAGAAACTTAAGCTAGGGTTCCCTAAGACTGCTGTGGCCATCACACAAAGCATCCGCAATTTCCCTCGAATGACGTCACGGAAACATTTATGTATGAAAGTTGGTAGGTTTCCCTTGATAGCATTTTTTGACACCGTAAAGCCAAACCCCGCTGCCATTATTTTCATGACAGCTGTCACTGCGGCCGTTATGTCCATCGCTGTCACAGAAACCGTAGCTTTTACTGCTGCGAACTATGTAAAGGCATTTTCAAATTCAAATTGTTACTATGTGCTCGTACCTACGGTTACAGAACCTTTGGAACCTATCGCAACAAAGCCTTGATTAAAGGATCATACTATCAAGATTAAAGGTATTAGCGCCAACATTCCGCGTACAATGATAACAACATAATATTCCAAAGGTTTTTACAATAATATTTTTTTACTCACAAGACATAATCAAACTCATTAATTATTAATTACGTACTCATTAAATCTACCTGATTTAACAAAGTATTAATTACAGCCACAAACATTCCTAAAAATGATAAATTGTACTTCGTCCGTAACATATAATTTACTTAATGATATTAAATTTTTCATTTATTTATTTTTTTCTATGATTTTTTGTTCAAATATTAGTGTACGTTGTCAAAGCGGGTAAATGTCACGTTTAAAGAATTTAAGCACGGACTTGAAAAACAAGTTTTTGTTTAAAGATATAGAGACACGGGTAATTTAACGTGCAAGATTAACTACCTCATGTCATCTGTGACGTCAATCAGTCAAAAGTTAATGTCATTGTTCTTTTAATCTTTATTTTATTCTTCTTCAGTACGTACAGTTAGCATACAGTGGTAGATTATTATGATAATTGTAAGGAACTCTTTAATTACTGCCAAGCAGCCGTTCGATTCTCTATGAATCTCACCGTGAAAAAAGTTTTTTTTTAAATTGTTACTATGTCCTAAGTTTATTAAGAAATTGAAAAAAAACAACCTTTTTTTTAAACCTGGCAAAATTTTTTTAAGTTACTAATGCGACATTTTGCGAAAGAGACATTCTGCGAAAGAGGCATTGTGAGAAAGCGACCTTTTGAGAAGGAGTCATTCTGCGAAAGCGACATTATGAGAAAGAGACATTTTACTACCAGTAGACATTTTGCGAAAGAGACGTTTTGAGCCTGAGC
Source organism: Mesoligia furuncula (assembly GCA_916614155.1). NCBI lineage: Eukaryota > Metazoa > Arthropoda > Insecta > Lepidoptera > Noctuidae > Mesoligia > Mesoligia furuncula. The sequence continues at coordinate 10,307,764 of OU744794.1, forward strand.
CAGGTGAAGTGAGTTTGTTTTTGCTAGGAATTGACACTATTGACAGCAATTGACAGCTCAATCCAGGCTCACTTCACCGAAGTTTTCACGGTGAGATTTTTATGGAATGGGAGATTTTCTTTTTCTTTTTTTTTTTAACGCTTCCCTAGCCGCTGGATAGATGGCGCTGAACTTGGTAAGTTACTGTAAGGAATGGAACGTCACATAATTTTTCTATTAATTCACTTGGATGTAATTTTAAAATCGTAAAACGAAAGCAAACGAAACTGTCACTCAACGAGCGTATATGACGTGACGCAATGTTTTTTTCCAAGCGTTTTGACTTTGGCACCTAGTAACGTAGTCAGTTCAACGCCATCTTCAGGGTTCTTGGAAACTATGTTTTTTTTTTAATACTCAAAAGAAAAACCTCTCATAGCACCGCTGTTACTGTGCTGCTGGGGAGTTTGTTGCGCCAATTCTTTATCCCAGCGAAAACACTAGGAAGTGGTGAAGGGCAGTTTTGTGGAATTTTGACTGTCTTATGTAATTTTGAAGTTCGAAGACAAATGTCTTTGTCTTTGAAAAATGCTGATTTTCAGCCCAATTCGTATAAATGACTTTTGTTTTATTATGTAACTTTACAAGCATTTCTTGCCTATCACTTTTTGTATTGTAGATACGGTAATGTTGACAATTCAAAAGTGCCTGTAAATGAATTAATTGAAACAAATGCTTTGAGTTTGAGTTTAACAATCACCAATAATTACACATTTTTTCTGCGAAATCACTTCATTTTATTTATAATAAATCCTATCTAAGTACCGGCTTCAGTAATAAATTCCAAAGAAACTTCACGATTTAACATTACCTTGTGACCGATATCAGAGCAATTGAACCCAACTAACCCCGTTCCCCTGATAAGTTATGAATAAACGGCTTGATATGAAAAATCACAGCTATTTTAATTAATGCGTTAAACCAGAGATAACTCTTTCATGCCCATATTGATACACCGACTACCAACTAATGTTTCATGATGAATGAGAAGTTTTTGCTTAGACACTAAAAGTAATTCAAATTCTGTCTATTCAAACAATTGTTTGATCAAAGTATCTTGAACTTTGGTCACAGTATTACAATATTTCCTACAGTAGCGCGACGAATGTACTTGCGCAGAGCAACGGAGGGGAACTCGCGGGGGGTCGGGCGGCGCGGGCCGCGTACCGCAAACACGCTCAGTTTGCGGTACCGAGCGCGAAGGGCAGACGCGGGCGTGATTTTTGTGTAATAATTATTTTATTATACTTACATATTCTATAATGGTGCGCACTAACTGTTCTGTACACAGAACAGTTACTGCGCACCATCATACATGGATGTACGACATCGAAATCCCATAAGGAAGAATTCGCACGCAATGAAGAGGTAATCCGTCCATCCACACAAACGCTTTCAACAAAATTTGATATCCCTGAGCAGAATAGTTTCCTATATGTTTGTGGTTATATATTGCGGCGTTGCGTAGATGAACACAAATGTTTATCACTGAATAACTACGTATCAAATTATTCTGACGAACCAACAACAAGTAATTTTTACTTACGTAAACGTGCATACAATACTATGCATGATACCTTTGGTGGACTACAGGTACCTCCAGCTGATTTCGTTGGATACTGTACTAAACTGCAAGAATGTTTTAGACAAAATTTCCAATAGTTTGTTGGAAACAATATTTTAGATAGATTATTTGAAATACTAAGTACTGTAGAATTTAAATCACAGCCATGTTCATGTTTTCCTCATTCTTTTCTTATCAGATTGTTCATTCGAATGCGAATACATTATGTAGTTAAATTTTATAATAGACAATTAAGAACATCCAAAAATAAAATGTCACGTAAATATTTAGCAGTGCAACATATGTAAATATATATTTATGAATAAATAATTACATTAGATTTAATAATCACAATTATTTTGAATGTACATGTGAATAAATGATTACATCATAATAGTAATAATCACAATTGTTTTATTTCCCATTTGGTGACAACCCTAGCATATTTGCATGTGACAGCGTAAGTACCTACACTGGCGGCGGCATCGCGCGACATCAAAGGCGTTGCCCTACTGTAGGAAATATTGTAATACTGTGCTTTGGTCTTATCGTTTCCTGTTAAAGATAAATAGAAGTGTCAAATTTTTATTTCCAAGTAAAAATTAAACAACATCTACGATAGTCTCGTTAATTAAAGATTCGTGTGATTTTGTGTTGTATATTGAAAACATTTTTACGATGTCATTGTTTTAGTAACCTACGTAAATAAGATTTTTGTAGCGTTTAAATAGTTCTTCAAAATTTTACAATCTAAGAACAACAAAATAAAGAAATCGATAAACCTGAAGAAAAAACTACAAAAGCAGCGGAAACAAGAACTGAACTACATAATAACGTGATTGGTTCATTACTAGTACACGTACGACCTATAATTCTACTTCAGACAGCTATTTACTTTTGACGGCTACAAGCTAGGTACAACATACATATAATTTTATCCGTCAAAAAAAGTGTAAGTGAATATGGAAAACACTTTTACTGAGCATTGTGTGCTAATAGATTAGTAAATGAAACTGATGTGTCGATACACTCACTCAAACTTGATAGCACATGTCGAACTGATTGAAATTCTGAAGCTAACTTGCAGTCTTTATAGCAAGAAGCCTTACATGCAAAAAGAAAGCAATATATAACCTCATAGATTTTAACCATGTGATACTATGCGATGGTGTGAAAGAAGTCGAAGTTTGAATTGTTTGAAAGATGGCTAGGAACGTATGGACTCTAGAAAGACAGCCAATCTAAGATGTAGGATAGAAAACGACTTACTGCGCCGACCCCAACTAAACTGCGATAAGGACAAGATGATAATGATACTATATGCAAAGGTCAGGCAAGGCAATACTATCAGCTTACATAATAACGTATATCCCTAAAGGATGGCCGGTTGTAATTTTAACTAAACTGTTACCCAACACCTCTCAGTTTATTATGCAGATGGTAATCTGAATATTTAATTAATATTAATCACACAACACCGGTAGTCAGACAGCACTTCCAGGAAAACATCCTCATCAAACCGGACCCGTCTTTCTCTAATAAACCTAGTCTAGTCCTTACCTAGTCTAGTAATCTACGCAAGATACAATACTAGATAAATAATAATATAATAAACTGCAAATAAGCAAAAAAATCTAGAATGTTTTCACAATTTTAGCAAGAGTTTGATACAATTCTGAAGAGACCAATTGACGTCAGTCGATAGCTAAAGGTAAAGCAAGCGCCGCAAAAAATACTATCAATCAACTCAGCCTATCGCAGTCCACTGCTGGACATAGGCCTCTCCCAGACTGCGCCACAGCACCCTGTCCTCCGCCTTCCGCATCCAGTCTACCCCAGCCACCTTCTTTAGGTCGTCCGTCCATCTAGCTGGGGGGCGTCCCACACTACGCTTGCCGATACGCGGTCTCCACTCCAGGACTCGTCTGCTCCACCGGCCATCGGTCCTTCGACAGACATGGCCAGCCCACTGCCACTTCAGTTTGCTTACTCTGCAAGCTATGTCGGTAACTCCGGTTCTTTTCCTTGTGTAAAAAAATACTATAGCGCCATATTAAGTAAAGCACGATTTTTTGCATCCTCCACACATATTATAACGAAATTTGAGAATTCCAGTATACCGTTCCACTAAGTTTAAAGCCCCGAATGGTTTTTTTGCGCAAACATTCCTGGAGGGAAATTTGGAATTGTGGTCTCTGAAAGTACTGTTATCGACGTTTGATAAGATTCGTTAATCTGTATGACGCCATCGAGTATCTGGAATATCTTTTTAAGTACGAACATGCACAAAAACTACTAGAAATGAACAGATTATCTAACCTACGTCACACTTTTTATTGTGATTATCATAAAATTAATGTGACCTGACTCACTGTTGTTTACTACAATTACCACCATTGACACTGAGATGAAGGCAATGTCCAACGTTCAGAAAAACCCGTATTTCATGTTGCAAGCAAGTTTTGCGAACTTGTCAAGTTATCATGTTTGTGCATAATCTTAGATGAACCCCATTGACTGTCTTAATATTTCTTGAAAATTCATATTTCAAGTATCACACTTGAAATATAATATTGAGCGTGAAAAACTTTTGCAACAGAATATATATGTTTAGTTAACCATTCACAATGTAAAATCGTTAATCGCTAGTCGTTCATTGCAATTGTTTAAGAACTTATAGTGGAATTTGTCTGTTGTACTAACAAAATCGTGCAGCCAGTTTTTCTAGACGAACTCAGCACATTCGTTATAAAATAAACACGATAATATCTTGAAATAGGGATGCGCAGGCGAGGTTATCTTGCCAACAGTAGTACATATTATCCTATCGATTGTGAATCTTGCATGATGTCATATTGGGACTCAAGTTACAGGCTTTTGCAACGTTTCGTAAGGAAACACCGGTGTGCAAATGTTTGAATATGTATGTCCGTCCATAAATGTACTGTGTGAGGCAACCAGATTTAAAAAGTCGTAATAGATATATGAATAATTGTATTGTACTTTAACAATAACTGCTTTATTGAAGCAGGAGCTCAAATAGACGAGAAAATGATGTAGCTAGATTTAGAAGATACAAACGTTAAAATAAAACCTTCATAGCCCAAGGATGTTGCAAGTTTTCAAACACGATCAGTCTCAATAGTAAAAAAGAAAATCTTTCGTTTTCAATAACATAAAGGGTGAAACTGGTGGAACAATAAAGGCTAAGACCCAACCGCATTCAATTCACTTTAATGATCATCAATTGAAGACCGATTACGAAAGTATATACAGTTTAATTAAACCCAATTGCCCCATGTTCATAATTGAATCCTGATGTGACAATAACAATGGAAAACACAACTTATATAATACATTAAAGACACGTGTAAGTTCCAAGTGTTAAAAAAACTAAAAAGTAAGCTTAAGTTTAAAAAAAAATCATGAAACTCTAAATTCTTTATGGAGATACATTATAATGGTATGCGATTCAACTTGGAAAATATATAACCAAAAACGTGTGCCTAAATATAAATTGTCACTATTTATTTATCTACGAGTAATAATTACAAATTGCAAATGAACTTTAGAATCAGTTGACCTCGGATTGTGAACTATAAACTATTGAAGTCGTATCAAACAGGCCGTCAAAGACAAGTCATAGTGTTATTTTTAAACAATACTGCCTATTGTTATGGAAATATTTAAATAAGCAATTATTTTGCAAACATGCTTGTGTGTACGTGTTATTTATTCCTTCGATCTTATTCGTATTTAAATAACACACTTAATATGATATTATATTAAAGTTTATACATACCGTATAAATGAAAGGAGAGAGTAAATTAAATCAAGCAAGCAATTTAAATGTTAAGGAGATCGCCATCGAAGTGGACCAGTTTGTCATTCAACTGTGTTAACATTTTAAAAATTATAAATTAAACGCTAAGAGTAAATGCAACACCATTTCACGGAACAGATAGTAATCTCGAAGTTTTTATAAGACAAGCCATCCATCACGAGTATTCGGGCATATTTATTTTATTTAAAACTACATTTGAGCCAAACTCGATGCTCTCGGAACATTGGCTGTTATTTCAACTATATAACTATTCATATTAGCTTACCTTTATAAAAAAGACGTCATCAGTGTTGGAACATCCCACGTCTTGCACTTCTGCAACAAGAAAACAAAATATAAAATTGCGAGCCAACATGAAGGATATTTTTTTATCTTGTACGCAGTTTTATTGGCAGGAATATTGAAGTAATAATAAACACAGCTGTCTACGGTAGAATAATAAAAATATTTGCAAGAGACATATCAAAGAAGCCGAATCAGAGTCCATTCAATGGACCCTGATACAAAGGTGAGCCCCCGAACAGATGTTACGGCGCCTGAGGCAACTATTATTATCAAGTTTTGCAGGTAAAATATCATACGATCTTTACGAATAATCTTTCTGATTCAGAGAGCAACGGTCGCGTGAATGAACATGCAATACAACACAAGCCTAAAGATTGGTGAAGACCATTTTCTTTATGCAAATAAAACTAAAAGAAGTTTATTCTTTTAGTTAATTAAAAACGAAGATTTGATTAAAACGGTGCTGATTTAATTTTCTATATCTACAAATAATACTTATAAATATGCAGAGCAGGTGATTTTTGAAAGGAAATATACTACCTACTTAAAATATATGTAATTTAAAAAAAAATACTTAATGCTTAATGATTAAGTATTTCATAAAACAAATAAGCTTTTTAAAAAAAAATACAGCTTATAAATATAACATGCATGCCATCGTAGCTTCCCATTTAAGTTTCAATAACAGGTCATAGGTTATCTAAGATCAGACCAACTTCATAGCTTACACACGATACGGTCGCGGAGTACCACAGGGAGCAAGCTTGGGCCCATAATTATCAACGTTTATCTTCCGTGGGAACTATACACCAATTTCTATTGTCTCCCTCTCTAATAGAAGACCCGCTTCCTATTCGATAAATAGAACAATGTTCTTAATAAGATTAGATAGACCAACTTTAGCACTATCATAGCGCAACGGCGTCAATTTCCTTTAAATTTGATTTAATAAGATATTTGTGCATTTATCGGGTCTTTGCATTGATTCCTTCCAGCGTAGGTTTCTATCCGGTTTTGAACCGGACCTAGTCTTATCTTTCTTCTGTCTTTCGAAGACATCATTTAAATATTTCTAAAGAAAATAAACAATTTGTTGTTTATGTATAGTCATTCTATGACGTACAGTTGCATGAGTCACCAAGCTACACTAAAACCCTACTAATAACCTAAAAAACCCACTAATGTCTGCATTACAAGAACCAGTTTGCATAACACGGTGACGTAAATCAATAAGGTAAAGTTCACGTCATAATATCGCCGTATTAATGTGACAAGGTTGCTGATAAAGATTGACTTTGATTTGACTCGACGTGATTTAGATATCTACACATTTTTAGTACCATTCGAATGTATATATGTTACGGGCAACGTGATTAACTGGGCATTATTAATAAGGACCGGCCATTATTAACCTTTTCACCGCCACGCCATATCGGTATTCCTATGCCCTGTACGCCAAGCCCGAAAATCTTAATTTCAAGGTGTATCAATAAAATACATAAAAGTAATGATTTAATAGGTTTATTTTGTATTTTTCTGCGACCTGTTTTTTGTCGAGTATAGCCGTCGTTGGCGCACAGGGCACGCTTGCTCATGTCGGCTATAGCCGACATTGGCGTTCAAAAGGTTAATAATGCCCAAGAGCGATGGGTAAAGTGATTAATTTATCACTTTGACCGGCCATTATTAATAATGCCCGACGGCCCGTGGTCCATGTAATAAGTCAGTGTTTGAGGTAGCTTAAATTTATCACTTGGACCGGGCAGTATGAATAATTCCCTAATTGTAGCCGGGCAGTGTGATAACCCTCGACCAGACGATCAACAGCCTTCTTCTGAACTGGAACAACATTCTGCCGATAGTCTACCAGAAAATCAGCAACCCACTGTGAGTGTGGACATAATAAATGAAAACCCGCGAGCAGCCGATCAACAGTCTTCTGCCGATATGAGCAATCATTCTCCTGCCCTTATCCCAATTTATTTGGGGTCGGCGCAACATGTCTTTTCCTTCCATACTTCTCTATTAGTCGTCATCTCGGTAGTCACCCCCTTTCTAGCCATATCAGTCACACATTCCATCCATCGTTTCTTTGGTCTTCCCCTACTCTTATAGCCATCGACATCCATACTCAAAACTCTCCTCACGACATTTTCCTCATTTCTTCGTAACACATGCCCATACCATGACAACCGATTCCCACGCAACTTTTCAGTTACCGGTGCCACTTTCAAACTTCCTCTTATGTACTCATTTCTTATTCTATCCATTCGTGTAACACCACACATCCCTCTTAGCATTCTCATCTCTGCTGCATTCAATTGCGTTTCATTCATCCCTTTTGTGGCCCAACATTCTGATCCATACAAGACAGCAGGTCATGGTTTTATATATCTTCCCCTTAAGTTTAAGGGGAATGCGGGAGTCGCAGATTGTTCCCGTGACCTGCCGCCATTTCATTCATCCAGTGTTAATTCTGTGCTTAACCGTCCGATCTACTTCGCCTTCGCTTTGCACGAGTTAACCGAGGTACCGAAAGTCGGAACAGACTGGAAGATGTGCACCATCAAGTGCTATAGCTCCTGAACTGGAGAGACAGCCGAAATCGCAGAACATATATTCGGTTTTGGTTCTGCTGATTTTTAAGCCAACATTCTCCAGCTTCTGTTGCCATTTCTCTAATCTGCTCTGGATCTCAGGTCCATCTTCACCGACAAGGACAATGTCATCGGCAAACAACATGCACCAGGGTGCCTCCTCCTGGATTTCCGACGTAGAAGCGTCCATAATCAACAGGAAGAGGTAAGGACTTAAAGCCGATCCCTGGTGCAAGCCTACAGCCACACTGAACTCGTCGGTATTGCCGGCAGCCGACCGCACGTAGGTACGAGATTGACTGTACATAGCATTTTTAATAAACAAAAACACTACAGTTCACCTAGTTTATTACTTTGCCCAAGATAGGGTAGGCATTATTCATAATGGCCGGGAAAAGTGATTAATCATGCTGTTTTAATCACATTGCCCAATTGAGTCGGGCATTATGAATACAGACCGGCCATTATTAATAGTGCCCAGACTTATCAAATTGCCCGTAACATATACATTAATGGTTGTTGCTACAGTTTTACATTTTAAAATAAAATTCTAGCCAGTTGAAAATTAATACAAAAATTTTAAATTACTGAAATTTGATACTTACATGATTTAAATTGCAAATGGCAATTTAGACGGTACAAACTACACACTTTTTTAGTCAAATTATTGGCAACCCTTTTTAGGGTTCCGTACACAAAGGGTAAAAACGGAACCCTATTACTAAGACTTCGCTGTCTGTCCGTCTGTCCGTCTGTCCATCTGTCCGTCTGTCCGTCTGTCTGTCACCAGGCTGTATCTCAAGAACCGCGATAGCTAGACTGTTAAAATGTTCACAAAGTATGTATTTCTGTTGCCGCTATAACAACAAATACTAAAAATAAAATAAATATTTAAGGGGGGCTCCCATACAACAAACGCGATTTTTTTGCCCTTTTTTGCTCGATATCAAAAATGGCAACAGGTAGGCACTTGAAATATTCACAAAATACTCAGTTGTATTTTAACTTTAATAATAAATAATAAAATTAAAATAAATATTTAAGGGGGGCTCCCATACAACAAACATGTTTTTTTCGGCGTTTTTGCCTTGTGGTACGGAACCCTTCGTGTGCGAGTCAGACTCGCACTTGGCCAGTTTTTTTTACGAATGCTTTTGTGTCATTATCATAATCTACGTCTATTACATGTCCTTACCATGTCAACTGAGCTGATGATTTTATTCTCAAGTAACTATCTATTAGGAGCGCTGACTTCACCTGTGTCAAAGCAAACCACGATGACACAATCATAACTATGAAATTGTTCCTAGTTTGAAGCACATATTATTAAAAAATATAACCCAGTAATCCATGTTGAGCAAGCCATAAATTAAAAGCTTAATTAGATCAGATATATTACTTTACCCGTGGGTGCGTTTGTTACATGTAATGCACATTATATTAATACAATTAACTCAGCGTGTACCAAAACCAAATTACCCATCTACCTATGAATTATAATACCATCTGGCTTTGTCGGTAGTTAAAATAACGGTGAATACAAACCGCTGAAAATACCGTACGGGACATAAACCAAAAGAGGCTTTGAGCTGCACTGGCCTCTTATTTCCAAATTCGGACATCTTTAAGACGAACGTTCCAAAGCGTGTATTAATTATGTTTCCTTATGTTAACATAATGTGTCCTCATTGCCTAGATATTTATTAACATTAGTGTTTATCTATTCAAAGGCAACATATCCGATTTCTGTAAACGTATCATGTAAGTACAGCCTTGAAACATCATGATAAGACTAGATTACAATGACAAAAACGACATCATCCGTTTCGTGACCACAGTTATTTCCCGTTTTACATTACCGTTGTAATGCAAGTCTGTACCAAATTGGCAACCTAGACGCCGTGTAACAAGCTGAACGAAATACGAAGAAGAAATATGTACCAGTTTGGTTTCAACAATACATTTATTCAAGTTAACATGATGAAACTTAACTTTACCAGCTTCAAGGGTAACTAGTTTATTTGTTATGCAAGCCAAAAGGGAATATGAATGGACCTTCCTCACAGAAAAAAAACTTGCTTTTGACGCAACGCAATTCAGAATACAAATAAATAAACTAACTAATAATAACCTTCGACGAGTACCAATACCGGTTCATCCGGAGAGTTTCATACAAGCGAGATAAAAATACATGTAACGCTCTTAGTTCTCAGAAGCTTTTACTTGTCACAGTGGAGTGGTAAGAACAATCGACGACAGTGTTGGTCAATGATAGAAACGTCCCCGAGGTGAAAGTAGACAACTTTGCAAATAATAAGCGTGTGGGTGGCATTTGCGAAACAGATCATACAAACGTCAGTCAGAAGCTAATTAAAGTTACACTAAAGATTAATACTTACATTATTTCACTTAGCATTTGGTGATGAATGGCGACTACAAATACGGTCAATGGTACTGTTTCTAACAATGATGAATACAAAGATCAATTTGGAAGTGTCGATATTTGAATAAGTAACGAATTTGATAACGCATCACGTATAAATGCAAATTTTAATGCATTGTACTACTACAAAAATATGCAAATTGAAACCAAATATACACATAACTAATATTAAATGCAGACAACAATAAAAATAAGTATTAAAATGTAACTAATAGGCCATGATGCGGTTTGATAATCTATTTGACGAAGAAACAACTGCAGATCATCAACAGGAAGTCGAAGATAACAGTTTTTGCGTGTTTTCTGCTTCACTACAAATTAATATCCAACGTATGGCTCATTGCGACCGGTGTGATTGCTAGAAAAATTGAACATTACTATTCATTAGCCTTATAATCAGGAATTTATATACAAGATTTATCTATATTGCCACTAACGCGGTAAAAAGCAAGCTGAAAATTACTTCTATGAACGTGCTTTAACGCGAAACATAATATTGATACATAAAAACTAGAGGCTAGTCCAGAGCTCATTATTAGTTCTTTAGAGTTCTCAGGGGGATGCCAGTTGTGCAAAATTAGACACATTTGCGGTTGTCTGTAGCCATGCATTAGTGCGTAAATTGCACTAGACTACGTGTAATCCCATCGGCTGCTCATTAGCCGCCTCGCAACTTGCTGCTGGCCGTCGTGGGAATCTCTGCTAAGTAACCTCATCTGTCGATGATTCGAACCATCTTCTGAAACGGTTCATTTATAAGATTGAAGCAAGACGAAACTTTAGTCATTTATTTTCCGAAGGATCACTAATCACTCGAAGAATCACTGTCATGGCTGCTGATGCTCTGTTTGGTTCGAGATATATTTTAAGGACCGAAACTAAATAGTTTACGTATTTGCTTTTAACCTTTACGACTTGTTCTCCCCTAATGGCTATTAATAGATGCAGCATTCCACCTTAATCTCGTATTGTCAACTTCTCTAATAAAATATGGGATTTATTTAAAATAAATAATGATGAACAATAAATAATAAAGTTGATAGGCGATCTAGATATAAATTTCAACCATTTAGAATGTTATATGGACAAGATAAAACATTTGCATAGATAATTCAAATAGATAATTTTCGAAAAGTTCACTGTGATACCTAAGAAATACAGTCAGTATTAGATAGTGGATACCAATGTAAATGTGAGCAAGTAACTATAGTGTAAAGCTGATAAAGATGTTTGCCCACACAAGGTCAGTGGGGTGACACGACCACTCTGTTGATATACCAAGCACAAATAAAATATCGTGCTAAATATAAGAATTCCTAAAGTAAAGATCGAATAATGCTGCAGATGTCTATGACGATATAGAAGCAGAGCTGCATAAAGAAACACGCTTATCAATAATTGCTAGTTACGTTGCGCCAATTGCAAAAAATTACCAACTGAACGACATATACATATGTTATGTTGCTAACAAAAGATAGGATAGGAAGACGCGGTACACTTTTTACAAATGTTACCTAGATATCAAACGTTACAGCCATGTTGTTAGATTGTGATATTGTCACTCCTGTGGTAGATATTGCATTGATTTAACTCATCGCATAGTGGAAAATGGAAATCAGGTGCGAACAGCAGGTAAAAATAAAAAAGTAATTTGGATTAATTAATCTAAGGTGACGTCAGTAACCTTGCTACTTACTCCGAAAGACTCTATGTTAATACCTCATAGATAATAGTCTTATCTACTCCGATAAATAATGTTCTTCACTCCAGGATGTTGTATGCAAACGGCATCACAGTTTTTGCCCGACGAATTTGCTTGCAAGCGGTTGGTCAAATCCGTAAACATGAGGTGCAAAGCAATGATTATTTCCTGTTTACGTGAAAAAGTGAATCTAAAAAAAACCAATGACATGATCAGTGCAAACAAATAAAAAAGTCTTGGCAGCTTAGGTAATTTTCACGGAATTCGCTGTGTTAAAAATCAGGGGCGTTACTGTAGGTGTGTTTGCTGATTCACTACTTTCGTTTCCAGTGACATCGCCTACAAGGTGTATATTTAATAATTTTGCAGAAGATCCACGTTTCTATATTTGGTCGTATTTATCATATTTCTCTGAATGAATGTATTTGACACACTTTTTTGAAAAATTTTGTCCTCCTGTGATACACAGTGATTGGTCATGACATCATTCATGTAAATGAGGCTGTCATGGATCACTTTCGATTATATAAGACGGACCACGTCATTGACACTTGTACACATTTCTGAGACTACATCCTGTTATTATTCGGACATATTTGTAATTGTATTGTGCGATTCCACATTAAAAGAAATAAGCAAAGTAACTATTTCTGCAATAACAGATCACTAAATTCTTTATAACTTTGTAAATGTTTGTTGTTTTTAATCTTAAACAGTTGATTGATGGATATATGAGGCTAATATTTAAAGTAAATATAGAATTATAATAATAGAGTAATGACTTATAATCAATTTTATTTCATATATTCCTCCAAAACCGCTTTAATGAGTCGTAATCTCGCAAACTTGAATAATTGTGGAGAAGCACGCGGACAAAAAAGGGTCGTATCGTAGGTAAGGCAATGGAAGGGGATGGCGACGGGGGCGACGGCCACAAAAGGGACCTCAGTGTCGGAGGTCTTGTAAACATAATGTAAAGGAAACGGTTTTTTGTCGGGGCGGCGTCGGCGAGTCCGGCGCGAGCGCAGGTAGGAACTTAAGAATTTCTCTAGTTGTGCTCGTTCGTACTGATATTATCTTGGTTACTTATGAGTACAAACGTTGCTATCTCCGAGCCAACTGTTTGCACAAATATGGACGACCTTCCAGCTTGCATACGTGACTGTGTTACGTGGCGCATAAAACTGTATTGCCTTTTCTTGCCTTTTTATCTAGTTACCATCGTTTCTCGAGTAGATTCTGAGATTTTTGCTCTCTCGAACACTATCTCGCTATGTCAGAATTACGATTAACTGCATGATGTAATCTTGATACGTTAAACTTTTTCTAAGGACTACACGATAGTCCTTATCATTACAGGGATAATCCGTATCATTAATCTTTTTCACATTTAAATTAGATAGTTGGCATTTACACTTTTAGTCGTATGGTCCAACTAAATGCAGTCGATTCTATAAAATTGTCATGGCAAAAGTATAAGATAGCAAATAGTCTAATCGACTAGTAAAAACTTCAATAGTTTCAGACAAACCAAACAGGTTTACTAGGTAGATAACATAATCTGTCCATCTGAATTGTGAGCAGTTGTCCTTGGTTAGAGGTCAGCGGACATACAAAATTCACAGTAAGTTGGTCCCCTACTGGTCCCACACTGTATTTAAAGTGATGTTACATCGCCAGACCTTGAATACGTAAGGACCAGACAGGTCAACTGAATTCATATGTACCCCTCTTTAATATTAATGGTGTTGAAAACACACACATTTTCATTTGGGTCGTGTTAAAATTTTGACGTTGTTTTGTTTGGCGTCACTTTTCTATGCTCGTTTTTTTCGGTTTTGTTTTGTTTTACTTCATTAATATTAACGCTTAGAATTTCAAACAGATTATTAATTACGTCAACGTTAAGTTTTAATTTCAACGTAATTATTTCATAATTTAAAATATATTTGACTATCATCCTTTTGTTTGTAATACAGAGGAACTGCTTCTACATAGTATCCAGCAGTAGTGAAACAAGATAGCATCCGCATTATGTTACGTATATAATATTAGTATATACATCTTAGTATATATACATATAGTAGTATGTGCTTGCTAGGTAATTTGAAACTTGCCAAGGGTAATAGTAAATGGATTTCTATCTTCAAAGATCAAAGTACCATAGTGCATTGTGGCTGCTATTGTTTTGAATGGGCACTTTCATTTTTGTCATGTGTTTCATTGTTGTCATTAATATTATCGTCTGCATGTGAAGTCTATGTAAGTTTTAATGAACCATTTTGGAAACCACATGTTTTAGTAGTTAAAGTGATTTATTCTTTAACAGACGTTGGGTTACTTGTTTTTATGTTCCATCAATTCCTGTATGATGTGATAAGGAAGGGCCGGAACTAGACTGATCTGGTCATCATCAAATTTGTAAGTATACTTAATGATGGGATAACCTCACACCTCAACGCTAACACGAATTAGTTGACGGATATCGCTACTTTATACAGTGTTGAATCAACTGAATACAGGAAGCCGGACATTGTATACTTTAAACAAATCAACACATTAATCACGGGTACGTATTCCTCGGCCTCTGCCTGCACATAACAATTAGATGAAGCCATATTTATATTGGAACAATTGAGTGCTTACAACTGGACAATTATGCCAATCACGCGTCGATTCGCCGATGCATTGCAATGCAAAACAATACCGGGTACATCGGCACAATCTAATCAGATGCAATTTAAATTATTTTGAAGAAGTCATAATAGACGGAAGTACACGTCGACCTGCGTCATATCGACCAAAACTTTGTATGTTATCGTTGAGCACGCCAACCTGGCCCTCTACATGACACACCTATTTAACGAAAATTAATTATTATGGCAGGATTCGTCCTACTGACATAATTTTCCGTCAATGCCAATGCGTCCATAAAGATAATATTGCAATTTACCGCCCGCAGTAAAATTATTGTAGACCTACCAGTCAATTTTTATTGTAAATTAAAATAATAGGTACCTACCTACAATATTTTTCCTGTAGTAAAGCTATCCGATGCACGACAAATCGAATTCCCGCATAAAATCAATCCCGCGTCGAGTAAAACACAGTGTGGTCCGTCTAGGACACGTTTCCGTATCGAATGGAACACGTTTAGCTAAAGTTTGGTTCAGGTCTTTGAACTACGAAGTCTGGAACTTAGGTTCATGACATAAAACTGTGGATTAGATTATGTAACGAATGATTCCAAATGGCAGATATTTGGAATCCTTTTAATCCTAATAAATACATTTATTGTCTTCCGTATTCCGGCGTTTCTCGCCAGTCTGTCGAGCCTAAAGATACGATGATGTTTACAATGCGCCGACAAATTTGGACACGGTTTGTCCCACTTTCCGCCTGAATTATACATAGCTATCTGACATCGCTAACATGAGCATGAAAATATTCCTCACCATTTACGGAGATAAGTGATCTAGTGAGTGGAGAAGGTAATGGTTGGGTTATGAGCTCGGTAGCCACAGCTGATGAAAAACGCATAACTTTTTCTGATGAGGGTACTTTGAAAACTACGCCGAGCCGAGACTCTAACGGTTTACGTTTAGTCGGAGCGCACGCAACTGCTGATACCAACACGTCATCGGAATGCCGCCCCCCTGCCGCCACCGCTGCATCAGCTACGGCAGAGCGTACTATTATCAATACTCCGGTGCACACAACTCTAAAGGATACCTCACAAAAAAGTTTCTCCGAAATTTTAAAGGAAAATAAAGGCGAATTCAAGTCACAACCCCTGGACGACGGGTTCATACTGGTTCAAAAAAAGAGGTTGAAAAACCGTTTCCAGGGTAAAATTGGAAAAGGTAATGTGGACATAAGTTCAAACTTCAAAGCCGCTGACATTAAGGTTCCGATATATATCTACAAGGTGTCTAAGGAGACAACTGAGTGTGACATTAAAAAATACGTTACAAGTAAAATAAACATAGACATTGACCTTCAAAAAATGAATATGAAAATTACAAAGGACTACAATGCTTATAAAATATTTGTACCCAAAAATAAAATCGACGTGTTTTTAAATGATGATTTTTGGCCCAATGGAGTGATGTTTCGTCGTTTTGTTGACTTTACTCATAACACAGTGAGACGTGAATATCGGGATATTGATAAAATTAAATTGACATATGGATCTGACAACTAAACTCATATCGTTTAATTGTAAAAATATCTCGAGGTCAATTGAATGTGTGAGAAGACTGTGTAAACAAGCAGACATCATTGCGCTGCAGGAAACGTGGCTGCTGCATCACGACATTCCTATGCTGGGCAACATTGATGGTGCATTCTCCTTTACTGGAAAGTCGGCGGTAGACCTGTCTGCGGGTGTGCTTCGCGGGAGACCGTACGGGGGTGTGGCCCTGTTGTGGAGATCAGCTGTGTTCCCGGGGGTGGTCGTTATTCCGTGCAGTAGTGTGCGTATCGCTGCTATAAAAATAATGTGTGAAAACCGGTCTTTGCTAGTGATAACGGTATATATGCCTACTAATTCAAACGAGAATCTATGTGAATTTACGGAGTGTTTGAGTGAACTAAACGCCATTATTGAAAGTAACGATGTTAACTCGGTGATTATACTTGGGGACTTCAACGCTCATCCGGGTAAGCTGTTTCATTCAGAGTTGTTGTCATTTTGCACGGAACAATCTTGGTCGTGCGTAGACACGGAACTTTTACCTAATGACACTTATACTTATGTGTGCGGTGCGAGTGGCAGTCACAGCTGGCTCGATCATTGTGTAGTGACGAGCGCTGCGCGTTCGGCCATATTAAGTGCGTCTGTACTTAATAATGATGTATATTGGTCCGATCACTATCCGTTATTGCTCTCTTGTAATTTTAATTTTATACGCTCAAGCTGCCAGCAGCCGACAAAGCTAAGTAATAATAATATATTTTATAATAGTGTAAAATGGGGAGAAAGAGACTCTGATCAAATAGATAAATATCATCGTATATGTAATTCCAAATTAAAGTTAATTGACTTTCCCCCGGAATTTCAATGTTGTGCTGACGGTATGTGTGATAGTGACGAGCATAAATTGTTATTAAATGACATGTATGACAAAATAATCTGTATTTTGACAGAGGCTGCAAAGGCTAGCTATTATGTGCCTAAACGTAACAAGCATAAGTATGTTACTGGTTGGAACCGATATGTCAGTGACGCTCACGGGAGGGCACGATCTTGCTTTCAGACGTGGGTGTTGGCTGGGAGACCAAGGTCTGGGAATCTGTATATTGAGATGTGTGAATCCAGAAAAATATTTAAATCAAAATTGGCTTTTTGTCAGAAAAATGAATCACAGATAAAAATGGACATTATAGCAGAAAATCATATCAATAAAGACTTTTGTAGTTTTTGGAAAAACACTAAAAAGCTAAACACAAGGTCGGGCCTTCCTGCTAGCGTTGGTGGTAAACATGACCCCCATGACATAGCTTGTGCATTCCAGCGGCATTTCAGGGTTGAGTCCCCGCTTGGGCCTGCGTCTGGGGTGCCCGCTGCTGAGAACCACCTCACCGCACTTAATGTCAGATTTTCTGCGAAGACTGTTGCCACGGTTATTAATAAAATGGTGAGGGGCAAGTCTCCCGGCCACGATGATCTCAGCATCGAGCACCTAAAGTATGCGGGAATACACCTGTCTAGAGTTCTTTCGATGTTCTTTAACCTCTGTATTAGTCACAGTTACTTACCCGAGAGCCTTATGCACACTACAGTGGTACCGATCGTAAAGAATAAAACAGGTGACTCATCGGATCTGTCAAATTATAGACCCATCTCTCTGGCTACTGTTATAGCAAAAGTGCTGGACAGTTTGCTTGACAAGCAGTTGGAAAAGCATCTTCAGTTGCATGATGCCCAGTTTGGGTTCAGACCGGAACTTTCGACTGAGACTGCTATCCTCTGCCTCAAGCAGACTGTTCAGTACTATACCGGTCGGGGCACACCTGTCTATGCATGTTACCTGGATCTATCAAAAGCCTTCGACTTGGTGTGCTATGACAAGCTGTGGCAGAAGCTGGAGAGTGATACGGAGGTGCCTCGGGAGGTGATTTCATTGCTTAGGTTCTGGTACGCCAACCAACGCAATAGAGTGCGGTGGGCGGGTGCATATTCAGATGTATACGGTTTGGAATGTGGGGTTAGGCAGGGCGGAATTAGCTCCCCCCACCTCTTTAATTTATACATGAACCGGCTCATCGGTAAGCTCAGTGACACTGGTATTGGTTGTTCCATAGACGGAGTTAGTGTTAACAACATAAGTTACGCGGACGATATGGTGTTACTGAGCCCATCGATTGCAGCGTTACGGAAATTGGTGTGCATCTGCCAATCGTACGCGGAAGCCCATGGGCTCAGATACAACGCGAATAAGAGTGAGTTCATGTTGTTCAAGTCGGGAACCAAAGGCTACTCCCATGTTCCTCATGTAACTCTATGCGGCATGCGTTTAAAAAAAAAACTGGCCAAGTGCGAGTCGGACTCGCACACGAAGGGTTCCGTACCACAAAGCAAAAACGCCGAAAAAAACATGTTTGTTGTATGGGAGCCCCCCCTAAATATTTATTTTATTTTATTATTATTATTTATTATTAAAGTTAAAATACAACTGAGTATTTCGTGAATATTTCAAGTGCCTACCTGTTGTCATTTTTGATATCGAGCAAAAAAGGGCAAAAAAATCGCGTTTGTTGTATGGGAGCCCCCCTTAAATATTAATTTTATTTTGTTTTTAGTATTTGTTGTTATAGCGGCAACAGAAATACATAATTTGTGAAAATTTCAACTGTCTAGCTATCGCGGTTCTTGAGATACAGCCTGGTGACAGACAGACGGACAGACGGACAGACGGACAGACGGACAGACGGACAGACAGCGAAGTCTTAGTAATAGGGTTCCGTTTTTATACGGAACCCTAAAAAGGTAAGTGCCTTTAAGTATCTGGGTCACTGGGTGACCGAAGACCTGTGTGACAATGAGGACATCGAGAGGGAGCGCAGGGCACTGTCCATCCGGTGTAATATGTTGGCTCGTAGGTTTGCACGTTGCACTAATCAAGTAAAGATAACATTATTCAAGGCATACTGTCAGACCTTCTACACGTGCAGCCTATGGACTAATTTTACATTGCGGGGGTACAGTGCTCTGCGTGTCCAGTATAACAATGCGTTTAGGATATTGTTGGGGCTGCCACGCTTTTGTAGTGCTTCCGCTATGTTTGCTGAGGCGCAGACTGATGATTTTTTCGCTATAATTAGAAAAAGGTGCGCCTCGCTGTTAAGGCGTGTGCGTGGCAGCCCGAATGGTATTCTTAGCACATTGTCCCAGAGGTGGGACTCACCAATGTTGATGAGGTGGATGCGGCTGCACGCTAGCGGCCCCTCATACTTATAATATGTAGGTACTATAATATTTTATGTGTTTTGACTAAGTATCTATTTATTTCTGTTTAAATTATATTTTGATTATTAGTATTATTTGACAGTTTAAATTATATTTGATTATTATTATTATTTGACTTAATTATTCTTTTATACATGTTTCGACATTCACGATTAATATTTATTATATTTTTTAATTATTGTATTTTTTTAAATTTATTCATCTTTATGTTTTTTTTTATATTGTCTTTGTAATAATATTATGGATTTTTATTATCTGCAATAAATAAATTGAATTGAATTGATGGTAAATGAGCGGCATAAGATGGGAGTAATGTTGCGGATCACTCTCTGTCGCGCGGCCCTTTTCATCTCCCTCATTAGTTGAAAGGAGGACGATTTTTATTTTTTCCTTTGACACACTGATCTCGCAAGAATGTGCACGAATCTTTGCGGTCGCACACTGCTGAAATTCAAACGAAAGTGGCATTTATCGCAGCCAAGTGGAGTGTTATCAATTACGCTGTAGATTTTACAGATATTAAATATTACGACGGGCATACTTGAACGTTTCATATCGATTTAGATCGCTAAGTATCGATTAAACAGTATTATCTAAACACAATTACAAAACTATAACTTGATACGTCTTATTAAACAGAAATGACAGTTATATGAGACTTAATAAGTAGACATTAAAATGAACGAATTCGCATAATTTTTACACTTAGTAATAAGCTCAGGAGTAATTTGAGTAATTACTGCGTACGAAACTGTTATTGTGAAATTAGCATGTCTGTAATAATTATGTTAGAAATTAACCACACAAGTTACATTAGGCATTTTAAAATACGAAGTTTAAATGCTTCTACATCTCCAGGTTTAATTATAAGACAAGATTATATATTTATTTTTAAGATTGTATTTTTGAACAGTCGTCAAAAGAGATAGCTTTGACTCTTGGAAATGTTTATCTGATCCATTAAAAATATTTGTGGTCCATACGTATTATTGTATAATAATAATAATAATAATATTTATTTGTTCAAGGCTTAAACCTATTACATTTTGTACCTTATTAAATTAGATTTTGTAACTCAGTGGCAAGATACAAAACATGATGCAACTGGGCTTAAACTAGGAGGACTCCTGTGCTATAAGCACCAGATACTTCCGCCACCACCGTGATTGAACTGCCATTACAAGTGTGGTGCGGTGCAAAGGTAAGAGTATTACTTACAATATTAATATTAATTAACCTAGGTGTGTGTGTGTGTGTGTGTGAGAGGTGTGTAGTGTATTTGTGTTTGTGTGTGTGGGGGTGAGTGTGTGTGTATGTGTTTGCCTGTATGAATGAGCCTGATTGGTTATATTCTATTTTATTTTTATTTTATTTTATACTTTTTAGTATATTTTCAGTTTCTACATAATTTTTAGAGAGAAGGAAGTTATCTATGGTAAGTTTTAGTTTTTTTATCGGTAACTTATGTAACTGTGTATTTTTACTTATTTTATTATATATGTAAGGACCCATGTAGCTCGGTTGCCTCCTGAAAAAGTCTGTTTTACATGGTTTCAGGTCAAAAACCA
Source organism: Mesoligia furuncula (assembly GCA_916614155.1). Classification (NCBI taxonomy): domain Eukaryota; kingdom Metazoa; phylum Arthropoda; class Insecta; order Lepidoptera; family Noctuidae; genus Mesoligia; species Mesoligia furuncula. The sequence goes on from OU744794.1 coordinate 10,329,277, forward strand.
GGTCCTTCCTACGTTTGTTTTTTATCCTTTCCGGGTCGTATGTTGAGCTTTTATGGCTTATAAGCAGGACCCTCCTGATATAAAGTTGTCGAACTGTTAGAACCTTACAATCCCTATATAGCTGCTCCGTCGGATACTGGAAGTTTTTTTTGTGTATTACTTTAAGGACTGCTCGTTGGGCTCTTTCTAGGTTTAATATATGAGTTTTGTGTGTACTTCCCCAGACAGAGATACAGTATTCCAGCACCGACTGGCACAGAGATAGATAGACTGTTTTCAACAGCTTTGAGTCGCACACCCTGCGTAGTTTCTTAAAAATGGTTATTAACTTTCTGACCCTAGAGCTTAGTGTTTTTACGTGGTGATGGAAGTTTAACTGGTCGTCCACTTGTATTCCGAGATATTTTATACAGTTTGTTTTTTTAATAGGGAGACAGTTGCATTCAGAGACATTGTTTGGATTACAGGTGTGTGCTCGGATTTCAACCAAATCTTCGGCGGATGGTGGAGCCTTCCTTATCGAGAACATGAGGTATTTTGTTTTTTCAACGTTAAGGGTAAGTAAGTTTAGGTTAAGGTATCCAAGAACTGTTCTCAGCCCGGCGTTTGTAAGAGCGGCAACCTCTGACCATGTGTTTCCATGGAAGAGGATTGCCGTGTCGTCCGCATAAGTTATTATTTGACAATTTTGTATATTTAAATTACATATCTCGTTGATATAGATTAGAAATAAACTAGGGCCGAGCACACTCCATACAATCAAGTTTTTCTAACTGAACAGACAGCTGTGCTTCTGGGGACTTTGTTGCGCCACTTTTTCATCCTACCAAAAACACTAGAAAGTGGTGAAGGGGGTTTGGGGGACTGCCTTGAAAGTATTTTTAACATTCAAAAAGTGGTAATTATCAGCCTACTTTGAACAAATTACTTTTGATTTTTATTCCAATCGCAGCGTCTATGACAGTTTTGATTAGACCATCCATGATGTTTTGATGGTTGTCTGAATACCAACTCCTTAGCCGCGTATACACACTAAGCTATAGCCCCACGGTCTGATAGACACCCATCACGGTAAACTATTCCAAGTTCGGTGTGAATTAGGTTATAAAACCTGAGGAAATGCCACAAACAGCCACGTTGTTTGTTGAAAACAAAATGCACATAAAATTTTATGTTCACCTCTAAAGAAAGTAAATATAGTAGTCCGTAGACAGTTTTGTAATAGTACGATTGTGACGTCATTATAAAAAGTACAATAGGCACAATTTAAAAAATTGTACATTGTTGCTGGACTGTGTTTTCGTATACTTCAGGTGGTCGTTTAAATGACAAGGCTTATGTAATCAGGTTATGTAAGAGTCGACCATGCGTATCGTTGCATTGAAATGATTTGAATGTTTGTAATGACCACTGAAGCGACACCGTTTCAGTTACAGCTTACAGCTACATAGCTGTAAGTGAATTTTAATTGACTTAAGAAACTGTTTTTTTGCGTGAGTCTTTTAAGGCCTACGCAGACCTGGACGGCATGGCAAGGGATTTAAACTTTTACTAATGGACATTCAAACGTATCGATATAGAAATACGACATAAATTGCTATGCTTTAAAATGATGCCGTGGCATCGAAAGGGATTTCATTGCACGGCATTGAAAGACGCGCCACGGGCTCCCGCGGCGGGATGCCGTGGCGTCCTGCGGTAGGCAACGGCATGCCAAGGACTCCGGCGCTCGTTGTGACATATCGCGGGGTGAGGCGGCGGGGGTAGAGAAGCGGGGAAGCCGCTGGAATGCCGCGGTATCTAAGCGGACTGACGGCAAAATCCCTTGCCATGCCGTCCCGGTCTGCGTAGGCCTTTAAGCGTAAAAACATCAGACAAATTGATGATTAGTTTAATCAGTCCCAAAATTATTTTAACAGGAGTTTTCTAATTGGTTTAACGCGAGATGTTACTTTCGCGTGAAATCTGTCTTATTTTACTTGCTAGAAAGCACATATAAAATACCAAGAACTAAATTACATTATTCTAATAAAATATGTCTACATTTAAGGGAAATATCAACGTTCTGTATCTTTCATTGCGCCTATAAAACTCGCACATTTAAGACCGCTCTCGTGTTCTGTAGGTAAATGTCGAGGCAAACACTAAACGTCTCGATATCTTATCGAATGACCACACTTTAATCGATTCTATGTTTATTGCAGTTTCCAATTCGATTCTCGATATTGGAAAGCGAGAATCGGTATGATTGGAGAGCTGTTGGCGTGGGCGGCGGGACCTGTATTGTCGTATTGTCGTGCCCAAGTTCTAGGGCTTAGATATATGCCGCAGAGGCAATGACCAACCAGCCAAGTTTACCTAGAGCTAATCGAAGGCAGACTGAGAATGTACATTATTTATAAGAACATTTCTGATGAGAAAAAAAAGTTGCTCAAGTAGATACAGATGCCAGCACATCAAGCTACTGCAATCTGTCAAATTTCCTTAACGGTTAGTCTGCCGGAACGTAGATCTACGCGAGACATAATGGCTTTTTAATTGTGTCTGTAATTACGGCACACAAGCGGTTAATAGATTTTCAACTTTATTGCTAATGTATAAGATACAAAGTTGATTGGGATTTGACAGTTTCGGGTAGCTAGCTGCCTAAAAAAGTGCAAATGCATTTAAAAAGTGAGACTGGGTATTTTCATTTAACACAATTTTATCTGCCGGCTAATTGCGTAACACACTGACAGAAGGAATGGCTTTCATCTTGACAGCTCAACAATATTCACTCCGTTAATGAGCAGACAATTTTGTCAAACATATGAAGTAATGAATATAGCTATATCCTTCAGTATGATTTAGATTGAGATTGATAGTGTGTAGGATTAGGTTGCTGATGCATGGTAAACTTTATGACCAAAATTATTTAAAGATTACAATCAATATATTTAGAATGAATTGCACCGATCCCAGCGTGGTTAAACCAGACTCGATTAATCGAATGAACCCCAAGATTCGCACTAGCTCCTGTAGCCTCATGTTCATGGTGCTACAGCGACCATTGCATATCAAGGAATAGACCGGGGGGCGCGGTAATGGTAGGGAAGACGTGCCCGTAGGATAGGTAAGGATTTAAGAGCCTACCGGATATGCATCCTAGAGTAAGCATTGGACTAGTGGAGAGATGGGTAATTATTATCTATGGATGGGCATCAAAGATTACAATCAATGTATTTACCATACAAATTCCTTAACGAACCACGTTGTTGTATGTAACAATACAAACAAATACAGAAATTGTCATTCTAGCAAATCAACCTAAAAGACTGCACCTTAAGTGCCAACAAGTTACAGCTCTATAGTTTGTCGCGTACTATTGCTGGCAATCAGTACTGCTCACCCACGTACGGCGTAGGCGTTATGTCCCCTACAAGATAGGCCCTACGAACATATTTAACTGTCCCGAGGCCAAGCACTGGATATTATTTACTGGACACGCATGATTTTAAATGGTAGGCAACTCGGTTAAATTGTACGTGCGTTATTTTATCTGCATCATTTTATTTGCATGTAAGTTATACTATATCCACGTTACAATACTTGATTAGCACAAATATATCACCTAATATCACCTATAGTCCGTGTGGTGCCGGACTTAAAGAATACCACCACCACTTCCCGTGGGTGTCGTAAAAGGCGACTAAGGATCATACCGGAGAATGGGCAGCAGCGTTCTCTATGTATTCCACCACCATACCATACTGCGATCGCCAACCCGCCTACCAAGCGTGGCGATTATGGCAAACCCTCCCAAAATTGGGGGAGGCCTGTGTCCAGCAGTGGACGTCTATCGGCTGAAACGACGATCGAACGACGATATCACCTAAAGTGCATAGTATAAAATCAGAAGTAGAAGCGATACCGTATTTGTCCGTTTGAAAGTGCTAATCTCCAAAAGTGCCGTACGGTTTTAATTAAGTTTTCATCAGACACGTTAATCGGTTCCAGTGTAGATATAATAAATCGAAATATTGAGTTGTCTATCTATACAGGGTTATTGGTAAAACATTAACAGCCTCTTAAGAGGTCATTGTACTCATCATTATGAACAAATTTTACTATGGGACTGGTTCCCTACTTTTATGTTCGTATAACTCGTCAAAATGTAGAAAACAGCAGATTTTTTTTTTGCGATTTCAGCTTTGGTTCCATAGTAAAAGTATATATTATTTATATATTTATTTATTTATTTAACACAAAACTTCTATCATTACCTACAGGATATCCCAAAGCGATAGGGTGGTACTTTGCTTATACTTAATTTTACAAATTGTAACACAAATGGTATGCAGTTATTCTTCTATCTATATCTCAAAGAAGCCATGTGAAGCTGACCCGCCCGGTTTTTTATTAAACTGTGATGTCAGAGTCGTCATCGTCACCAATACAACGTCACAATGCTTTCAATCATTTAATATGACACACAAGAACGCCCACATAATTATCAACAACGTATCGTTGACTACTCACATGTCGTAGCTACTACCTACAGCAGTACAGACAGGCGTAAAGGAGATGCATTCTACACGTGCTGATTTAGGCTCTAATTAATCACGGTAGTAATTACTAGTTGGTGACAGGTGACAGAACGGTCACCACAATGTCGAACGTAAACATGCAGACGGAATATAAAACGATGTAACGTCGTCGTTTGGTATGGGACGATGGTGGTTAAAAAACTGGTCAAGTATGAGTTGGACTCGCACACGAAGGGCTCCGTACCACAAAGCAAAAACGCCGAAAAAAATCGCGTTTGTTGTATGGGAACCCCCCTTAAATATTTATTTTATTATGTGTTTAGTATTTGTTGTTATAGCGGCAACAGAAATATACCTACATCATCTGTGAAAATTTAAACTGTCTAGCTATCGCGGTTCTTGAGATACAGCCTGGTGACAGACAGACGGACGGACAGACAGCGAAGTCTTAGATATAGGGTCCCGTTTTTAGGGTCCCCTTTGGGTACGGAACCCTAAAAAAAGGATTGATTTTCGAATTACACTGAACTCGGTTTTTACATTCTTGAGCCTTTCTTTTATTTACAAAGTGTACGATACTTTTCTCAATGAGTCTAAATTCCAAAATGACATATCCTACCAGCAATGCACGTGCGTTTCAAGACTCGATTTTTCATACCCAATTAATGGTTACTTAAACTGTCATTACACGCATGAACAATATCGTTAATTAGAGCACTGAAACGCTACATAATTACACTAATTTGCTAATGATTTTTATTTTAAACTACTACACGCACTTTTCTGACCAATAGCAGTGAACGAGCAAGATCGCCTTCAACGGGCAGCAAGATCAAGAACTACCTGTTACGTGAAGAGAATAAACAAACTAAAATAGCCCGCGGTTCTGCATACATTCACGCAATAAATTGTTACAGGAGCTACATAGCTTCTTCCAACACAAGTTCGCGCGTATTGTTTATACATGTGCCGAAATGTTATTTAACAAAACGTAAACAACGTTAAGGCGAAAGCGCTAAGGTAGCCCGCGAAATTCAAATTTTCTTATATTTACATTTCAAATTTTTGCACAAGGGGGATTGATGGGGACTTTTCACAATTTATTTATATTTTTTATTTTTTTTTGTATTCTGTACATTCATACCAATTTTTTTAATTTTCTGATGCCCAATGAGCTCCTGTCTTTTTCTTTACCTTTTTTTTATATACTTGTATATACTATATAATATGTATATTTTAGTGTTAAATTGTAAAATAGTAACATTGTTATCAATTAATTTTTAGCTCTATGGGAATTTTTGTAACCTTACTTCTATTTTAAGGACTAATTTGACTGGACTTAAAGGCGAAAGCGCCAGGGTAGCCCGCGAGATTCTATTTTTTTTACGTTTTTTGCAATTTTCTGGTCAGTATTAAGTTGTACGTTGATTAAAATATGATTCGCGGCCGTAGCAAATATGTATTTACAGAATTATAATCATTAAAGTCATCAACACAACTCTCTAAGACCAAGTAATTCCCAATAATGACTATTTCATGAAATCTTGACATTTGGGGATTATAATAACTTAACAAGTTGTATTACTCATTGTAATGATTATAATTCTGTAAATACATATTTGTTACGACTGCGAATCATATTTTAATCAACGTACAACTTAATACTGACCAGCAAATTGCAAAAAACGTAAGAAAAATCTAATTTCGCGGGCTACCTTAGCGCTTCCCCCTTAAGATGATTAACTAATAGGTATTTAGGTACTTGTATAACCGGGAAGGGAAACTGAGTGTTTCTATAAGCTACGAATATGTTTCCAAGAAGGTTATGGCACGCGTAAATAATTATGGCGCACGCGCGTGTTGAAATATCCTTGACATTAACCCAAAATTATAGGTACAGTCGAGTTCATTAATATATTGGCCCTTTCAAGCTTCAAAAATATATTAACGTCAAAAAGTTCATAATATTGTTACAACTATAAGCATGTACACGCAATGCAAGCTGTTTAGAGTTTTATGAAACTTACCATTGCCTATATATTTTTGATTCATGAACACGCTCAGATATTAAAGAACTCGACTGTACAACGCGGTCACATTAACTCGACGCATCTCTGGAATGCGAGGCCCGCATTCCTTAGCTCGCCCAGCAAGTGTTAGGCCTTTGTCTTTGTTACCGATACGCGCGTCGATAATTTGGCTAGTTTTCTGCTGTTGTTTTAATTATATTTTTTTATTAGTTAAATTTAGGTATATTACCAAAAAGACCAAAATGACGTCATCAACGCCAAGCGTCGAGTTAATGTGAACGCGTTGTAGTGCATGAAGTCTACGCTAATTTGGGAACAGAGAGATGATTGAGGAACACACTATCAGTAGCAATAGCTTTCATTTTGACAGTTCCACAACATCCATTGCGTTATTTACGTGGTTGAGCAGACAAATTGTTCGAACATATAACGCAATGGATTAGCAATATTCTTCAAAATGATTCAGATTGTGCAGTGGGTGCAGTTCAGAATGAGAACGTTGTACGAACTGCATGTTGTGTGAGGTGACTCTTTCGCGTATTTGTAAATAAGGCAGTGAACAATACAAAATATTACGACATAATAATAAACAGGACATTCTCCATGCCTCATCTCGATATTTGTTAGTTGTGTGTGAGCAATCATTACATCTACATAAATAAATAAATTTCACCCTACTTACCACACAAGACACTCACAATATAAAGCACTTCTCATTTAAATATAAAAAAATTCAACATATGTTACCCCTGTTCCTTTTATCTTCTTCACCACAAAAAATATCAATAGACCTCCCCAAACCAATCCTATAAACATCCAATTTTATTTTATGACCAAACATTATGCGACTGAAATAAATAAATAAAACATGTCAATAAACATAATGTCTGACAGCCCACAACCCTTCCTGGTAAAATGTCGTAAAAGGGATGTATCTATATGTCACCGAATAACTAGTTAACTAACAATGTCGAAACGACAATAATAATCGATTGTGCCCGCATTTTGGACAATCGAAATTAACCGCCAATTGGGTTATTGATAAATGCCAATAAGTTTCGCTTAGTAAACGAAAAACATGGTGTTATGAACCGTTAGTAAACAATTACGTTTCTTCCTAGAATCTGCTTCCGAATAACAAAAACAAGCTATCAATCGTAATATTTCTTCGACAATCTTGATCAGAGTAAAATTGCAGTACACGACTACACATCCGATATTTTACGAGTCCATACATCCTAATTACATCCTTGATATTGCAGCTTAACAAGAAAATATAGCACTGTATTTTACCTTACGATTTGTACCCGACCCGCCTACCCGTCTTGCCACGGCCTTATTGAGAAAATCAACGTTCTAAGCGTGTTTGTCTACTTAAAGCGCATATTTCTGCTATCTGCGCGAATATATTACTGTTTGTTTGTAACGGTTAAAAAATATCTTGCATTTTACGTACTCACACACATTTTATGCATATTTAAGTCTTTATAAGTCTGTTTGGGTGTCATGTCTAAACTCACAAACTAATTTTGATCAAATTGAGGAACGGATATGACGTAAAAAAAAAGGAAAACAATCAGATCGGAAATAGTTTTCCAAAGATCTCCTATTAAAATAAGTTGTTATTGATGTCTAAGAAACTACCTTCCTCCGATGTTTATTGACACAGACAAGAGTCAATACATCGGTATGTCTGTCTGATTAATCCGATCGCAAGCGCGACGGATTGGTCGTCATCGGATGACAATATTCGTCTAACGAGGCGATCAATTACGGCGCTTCTTGCATTCTTCACATACATTTACTTACTATAAATAGTTTATAAAAACCTATGAAAGCTAAAGAGTTTGTTTGTTTATATTAGTAAAGTGCTAATCTGTGGAACCACCAGTTGGATTTGAAAAAATCTACATAAATTTAGCCCAATTTTTGAGGAAGGTTGATACGCTATGGTACCACGCTACGACCCTTAGTAGCCGAACAAAAAGAAGATAAAAGCCAGTAAGAACGCTAAGCGAAAACAAAGTAATATCGCAAACGGGCGATGCGATGCAATGCGTTGTTTCGAGGGAGTTTTATAAAAATATAGCTGTTATTTTAATAGACAGTTGCTGTCGCTGAGTCGATAACCTTCGAAGTGCCTTATCATTTTATTTTCTTGAATTTTTATTACAAAAGCGTACGCGATACGATATAACATGACTTGCTCGAAAGGAAATTCATAACATAATTACAATTACATATATATTTCGTGAACACAGCTGTTTTATTGCTTCAGCTGTCAAAATTTACATTTGCAAAGAACTAGTTCACGTTAGTTATTTTGCAAATTGAATCCTCGTTTCCATATTTGCAATTTCGTCGAAAATAAGAGTAAGATGGCTGACATCCTTTTATAATGTCTTTTGTATTAACATCGTTTCATATGACGTCATATGTAACCATTCGCATCGAGAGCTACTTCAGAGTTTAAGTTACAAAGATAGACATCGCACCTTATAACGAACTAGACAAGAATGTTCACTGGTTTTGGTCGGCAACTAAAACTCGTCCAGTCTGTGCGCCGCCGCCTTAAACGACACGGAAGAAGTTTCTTCCCTACATGGCTGCGGCTGGGATATATAGTGGCTAGAAACAGGTCCCCTGGAACGATAATAGTGCTCGTAATAAGCTGGAATAGCTGTGTGCGTGCTAGCAGCCAACATTAGGGGGTCCGACGACCACTTACGATACCGCCTGGCAGCTGTATGAGTGGGATATTTTCGAGTCTGACTATGTACTTATTTTCTAAATTGAGACTAAGCTACGAGAAAACAGACAGTATTAGCTTCACTAATAACAAACTGACAAACAATGTAATAAAATCTTAGAAGTCAATTTTAACCTACGTCCAATTGTCGTATCGAAATGAAACTTTGTATGTAGTATGTAGTTCGGATGACAGAACTATAATTTGGTATCCTGGAGCTGATCTGATGATGGAGCCAGGAGGTGGATAGTGGAAGTCTTCAGTAGCTACTAGTAAGCCCCTCGAGTTTGGGTAACAATAATTAATAGACTGGTCACTCCACAGTCTAAACAAAACCCCGAAACGTTGCTTGAACACCGGTTAAGTTAACTTCTGTTTAAATCTGTATCTGAGACACAGATTGAATAATCAGTCACGCGACCTACCTATAATAATCATGGTCAAATCATCATAATTACATGCCACACACGGCTAATTAATAATAAACATGTTCTCGGCTTGACCCACAACCCCTTTCGCTAATCACATCTATAGAATGATTTCCTGCAACAATTTCAAAGGAAACTATAAAACTTCATTCACATTTATACGGAATCTTGAGGCAAATTAAACTCATTCTACATCGACACTTCAAAGGTTTTATTCTAACTGAGGGCAATTACTTTCCACGATTCGAACGATGGACGTTAAACCACAGAATAACTAATAGGTTAAACTGAGTTTAAAAATAGCACAGGGAGGGAAGTCGTACTGTGAAATCTAATTTTGACGTTAAATTAATTTGCACTTTATTTTCATTCTGCAATCTGTGTACAAACCCACAAAAAAAAATTGAAGTGTCTATTTGTAATATCAAAATAACAGCTTTTTACTAAATGCATATGAAAGTTTAAACAGTACTTATAACAAAAAAAACATCTTAAAATTTTTTGTCTGTTTGATCCGGCTAATCTCCGTAATGGCTGAACCGATTTTGACGGGACTTCCACTGGCAGATAGCTGATGTTATAAGGAGTTACTTAAGCTACCTTTATTATAGAAAAAGAACATTATTGTTTTCTGACATCCACGCGAATGAAGTTGCGGGCACAGCTAGTAGCATATGTATGGAGCAAAAAATGGCGCCCGGGTTATCACGAGCTAAATGCAAAAACAAGACGCGTTCACGTGTCACGTCGACTTTGATCTAACGAACGCTATCAACAGTCATAGTTGACGCATAATTCATATTACCTCCTAATTACTACTATTTTCCTATTAAAAACAAGCTCGCCGCAAAGAAAATTCTATGTCAATATAGACCTTACAGAATTAATTATAGACGCTTTAATTAAATGCATGTTTTCAGCCGATGACAGTATAAATAAATTGTGATTTTAACAGACACTCTAACAGTTTAATACCGGTTAAGCGCCGAATGTATAGACAACGAGGCCAAATATAGTCGTCATTAGCACTTATTGACTATAAAATTGATACCTAAATGATAAAGCTGCGCCTGCGACGTTTGGTCATAGTTAACAGTTTCGAAAGTCCCCGCCAGAGGCGTCTGGTTGTTGAAGTGGTCTTTGTTCGAACTTTTTTGTGAGCACTCGACTGTCTTCATTAAACTATCAATGAATTCTTTGTTAAACCCTGGGAAAGTTTTAGAAACTCTAGATTATTTTAGTGTATTTTGAATCAGACATGTGCACTCAAATGTGTGATATGTTGATACAAAATCAATATTTGTCGCCGAAAAGATATCGTTATCGTTGTTAGTGATATCACAGCGCATAGCGTTTGTAAAGCTTGCAGATAATTTTGGTGCGTTTAAATCATTTGGAGTTGCATAATTTTAACGAAGAGATGTCTTGTATCCGTTTTAGTATTTGCAGATATTTAACATGATTTTCTGTTGGAGATAACGAGACTGTATTGTTTGATATTTGGCTAAATAAGAACACAGGCTCAATTTTATATATTTATTTTTATAATGCAGTGTTTCCATGCCAAAACTTGTTTAAGAACGGCAACGTGTAGCTTACTGTTAAGTTCCCACGTCTAGCAAATTACGTTCGCAAATCAACTCATGCGCACAAGATCCATTATTGTAGCAGTGGCGCGGTGAAACTAATTTCTTGCCATAGTGCGCTAAACGTAAAGGTGTGGAACACATATATGTGTGGGTGTATCTACATATATGTGTGATGTGGACTGACACACGGCAACACTTCAAACGTTTACATAGTGAAGATAAGGCTTTATCAGCGAACTGTCAACAGCAATATCGGTTCGTGTACATTAATCATATGTATTATTAATTAGTTTGTCGTTCTCATGATTATAATGAGACATCAACTGAATCAATTACAAGTAGTCGAAGCTGCACAGTGGCTCCGTTTATCGCGAAACGTGATTTGTGATATGGTCGAAGATAAACCAAGAATATGATTATTTTTATCTAACATTAGGTACCTATGTGTCATTTTGTAATGTTACTGGAAAATGTTGTCAAGGCTGGTCACAGATGCTCGATTTATTGGAATAGGTAGGTACATGAGGAGCCGCAGATGCGATCCCCTAGCCTTCTTAAGTGCAACAGTCAGTAAGACAGCAGGGAGTTTTGACATACGCATTTCAAATCGTAGTAGGTCAGGTTAGGTCCTGCATGGGAAACTTCACAAGAAAGGAACTTGAGCATCAACGGTGATTAGTAGTAATCACCCACTGACTTGGTGACCATCAACTGTTCTGATTTACTGACCAAACATCAATACCACGTCTGCCTACCCGAATTCTCTATGCGTCAGTAACTAGGTAGATTGAACTATTATCGCCACTGCAGTCACCAGGGGCTTGCGCCAACGCATACGATATGCTTAATAAGGGCGTGACGTAAGTACACAATTTCATGTTTTGTTTCGCATTCCTCGCTGTTTTTAACCCCCGACGCAAAAACGACGGGGTGTTATAAGTTTGACGTGTCTGTGTGTGTGTGTGTGTCTGTCTGTGGCATCGTAGCTCCCGAACGGATGAACCGATTTTGATTTTGTTTTTTTTGTTTGAAAGATGAATTTGCCGGGAGGGTTCTTAGCTATATTTGATGAAAATCGGTCAAAGATGGCCGCCGCCACAAAATGGCGGATTACATATTTTTTCACAAATCCCTTAATATGGGTATCAAATGAAAGGGATTGAATAGTAGAATACTATACACTATGATAAATTTCAAATCCAAGATGGCCGCCACCACAAAGTGGCGAATTACATTGTTTTTTCACAACTCCCTCAATATGGGCATCATATGAAAGGGCTTGACTAGTAGAATACTATACGCTATTACAAATTTCAAATCCAAGATGGCCGCCACCACAAAATGGCGAATTATATATTTTATTCACAACTCCTTTAATATAGGTATCAAATGCAAGGGCTTGACAAATAGAATAGTACACTACATTGAAAGGGAGTGAGGAATATTAACTAACGAAATGAAAACTAAAAACTTGAAAATATCTTTTTTTCTGATCAATGCTCTAGAGCATTACCTATAAAAATAATTATCCTTTCCTCATCATTCTAGAATAATGAGGAAAGTGGAGTGATGACTGGTACCTACGACCACTGAGTTTGACTATTTTTATTACTAATGGAATTATCCTGCTTAAAAAGCGTAGGTACATCAGATAGTATCGCAGTCCCATTTTATAAACTAGTTCTGGAATACCTAAGATATCTAATAGCTATGAAACACTTGTACGAAAGTTGAATAACTAAAGGAAGAACTAGAAAAAGGATAAAATAGAACAAAAAAATCTGTTTAGTCTTAAAAATTATTCTTGAACTATAAATTAATAAGTAATCTTTTTTGACGGATAAAAACCCTGATTAAACACCAAATTACCTGAACCTTAAAACGCAAGAAAACAAAAGAAATGAAATACAAAAATTAAGGAGTCCCTACAAAAAGCATGAAATAAAAAATTACATTAAAAATTTAAAAAACCCCCGACACAAAAAATAATAAAATGAAATGTAACTGGAAAAGGATCAAATAATTTAAAAACCCCCAACTTAAAGAATCTAGGTAACGAGACTAAAACAGATAAATTCATATGGAAGTCGGGGGACCGTTCTGTGGAACACCTTCTATGCTAAGAGGTCCCCCGACTGCCATATGAATTTATCTGTTTTAGTCTCGTTACCTAACGTACCTGACATAACGCAATGGACATCAAAATGGAACTGTAAACTCAAAATAGTAACAGGAAAATTAGGAAACCGGCTACAATTATTTAAACAAGTGCGAGTCGGACTCGCACACGAAGGGTTCCGTACCACAAGGCAAAAACGCCGAAAAAAACATGTTTGTTGTATGGGAGCCCCCCTTAAATATTTATTTTATTTTAATTTTATTATTTATTATTAAAGTTAAAATACAACTGAGTATTTTGTGAATATTTCAAATGCCTACCTGTTGCTATTTTTGATATCGAGCAAAAAAGGGCAAAAAAATCGCGTTTGTTGTATGGGAGCCCCCCTTGAATATTTATTTTATTTTGTTATTAGTATTTGTTGTTATAGCGGCAACAGAAATACATCATCTGTGAAAATTTCAACTGTCTAGCTATCGCGGTTCTTGAGATACAGCCTGGTGACAGACAGACAGACAGACGGACAGACAGCGAAGTCTTAGTAATAGGGTCCGGTTTATACCCTTTGGGTACGGAACCCTAAAAAGGACCTTCTTATTATCGACTAGCTTCCGCCCGCGACTCCGTCCGCGCGGATGTCGGTCTTCGCGTGGATGGTTTATTTCTCCATTTTGAGTAACTCTGACAATGACATCTTATAAATATCTATTGGACCCAAATACGGCTAAGCCTATAATAATTAAGGAGATCCCTCTATTGAGCTACTGCTGTTGAGCTCGCGTTCTATAGTAAGTATTTTTTCCATAGTAATTCCGACCTTGATAAGTAGCATGTAGCAGTAAATTACTGACAGTGACGAAAAGTTTGCATAATAAAAAAGTGATCGTGACAATGCGACAGAAAGTTAATTGAGAGCTTCAGCATACACAACATTGTTAGTGAGCTCGTCCGGAATATGAACATGAAGATTTCTTGGACTGCTCACACGGGAAAGAGCTACGTAAAGTTGCCCGTGTGAAAAACAACTCGCGGTAAGATCTACGCCAGCAACTCCTAGGGTCAGACCTTGAGCCTTATTTATTGTCATGGCGTAACACAAAGCTACAGGAAACTGTATTCTCTTAAATTGAAATGGAAAATTATCCACTACGGGTAATGCAACGTGTGTTCGCGGTTCTACAGAACAACGTCTATGAATAAAACCGAAAAATAATATTTTTTTTTTCTACGTATTTTTCCAGGATAAAAAGTATCCTATTTTATGCCCAGGATAATAAGGTATAATTATACCAAGTTTCATCGAAATCGAACCGTTAGTTTTCACGTGATGCCTGCATATACAGACAGACAGACAGACAGACAGACAGACAGACAGACAGACAAAAATTTTTTTAATCACATATTTGGGTTTGGTATCGATCCAGCAACACCCCCCGCTATTTATTTTTTCAATATTTTCAATGTACAGAATTGACCCTTCCACAGATTTATTATATGTATAGATTTCAGTGTAAAGATAGGAATAGAATGTTTGGTCGATGATAGGTTAAGTATTAATTTTGCGTATCATTCTTAGAATAACGGAGTTTTAATATCAATGCGATAGCACTGCACAAAAATAGTTATCGCAACTATTATTCTTTTGAAGTCGTCTATACCGAAGTATGGGTGAGTGGTTTTTTCGACTGCAATATATTTCCTTCGCGAACTTTCTGGTACACCTAACGGACTTAATTTCAAATTAGGTAAATTGAAGTAATTATCCTGTTTACCAACCTTTGTAAATTATTAACCTTTATATTTTATATATTATTATTTATATATTTTTAGGTGGTTATGGAGGTCTTTTAAATGTTGGTAATTGTACCTACGTTCCGTCAAATGGGATGAATAGGGATGCAGGGGTGAATCGGGATGAATCTTTAAAAGGGATTCTAATATTGAAATATCAGAGTCCTTTTTGGCAACAAACTACTTATATTATTTCAATATTAAAATCCCTTTTAATGATTCATTCCGATTCACCACTGCATCCCTTTTCATCCCGTTTGACGTTAAGTAGGTACAATTACCAGCATTTAAAAAAACCTTTATAATGACCTTAGTCAGCATCATAAATATGGCTTATTCAATTTTCTGAAACATGAAGCAGACAATAATGTGTATTTATATAAACATCAAGCCGATAGCTCTGCATACTTACCTACTCACACAGAACTTCACAAACAATAGAGATATTCCTTTGTTTTCTGTTGGCGAGATGCACCACACAAACGCAACGCATCGCCCAGTTTATTTAAAATTATGGCAAAACTACTTATCATATTCCACAATAGTCTGGCAACAATTACAATGGCTTCTACGATGCCCAATCGTCGCATAATGGTCTATGGTCTATGACCCATTAAAGCG
This sequence comes from Mesoligia furuncula, assembly GCA_916614155.1. Lineage (NCBI taxonomy): Eukaryota > Metazoa > Arthropoda > Insecta > Lepidoptera > Noctuidae > Mesoligia > Mesoligia furuncula. The sequence continues at coordinate 10,345,130 of OU744794.1, forward strand.
GCCGCACCTTAACTAGAGATGTCCTACATACGCACCTTAGTGAATAAGCCCATACAAAGTCAGTCACGCGTTGCGTACACGGTACAGCACTAATTTATCTAACAGATCGCTTTAGTCGTACATTGCTGGTGACATTTCAATTTGGATCTTCAAAGCATGACATGGCGGGTAATGTAAGGGTATTCAATTAAATGCGTCGTTTGTTTAGTTTGAAATTGGATAATTATTTGAAACTAGCTGTTGACTGTTCAGTCCATGATTACCTATAGCTATTATTTTAAATTACAATGAGGATGTCATTTAAATTATTTTGGGAAGTTTTTGTGCAGTAGCAGTTCCAAGGTCTGTTATTGAAGCCTCATTCATGACCTTAAGAAGAATGACCGTCATTGACATAATTGGGAACTTAAAAAATGTTACGATGCAGCAAATCTTAACAATGATTTAAGCTGACAATAAATTTAAAGATGTAACACATTGGAGGAACAAGACAGAGTCTTGGTTTATGTCATGTTAATTCTTCAACATCATTTATTTGTTCCTGTTAGGATCGAAGGTTACAATTCAATGCAATAGCAATAAACTATTCGAATTCGTAATTTTATAGCATACAGGAAATCTATACGATGATTCTACCACAAACCCATCTACATGAAAGCAAAAATATGATTCTTAGGACATGTCTACCTCCATTTTAACGTTATGGATGGATTTTTCACAGCCATTTTAATCGTATGCATAGCTGTATATGTTTCAAATCTGATGACATCACAAGCGAATACCAACTACTTAGCGGGGACTAAAGACAATGGTCCAATGATAGAACCCACTTATATTATGCTAATCAGATTAGATACGCCTGTTGCTATGATTTCGAAATTAAACATTACACCACACCTACAGAATATAGTCTATACTGAATATAATTTCGTACAAGTAGGTGAGAGTGAAAGATAAACCGAATATTTCTGTGTTTCTATTTTGATACAGGAAGAAATACGATTAACCTTGACTCTTGTTTTACTATCTGCATTCTGTAATTTGAAAATTATTATATCTTACCCACTATTTATTTTTACTGTTGAATTTATAGTTTTTACGATGTGTACGTAGACGTAATTTATAGAGGAGTTACATCTCGTATTCTTTTATAACAAACTACTAATGGTTGGTAATGATGGATAAGAGTGGTCAGTGATCGAGCTCTTTTGCGAGTAATTGGAGAGGCTGCTAGCACTGAACTGCAATAGACCGATGATGATGATGACATTAGCAAGTTCAGCAACCCATAGCAAAGGAATTGAAAAAAAATCATTTGAGATTCTTAGTGTCGCATCTACATGTATATGTTCGTCTATATCTTTTAGCATCTTACGAAGTTGTTAAAACTTATGATACTGGGGAGCTATTCTGTAAAAATCTCACCGTGAAAACTTAGGTGAAGTGAGCGTGGAGTGAGCTGTATAGTGTCAATTTCTAGCAAAAACAAACTCACCTTACCTAAGTTTACACGGTGAGATTTTTAAAGAATCGACCGGCTGAAGGCCCAGTCAGTATCATTTTAACTTTCAATTTAGTTCCACCATTAAATACAAAACAATCTTGTAATTACGTTACCTAGAATACTAGTAACTTAGGTAGCAAAAGAAAGTGCATGTCAAAACTTTCGCTAATAACTCCTGTCTCCTAACAGAAGCACTAAATTCTTATTGGTTTTCTAAAAAACGATGAAGTATCTAACGCAATATTTCCCTCATTAATTGTTTTAAACGTTATAGTTAAGAGCATAATTAATTACTTCCACTATCACAACCACTGATAAACGCAATCACGCTTACATCTCATGTTGAAATAAGAACGTAACCTTGAGATTTGATGATGAAATTAAAAAGAACATAGAAAGAAAAAAGAAAGAAAGTACGTTTATTTGCAGTAAACATGACGCTGAGAAAGAACACAACACAAAAAAGAAAGAGTAAAGAGGAAAATATGTGTCACATCCACGCAAAACGGCCACCGTTCAGCATAATGCTACGACCCAAACATCACATATATTATATTTTAGATTAGAAGCAAGTCTCTTCCTAATATAGTCAGTGAATATTTACTCAAAGTTAATGATACAATAAGATATAAATGTAGGTATATAGTATCGCCAAGTCGCTGTTGTGTGACCATTGGGGATACGAGATAACAATACCGGTCCATATTAATATCTGTACATACTCCTCTATACACTAGTGTATTTATTACTTACTGACCAGTGGGACACTCGATATTATAACTGGGCCACATTTCAAGCTTATTTTGATCTACTTTGAACGTAGATTGTAGCTAACAGATTGCAATCTGCATTACCTGACATTATTCATCGCATGAAGACCTAATGACACCATTTTTTTTGCGCGGCGCAAGCGCAACTGTTGATACAAATTCGCGAACTGAATTATATTGAGCGGGGGGTGAAAGTAAATGTGCTTTCACTGCATTCAGCGTTCAGATAAAATATTTTTTAGCTCGTGACATTCTACAAGATCAGATGATAAGCAACGTAAAAGCCCTAACCGGTGTTTAAAATTGATACATAAAACTTAGTTGTCACAAATGTACCGCTCTCTAGCAATAAATTATCATTTGTAATGTAATAACGGTGTTTAAATTAAGGTATGGTGTTTGCTCCACATCGGCTAATATAAATTGGCAGTGACAAAACTAAACGCTTCGCATTAGTATTCGTCAGCTTGCAGAGATAAAAATGATTGATGGGAGAAGAGCACGCAGTAGCATGATTTAAGTATTTAAAAATGAGATTGGATATCCAACATTATATAGTTCCTGCTAACTATTCCGTATATCCAACATTATATAGTTCCTGCTAACTATTAACCAAACTCAGGATAGCAACCGTCTATCGCACACAATCGTGGAATCAGTACTATATGTATAAGTCATCGGTCACGATCGTCTAGAAACGTCATATTCACACGAATTCAACAAGTGTAAAATGTATAAATACACAATTAAATTTTAAATGTCCTTCGTTTACGACTATTTGAACTCTAAATTACATTATGCAACAAGACGTAAGTAGCAGTTTTGCATTCTCATATAAAGTCTGTGTTTAGAACGTGAACTTATCATTTCCGCCAAAATAATGACGGTGCGATGCGAATCAACTAGTAGGAAAGCTTGACTAAATATTTTGACATAATCATAGGTTAGATACAAATGCCAATCTTTAGCTGTATATATTGTCTATAGACCAAAACTGAGGAGATCAATTTTTTATCTAAAAAGAAAGTCACACCAAGTTGAAAGCTATTTTATTTGGGATACATATGATCCGAATACGAAAAACTATTAATTTCAAGATTAAATACTAGAAATCTATCACTAAGACCATTTAGAAATTGATAAAGATGAAACAGCTCGTAATCTTGCTCCAAAGACTCTCACAAATGACCCTAGATCTGAGCACATTAGCGGCATTGCTATCGAATATTCAGCGTACACGAGAGGCATGTCAGGACTTATAGGAGTTATAGGTACAGTTTGCCATCCGGCTATTATCATGGCTGCATCGGCGAGTGGAAAGCAATGGCACTCACCTACGACAGCCAGATACGTTAACTTCGTGCGTTGCCATATACGGCTAATTCGAAATTGCTTACTTTGATATGGTTAAGTGGAAACTCATTTTTGTTGAGCTGCGCTTCTTCGTAATGCGTTTAGCTAAGTGATTTGATCGAGGCTGCTACTTTGGTCATTCTATTTGTACATTTTCGAGCCGGGAATACAATCCTACCCGAGAATTTTTCTGTCATTAAAAGACGATTTTATTCTATCGATGAACGCTCCTTAAATGGTGTAACATTTTTCACAGAATGAGCACCATGTCTTAATTAATTGCAAAGCATTTGTTGTGGTATTTACTAATTATTTCGCAACATCATATAATTTTAATGTTGTAGTCCCAATTAAAGTTACGGAATCAATGTTTACCTGTAATTCAAATACTGACGTAGTTAAACGGACAATGGCCAGTGTTTTTAATCATACAGATAAAAAACGGCGTATCGGCAAATATAATCATAGCAAGAATCATCCTTCGCCAAGTCTGCAATCATGGCAATTCAAAATTTTATTACCGGTAATTTGACTTTCCGTTCTGGATTGACGCTTGTAAATATTTTTTATCGTTTGTGTATAGATTAGAATGAAGATTCTGCGTGACTGAGATCTTAAGAGGCCGATTGAATTTACACGTTTTAGAAAAAGACGACTTGTTCTAAATGGGAACATAACAATTGGATCTCAAACCGCAGAATCTACCGAAGCCACATTTGCACTGTGACCCGTCTATGTGCGGCGCGTATGCGTCATAATTACTCTCTAAAGGCCTTGTCTGATAACATTGGTGTGACGGACTGCGTCCTCAGTTGAATGTAGGCGCGAGATAAAAGCATTCACTCGACATGTGCAACAATTATTATGTTCTACAATACAACGGCTGAACACCGATAGATCGTTGCGTCGAGGAGGCGTTTCTTGTGAAACTGCACAGATGTTGAGTACAGCTTTGTCTTATTTTCAAGTCAAACAGACGTAAAGTCGACGTCCATTTTCTGGTTTCCGGTGACGATAATAATTTTCGCGAGTATATACACATTTGTTGAAATATTATGACTTACGAATTTTTCGTATAATGCAAATATAAGTTCAGGCGCGATTGTTGATTCATTTCTCCACTTGGAAATGTCAATTCCAAAATCGTCGTGAGACTGAGAATTTAGTTCAATGTTGATCGCATTAAATTCGGCAAAGTGCTTGTCTCAAGTAGGTATGGAAATAATAAAATGTAGGTACCGCACTGACCAGCCTTAAAATTCAGTCAGGCGCATGATTAATTTTATGAGCAACGCATCAGTAGATACCTTCATCTCGAGGATAACGTCAACGTAAACATGACTACTAAGATACTAAGATAGTAGGTATAATAATATGTAGTTGCAAAAACTACTATGCCACTTCAACAACTAAAGGAATACTCTCGTAACCTTGACAATCCAAATGGGCACTGTATAGGTACGTCATTCTTACTCCACGAGCGATCGCACCTGGCCATCAGCTGCTGTTACAAGTACTTCAGTCGCCCTATCAAATGCAGCAGAGAGTAGGGTGGTGCAAAAACCGTTGCGAATGTCTTAATGCGTGTAGTTTGAGGAAATGAAGCGATAAGGTTTGCTCATTGCTGGTGGTCGGGAGGTTAACCGTAACCGTTCGATAATCACGCCACTATTACGAGGATAGTAGAGGCACACGTAGAGGTGTAGATTGCACTGTGGGATCAACAGGTTATAAAGCTATACAGAAATTTATGTTTGTTCTTGAGTAATGTGTTGGGTTTGACGCAAGATCATTTAGTAACGATATTATTATAATAATTCGGAATATAATATTTATGCTAACAGACTTAGGGCTGATTTTTCAATCATCTGATAACTTTATTCGAGGAATAATTTTGAAATTTTGACAGTTATTTCATACAAAAACTGTCAAACGTCAGTTTTATTCCTCGAATAAAAGTGATCTGGCGATTGAAAAATCAGCCCTTAAAATAATAATATTTAAATAAATATAAAAAAGAGAGAAAAGAATCTTAGGGCATCAAAAAATTCGTCCATATCGCTGTCAACAAGAAAACTGCCCAAAAGACTGTTAGCATTGCCACGTTCTATGGCGATGCTGATTCTTTGGCCAAGGAATAGGCCAGCCCTCTGGTCACGTGAAGAGTCGATAAACCGCCTGGCGATGTCTCGAAAAACCAAGTGTAATTAAATATTAAAACAATACAGGTTTTTTGCAGAAATTCAGTTTTATGATGAGAAGAATCATGATTTTGCCCAATTAGGAATTAACTCTGGTAAACAAAAACAAGGTAATTTATACAAAAAAAATAACACTCGTCAAATTACAACGTTAATGAAAAACAAACAATTACAAGAATCGAAAAAAAAATATCAGCCACATAGGTACAGAAAGAGACTGCTTAGACCAAATTGAAGCATAAATTCAATTACTTTTCACGTGGCAGTAATTTCACACTGTCTTGTTATCTAAAAGGCAATCTTAAACATTCTACGATAAATAATTCAGGAAACGGAATACCTAGGCGGAAAACAACCAAACAAACAAGATAAAAATTAGAAAGAAAATTTTAAAATAAGAAACAAATGATAGCCAGTAAAATTAAATTTACCTTCCTAAAATTTAAGATACAGTTAGGCATTGACTAAGAGAAGGTACTTACTTGAATCGAACGCAAGAAAATCGTAAAATATGATCATAAAACGTGGAAAGTACTACAATAGCAACTAGGTAGCTACATACCTATCATATTGATATTTACTGCCCACCGCGATTCTCGATAAGATATCTATTTAGCGGTGTTAGATTGCTATGGACATTACTATTAATCGGTATTCCAACATTTTAATTATTCCTCCGAACAATTCCCGATGTTCACAAGCTAAATTGATTTATCTCTAACGTACTTACCTACCAAGAACCAAACCCGTTTCCGAGATTCACGCAAAGCAATAAAATATAGAAAAATTATGTAGGAAATACAAGCTAGGCTGAACCTTGGACACGTGTGAAGTTTGTGCTCATAAAAATGACACACACAATTGGACAAACTAATCAAACTGACGTAACAACGATTAATTAATAACCAACTTAAGTAAGTTAGGTAACCGCACTTAAATTATCACCCGACTAACACCTATTCAGTAGAATTAAAATATAGGTACGTAGGTAGTTGCTAAACAATTGACGCGTTGCAATTCATTTAACTTGGTATTCCAATTCCACATGATGAGTTTATTCAACAAGTTTTTGTTAACACAACCGTAAAGAAATGTTTAAAAATACTTACCAAGGATATCGTGCAAATTACAAACTATTCGTATCGTAACTTCGATTCGTTGTCGAATGCACGTTGCAATTCAAGTCCTCGCCAGATTTTTTCCGGATCACTCAATTCCGCTCACTGTTGCACTGTCACTTTTCAAGCACGGCCGGCTTTTTTAAAGTTATCACGCCAAAGTGTGTGCCTCCGTGGGAACGGTGCGTGGTGTCGATTCGATGGATCGTTGCGGACTGACTGGCGGCTGATGGTCGCACGCCGGCCGCCGACTCCGAAACTCGACTTGTGTTCACTAGACACAGAATAGGGGCATGCTGTGCATAATCAGCACTGTGCATCGATATGATCCAACTTTATTGGGAGTTTTTAACGGTCTTGTAGAATAGAAACCTTAGTCAAACAGCACCATCATGATCAGTAATTAGTTTTTAATTAGCAACTAATATATACACCTAGATTAAAATTTGCGGTTTTTCTAGAAGTTATCTCAGACTGACAGTTTATGATAGGTAGATACGCGTAATTTTGACAAACAACTCCGTAGCAAAAACCGCTGAAAGTATTGACCGCAACATCGCGTGAATATAATTGAGTTGGACTACTTGGTAACATAAAATATAGTGTTCATCATCCAATGATTATGTAAACTGGCACACACGACGGTACTGGATTAACACAGTGTCTAATTGTGGGAAAACACGGCGTGCTGGGTTCAAGATCGTACGACAATCGCGCCACCTCGGCTCTTCGCGCCTTTTACTAAACACATTTTTTTTTCTCGTGCAGATGCAATGACTTTTTGGAATAGCGCCGTTGTTTTGAAAACGCGTTTTTAATAGGTGTTTTTTATCATTTTTGTTGTTTGACTGGTTTATAATACACGTCAACAGTTATCAGTATTTTCGAGTAATTGATGTCATATTCGATAAATTTGTTGATTGATATCTATTTGTAAGTAAAGAAAGTGCTTCTATCTTTACTAAAGACATTCAGTTTTCCATAAACCACTGCAGTTTCAATTTTTTTTTTTTTTTTGATTGGGTGTGTCTTTTTGCAAGGGATGCAGATTTTCGAAACCGCAGTAAGCAAAGCCTATAGTAATGGTTATAATCAAATAAATTGCTCTGCTATCTCTTAAGAGGTAATTAAGAGTACAAACGATAGATATAATAGGTCTGGAGAGTTTATTCGGTGGTCTAGACTTAATTGTTTGTAACAAACTATTACTAAATTAAATTTCCCAAATCTTGGGTTAAAATAATGTATTTTAAGAAACAATAAGGTTTGCAAGATTGTTATTTCAAGCTATTAAAAGTGTATTTTTACTGGGTAAAATATGAATGGGTACTGTTTTTGACATGATTTGACAAATTGACATAAAAAAATGAAGTTAAGTTAAGGGAAAATATACACAATGGTTGAACCGTTAAAATATTCTTGAACAGCGCTGAAACACATAGTCTTCGACGACTACATGTCAAACCCAAAAGAAAAAGAATTGAAACAAATGGTAGGTACAAAAGAATCACTACCATAGTCTTACTAATTATTACCTCCATATTTCAATACTAGCTGACCCGGCGAACTGCGTACCGCCTCAGATTTAACAAAAACGAATTTATGAGAAAATGAGTTGTATTCGTTACTTACCTATTGTTTTTTCGTGAATTTTTCCCATGTTTAAATAGTTATTCTGTTATTAGAGAAAAATCCAACACAAGAAAGATCATCAAAATCGGTCCAGCCATTCTTGAGTTTATAAATGGAGTAACTAAGCCGACTTTGTTTTATTAGGGTTCCGTATAAAAACGGAACCCTATTACTAAGACTTCACTGTCTGTCCGTCTGTCCGTCTGTCTGTCTGTCTGTCACCAGACTGTATCTCAAGAACCGCGATAGCTAGATAGTTGAAATTTTCACAAATTATGTATTTCTGTTGCCGCTATAACAACAAATACTAAAAATAAAATAAAATTAATATTTAAGGGGGGCTCCCATACAACAAACGCGATTTTTTTGCCCTTTTTTGCTCGATATCAAAAATGGCAACAGGTAGGTACTTGAAATATTCACGAAATACTCAGTTGTATTTTAACTTTAATAATAAATAATAAAATAAAATAAATATTTAAGGGGGGCTCCCATACAACAAACATGTTTTTTTCGGCGTTTTTGCCTTGTGGTACGGAACCCTTCGTGTGCGAGTCCGACTCGCACTTGGCCAGTTTTTTTTATATAGATATCACAACATGTAGGTATATACAAAAGAAACAAGCATAGCGACAATCCTGATCATACTTCAGGAATCCAGGCCAGTCGTGGTCAATAGGACCAAACCTATTCACCCATACTCATCCATTGTAACGAACTATACCACTATACTATAATACCAGACAGACATACTATTCAGCAACGGACATCAGGCTGATATGACAATGTCATAAAACATGCAATTCAACAACAAAATACTTAAACAAACAAATATTGCTTGCTTTTAATCCAAAATACTAACATATCATTGGCTGGACTGTAATCAAAATAAGTGGCGAGATATATATTCGATGATTTCACAAAATAATTTCTACTCACTTAAAATATTTTTCATAGCAGCATTTATGTATTACAACATTGTAATCAGTTTCGCAAAGTGTTCCGAGTTTTGATTAAGCAATAACAGACGACATAGTTTATTGGTAATTCAATAATGAAGCCTTGTTTTAAATTATCGGTAATAAGTATCTACTTATTATTTATTGGTGATTAGCCACTTTTGGTTGATAATATTTAGTCTGTAAGGGAGCTGTGTTAAGATTGCAGTGGTGCACTTTAGTTTAGTTTATATTAGTTGAGACAAACGATTGATTATGTAAGCATGTTGATGTAATCGTAATGGGAAAATATGTTTCTATGGAAGCAGCGCCAATCATGGGAACTATTGAAAACGTATTCCATTTACGTAGACTTGTACGATTATCTACCAACTTTATGACATTTATTGTGAAAACATCTTTTAGTTTCCGGGGAGTTTGTTGCGCCACGTCTTCCTAGCGATTGCAATATGAAGTGGTAAAGGGCGGCGTTTATGGGGAACAGTCATATGTAATTATGACGTTCGAAAAGTGCTGATTCTCAGCCTCACAGTTGACTAAATGACTTGATTTTGTTTTCAGTTTTTTTCAAATAAAATATAGTTTTGGAGCCACCTTTGCAGTTTCAGTTTGCATTGTTTTCGCCCTTCTTACCGTCCAGAATAATGATGACGTTATTTAGGTAAACATTATTCATTAAACTGCTTAGGTACTTAACATTTATTTCTATTCATATTTCTATACAATTGTGACAGTACTTTCGAAGATGATCTAAATTCAACAAACCGAATTTCTGACAGAAGGGCTTACCTACTTATAAGGGTAAACATCGAGTCCGAAATTCTTTGCGATCCAGTCTCCCAGAAAATATGTACAAGAGGAAAACACAATCATAATAAACGATGTCTCTTAGGGAAGAAGGTATACATAAAAATACATATAGGTAACTTGTTTGCTCAGGAAAATTCGGTAAAGGTTACCGGGAAACCGAATATTACACAATGTTTACTTCCCTTAAAACGGGATATTTACTGGTGATGTTTTTCTTTGGTCTCTCCGCATTATTTCTTGCAATAATTATTTGACTCTAGCTGTAACCCGCTACTTAATTCGAGTGCATGTTGGAAAACAAATGAGATTCCATGGGTTTTAATTGTTTTGTGTGGAACCCTAATTCTTATTCTAACATAAAAGTATTCTAAGTTACTCGTTATAACATCAGCTATCTGCCAGTAAAAGTCCCTTCAAAATCGGTTCTGCCGTTTCGGAGATTAGCTGGAACCAATAGACAGACAGACACAAAAAAAATAAAAAAAAATTTTTGTTATAAGTAGGTACCGTATATATACTTTCATAATAATTATGCATTTAATAAAAAGCTGTTATTTTGACTTTACAAACAAACACTTCAATTATATTTCTTTGTATAGATTCAAATAGAAAAAATATAATGCACAAAGTGGTTAGCGTTGCGTAGCATAGCGTTCAAATGACAGTGTATTTGAGTATGAAAAAACCGCGTCACTGAAATATCTGAAATGATAATATTTGGTCTCATCAAAGATAATACAACAAGAAACAAATGATTGTGTCAAGTTCCATTATTTAAGAAAACCATAATATAAGTTTTTGGACACTGTAGTTTCCAAAACTTTTTTTAACGTCGTCTCTAAGTCATCATCAACGTAAAATGCAAATAAAGTTATTACGGAATCACCCATCACAAAAAGGCATTTTGAATTGTAATTAAAGAAATTTAAAATCTTAATTACCTACTTGTAACGAAGACAAATAGATATTTTACCGTTAGAAAACCAGTAAAGGACGTATCTTAACAACTTAGAAATAATCAGTGAGCTTTTTAAGTTGACTTTGGCGGCGCCGGCGTTTAGTGGTCAGACAGAAGTCCCCCCGTGGCGCCATGACATAATGTACGACTACACGACTACTAAAAGGCGTGTTAAAAGAACCGTGTTTATTTATTTCTTCAAATGAATCTTGGATTCTATGAAACAGGATTCCTGTTAGGTAACAAGTTAACAACTATGTATGTTACAATAAGCTTTAGAATTGGAATAAATTAGGTACTGACTGTGAAAAGCCTTAGGCTGCCATCAGACGGACTGCATCGCAGCAACCGCGCGCAGTCAATATATTCAACTGCATGCAGTCGGATCTGACTTTGCGCAGTTGACGCCACGCATCTAGCCTAGGAATTCAGTGTAAGATTTGATGTTGAAATGCAAGCACACACACTACACACTAACTGTATGCCGTTAGCGATGGACAGCGTGCGTCGACACGACTGTAGCCGACTGCATAAAGTTGAAGTCATTTTTCATCAACTGTATTCAGTTAATATTGACTTCACACGACTGCAGCCGACCGCGTGAAGTTGATATCATGACGGAACGAAGTCGAACATACAACTGCATGCAGTCGAACATACAACTGCATGCAATCGAATATAACGACAGCGCGCGGTTGCTGCGATGCAGTCCGTCTGATGGCAGCCTTAGCCGAACTTCTATTTGCACATCGCAATTAAAGCAGGTGAGAGCAGAGGTGGCCCAGTGGTAACGGCCGCGACTTACGAGTTGTAGGTCGTAGGTTCGAACCCAGACAGGCGCTTTACTTTGTGTAAATTATTTCCTCACCACTGCTCTCAAAATGGTGAAGGAAAACAGTGTAAGGAAATCGGCATGTCCTAGAACCAAAAATTGGGAGACAAGTGACATCTACCAACCCGCACGGGCCCGTGTGGTAGATTTAAGACCACTCACCCTCGAAGAGAGGAGGCCTGTGTCCCAACAGTGGGAATATTACAGGCTGATGATGATGATGAGAGCAGTGGTGACCCAGAAGTATCGGTCCCGTCTTACGAGATGTAAGTCGTGGGTTCGAACCCATGCAGGCGCTTTACTTTGTGTAAATAATTTCATCCCCGCTGCTCTCCAAACAGTGAAGGAAAACAGCGTAAGGAAATCGGTATGTCCTAGAACCAAAAATTCGAAGACAAGTGACATCTATCAACCCGCAGTGGGCCCGCGTGGCCCAGCCCACTTCCTTTCGAAGAGAGTAGGCCTGTCATGTCCACTGCTGGGACACAGGAGGGCATTATAGGCTGATTATGCAATCAATGTAACTCAACGTATTAGTACCTTAACTAGGAACTATTCTTTTTACCGACTTAAAAAAAGGAGGTTATCAATTCGACACGTATGTATGTAATATTATTGAAACTGCATTCCTATTTACATAATTATGACAATCTATTAGGGCTTTCTGCTTTCTACTGAAGACCCTGGAAAGGCTGTGCGATAGGGAACTGAGGGATGGTGCTCTGAAGACCATACCGTTACACGGTAACCAACACGCATACAGCTCAGGTAAGTCGACTGAATCCGCCCTACATCTGGTAGTCAACCAGATAGAGGAAGCGATTCATCAGAAAGGCACTTGTCTGGGCACTTTCATAGACATCGAAGGAGCCTTCGACAAAACCAACTTCTCCAGTATCAACAGCGCCCTCTCCAGACATGGAGTAGAACAGGTACTAACGGACTGGATCACAAACATGTTAAGTAAACGAGTGGTTCGCCTTGAAGGTGAGCAGCAGCTGGCCATGATAGCTAGAGGTTGCCCCCAGGGTGGGGTCGTGTCCCCCCTTCTATGGAATCTGGTAATTAATGACCTCATCACCAAACTCAACGCCAACCGCTTCTACACAGTAGGTTATGCCGACGACCTTGCAATTTTGGTTTCGGGGAAGGTAACGGGCACGATATGCAACCTCACTCAGCAAGCGCTACGTATCGTGGAGAGATGGTGCAGGGACTTTGACCTTTCAGTGAACCCCGCTAAAACTGAACTGGTTATGTTTACCCATAAACGAGCGTTAGGGCCTTTTCGCCTACCTAAACTGTTCGATACTGAACTCCAGCTAGCCAACGAAGTCAAGTACCTTGGTGTAACACTAGACAGTAAGTTAAACTGGAGCAGTCATCTGGACAACAAACTGAACAGGGCTTGCATAACCTTTTGGCAGTGCCGGAGAATGATAGGTAAGAAGTGGGGCCTATCCCCTAAAATTACACTCTGGCTGTACACTGCAGTGATCCGCCCCATGATAAGCTACGGAGCTGTGGTTTGGTGGCCTCGCACCAAGCTAGTGACAGCCTCCAACAAACTGCAACGCATGCAAAGACTAGCCTGCATGGCGACTACGGGCTGTATGAGGACTACTCCGACTGCAGCGGTAGAAGCCATCCTGGGAATCCCGCCGCTCCACCTGTTCATACAGCAGGAAGCGACGATGGCGGCAGTACGTCTTAACACACTAAATCTCTGGGGTAAGAGTAATACACCACACACCACGCTGCTTGAGGGACTCCATAAGGATTTCCCCATTACGAAAGCCATAAACGACCGGGTTCCTAAACAATTTATGTTTGATAAAAAATACAAGATCCAGCTTCACGAGGATCGCCGATGCGAGGGGTTGTGCCCCACAGAGCTGCGTATCTTCACGGACGGATCCAAAACAGGTAGTGGCACAGGAGCTGGAATCTTCTCGGAGGAATTCAACATACACATAGCCACACCATTGGGGGTCCACAACACAGTGTTCCAGGCCGAATGCTTGGGCATCTCTCTAGCCGCTTCAGCCATTATGGCCAGGGAAGTTAAGGAACACTCAATCCGCATACTCTCAGACAGCATGGCTGTTCTGCAAGCGCTGAACAGTTACACAGCTGACTCTGGGCTAATATACGAGTGTCACCAGCGCCTCAACCAGGTGGGTAACCTCAATAATATAACCATTCAATGGATCAAAGGACACAGCGGCTCGCTAGGCAACGATGCAGCCGACGAACTTGCCAGAAGAGGGTCGAGTATGGCACCCGTGGGACCCGAGCCCATCGTGCCACTCCCCTTCGGGTACATACGCACTCTGGTAAGGAAACGCACAAGAGAGCAACACAATAAACTATGGACGGACCAAGGTGAATGCAGGCAGGCGAGGGAAGCACTTCCCACATTGGATGGCCGCCTCACGAAACAGGTTCTCCGTCTAACAAAACAAAAGCTGCGTATAGTTACCGCAGCTTTAACTGGCCACGGGTCATTTAATAAACACCTCTTTGTCATAGGAGTAACGGACAGTCCGTTGTGCAGGGCCTGCATGGAGGACGACGAGACAGCGGCACATGTGCTTCTAAACTGCCCGGTGATCGCCACGTACAGGGCAAAGTACTTCGGTAACCCAGGTACCCTACGTGAGACGGTCAGTAACATCAAGGCGTTGCTGGCCTTCTTTGAGGAGCTGGGGTGGATCGAATAGTCGATTTTCCCACCCATACGCAAAATACGCGCATTGACGTGGAGTTGCGGACACCAGCCCGTAGTACCTATTACCTATTACCTACCTATTACCTATTAGGGCTTCCAACCATTTCCGTTTGTCCACGCATTTCTCCGCAACTATTAATCAGATCGTGACCATTTTTTCTATTGGCTTAGATTTACCTCAACTTAGGGAACACTGGAAGTTACATCAAAATTGATTCGGTAATTTTCAAGCTATGGACTATTACGTGTAAGAGTGACGGGCTTATTGATACGAGCTGCGGGTGTAGTATCAAAAGGAAAAAAACATCTCAAAGCCTTGGTCAAATTCTAGTGCAATATTTACAACAAAATTCTTACCTACTTATTACAAAAAAAAAAAAAACAAATATTCCAGTTTTTACTTAGAAGTCGGTGTCTTGGGATCTGTATTTTAGTTTTAGTTTTTTGCCACCGACTTCGGAAATTAAAGTTATTTCATAATTTGGATTTACCTAATTTCTTTTTGAAGTCGATTAATTTTTTTTAAATTACTTGTTCATTACCTATTTTGTACTAGGGATTTTTTTTAAATCTTCTTTCTGCCATAAGTGTAACATCACGCACATCGTCGCTCTCATGACTAACTGTCCTATCCTTCTTTATATATGGCACTGATTTAAAGAGGCAGTTGTAAATAGCGGTTTTGGTAAGTTAAAAATTATAAATGGCACGTTTAATAACTTGTTCAGCAGTTAAAACTAAGCAGTAAAGTAAACAAAAATGAGTAATAAAAATAATGAAATGGATCAGTGAATATATAATTGAGTGGGAAAATAATTAAATGGGCGGTAAAAATTATTGAACGAGCAGTTACGTGTGGGCAGTAATAAATCGGAATTTGTCGGTAATAAATCTCATTCTAAGCAATTCTATAAACAATGAGGTAGTAAAGTAGTTTTGGGTGTGTAGTCGACGGAGCCCCGCTTCGCGGGGCCCCTATTTCTGTCTACAGGGTTTAAAGGAACCTAACACGAAGGGGATGACGGGGGCTCGTTCGCTCGCTTTGCTCGCTCACTCGAGCCCCCGTCATCCCCTTCGAACCTAACCTGTCCGAGTCGGGGTGCCCCAAGTCCCGAGCTCGCTTCGCTCGCTCTTGCATCCTCTATGATCTGCCGAACTATTTAGCGAACCGCCCATTCCATTATTTTTACCGCTCATTTAGTTATTGGACTGCTCAATTATTTTTAGAATTGACATTGTATGATAAAATAACAGTCTAATTGATCTTTTATTACTGTCCATGTTTTACTGTCGCAAAAATTAATCAACCGCCATTAAATTAAATAACCGCTCAATATGTTTTTCAACTGATCATAATAACATCTCGAATATTTAAATAACAGCTCAAAAAATTAGTTCCCTTTATATATCTCTGGTCCTATCTCATAGCTGGTTGAGTTAGAACAACTACCCACATTTTTCTATTCGTGACTCTTTACATTTTTCACTAACCGTCGTATCTCTGTTATTTGGATCTCAAAATATAACCATTTTGAAAGGCAACAAAATGGAAAGAATCACGAACAGAAAAATGTAGTTGTCGTAACTCAAATCATAAAGAATAAGATAAGACAGTTAGTCATGCGAGCGACGACATAACATCACGCCTTGTTTCCCTGCAGGGTTTGGCAGGGGCTTATGGTATACCCACATTTCGCCAGTTATGTTTAACGGCCAGTTTCTTCACCAACAACTAAAGTAATCAGTCAAACTGACTTTTACTGTTGACTTTTACTTGTCCTTTAGTGATACTACGGCACATGCGTTTCTTCATTCAAGTAACAGCTAAAGTAGTGAAAAAACAAATTTAACCGTTACTTTGACTTTTGTGACGTTACTTTGCCTGTTACTATTGATGAAGAAACTGGCCGTAATAAGTCCCATGTAATAGGGGACGTACGTTAAGCCATTGGTCCCCGGCTGTCATTCGTGGATCTTTGACAGTCAGAAGCCCGAAAGTCTGACAACCAGTCTTACCAAGGGGTATCGTATTACCCAGTAACTGGGTTGTGGAGGTCAGATAGGCAGTCGCTCCATGTAGAATACTGGTATTCAGCAGCATCTGGTTAGACTGGAAGCCGCCCCTAACATAGTTGGGAAAAGGTTAGACAGATGATAATGATGATATAATAGGGGGCGAGGCACTTGCCATCAATGGGACACAAATCCAAGCTCCGGGATGTTACTGAGATATTCCAAATTGTAAAACTTAATAACACTTTGCCCGACCAAGGATTCGTACCCAGGACCTCATATTCAGCAATAGCGATTACGACCACTAGACCACTACTAGGGGAGGTAAGCCTAAAACGGGTAGCCCGCCTAAAACGGGTATGCTTTTTAAATTGCGCACCGTTATTGCTAATTAGAATGTGTGCGTGCAGTGCGCGGACCCTGCCGCTCGCCAATCACAGGGAGTCGGCGCGCTTCTCTGGCGGACACGAGTTCACGGTAAGATAAGAAAGAAGTTTTTTGCTATTTCCACTAAAAAAAATTGAGTTACATTACTTTTGAATACTCGAAAATGGTTTACAATATGTTCTAACTAGTTTTGTGTTATTATTTTGCAATAAGTAGACGTTTTATTTGTGTAATAGGTTGGCGTTTATTATTTAGGTTTTAAGAATATGAGTCGATTGAAAAAAATACATGCTTGTGGGCAAAAAGGGTAGGGGTAAAGCGGGTGCCCTTTTTGCCCATACCCGATTTGCCTTGTATAATTTCATTGACTGCTTATTAGTTCTTTTATTTTTGCAGATGGTTAATAAATGCAAAAGAAATACTGCAAATGCATCGTGGGATGAGGGAGTTATGAAGCTTGCGATAGAAGAAGCTCTCAAAACTTCCGTCAATAGTGCAGCAAAAAAATATTGCATCAACTTTTCGACTTTACAGATACATGTAAAGAAAGGATGTCAAAAAAAATCCAGGAAGATTCACAACAGTTTTTACAGCAGCTCAAGAATTAGAGCTAGTTGAGTATCTATTTCATATGGATTATCTGTTTACGTTGCCAACTCATTACGTTGTCTACAAAGTGCCCTAACCATTCCAAGAATACTGGTCCATTCAATTAGCTGCAAGTAGCTGATGATCCTGGTGGAGCTCCATCTGAGTTATGATTGTTAAGAAACAGTTTTAGTCATTGATTGACGTTGACCTAATGTAATTCAGCCCCTACCCGCTTTGCCCAAAAGCCCTACCTGCTTTAGGCCCCCCCTACGGGCAAAACGGGTAATTCGAATGGTAAAGATTTTTGTTATTTTTTTATTCTTAATGTACAAAACTACTAAATATGTCATTTATTTTATAGTCCTTGATAACTAAACATTTCAAAATGTACAAATAAATGTTCAATTTGTATCTATAAACTGTTTTTATTTATCATCAACCTTAGCTTACCCGTTTTGGGCTACTCTCCCCTACTCTACACTGACTAGACGGTGTGACATCCCTAATAATAAAAGCGTAGTCTTCAAAGAGCGAAGATCGCGCAGCATAAACGCAAAAAAAATTGACTGACATTTCCAAAAATTTATTCTTCGAAGTAAATAACATGGTGTGTCAAATTATATTAAAGTTTACATAACTTAAAAGGTATCTTTTCCTCTTATCTTACCGCAAATATTATCTTTTAGCACGTCACTCAACTTATTTTGTACAAAATGTTGCTCAATGTGCGTCATCACGATGCCGGCAAAAACTGTTTATGTATTAAATTTTAAATTGATAGCAGAGATTACAAACATCCGATGGATATCAATAGCATTAGGAATCAATCTAGAAGTTTCTGGATTTAGGTAGATACTCGTATCTCATGTTTCCCGCACAAAGTCTCCCACAGCTCGATGCGACTCTATTAGAAAAATTTATATGAAACTTCGTGGAAATCGTTGTACCAGAATGACGTCGCATTGTCGTGTCGCGCCTGTTTGCGGAAGCTTTTGCGATACCGTTGAAAAGGTAAACTGCATGAAATGTCGTACACGTGTGATAAATCAACTGAAAGTTCGATGCCTACTTTCAGTCTACAAGCGTACAGTTCGCACATTCAGTGGTATCGCAACCACTGAATGTGTGAAAAAAAAAAAAAAAAAAAAAAAAAACCAGTGTCAGCTAGCCTCGTATTCTAAAGGATGATTTTCACCAAACGGCTCGTATCGCATCGGATCGGAAAAGAGACGAACGGATGCGGCGACAGCTGATCGCGTCCGGCAGGATGTCGACGCATACGATCGGCTCCGTACCGTCGCGTCGCTTGCAAACGTATCCGTTTCTGCGCCTAGTCAAATAGTTTCATTAATTCCTACCGTGTTGACGTGTTCTAATTTTTGAAAATGGTTGAAGTTGACATAGTATTGCTGGCTATTCATCAGAAGAAGAAGAAAATAATCATAACACGCAGAAAAGGAAAAGATAAATTTGGACGACAGCCGAAAGGATTCGATCGCGCGTCGCAGCACACTTTCGGCTACGATCGCGTATCGCGGAAAACGCCCGCGGTCAAAGAGAACCACCCCGCGGTCAAGTTGCTGTGCGTGACTGACTTTAAATACTGTGATTTAAAATACATTTAAAGATTGTAAAATCCGTTCTGATCCGATGCTGTGCGAGCCGTTTAGTATCATAAGGTCAAAGCGTTATCACTGTTGTGCAGTCGACTGCATTTACTATTTTACAGTCTGACGTAAATTTTAACCGGTTAAATGCAATAACTACAGAAATAATTAAAAAGCCATTGTGTCTCGCGTGGATCCACGTTCCAGCGAAGGGTTAAAGCTACATCTTTGATAACAACAACAGTGGCAGGCAATAAGCAATAGCTAATAATTTTCTAAATTTAATATTGATAAAGCCCACCTCGCTGTTCAGAGCTACTGACCTATCTGATTCTATATCTGCAGTAGGTAATTGAATCTCGACAACTTGTTAATATAGGAAGAAAGCAGGCCATTCTATAGTATATATTATTATAGGTACCTATACTCGTAACGTATGTATAATGCTATACCTATTTGATAATCGGAACTCCCTAATTGCATCAGTTGTTATTGTGTCTTTATTTTGTTTGGAATAATCTTCGGGTCTTTCCAAAAGGTGGTTTTTAATCTTTGGATATTTTTAGATGTTTGGACCAGCAAGTCGTCCGGTCGTTTCGTACATTGTGACCTCTCTGGACCCCAGATAGCATAGCATAATATACCTACCATCTTCGCCAGCCACAATTGTGAGTAAATATCCTATCATATCTTCGGAAGCCTGAAAGTCTAACAACATGTTTAACCTTAGGATCTTGATATTGGCTAGTAAATGGGTTGTCATAAGTCATTTATTTCGGAACAATATGCATTGTGTAGAAATTTTGTAAAATAAAACAGTACCATTCAAATATAACAAACGAAAAGAAAGAAAACATGTCAAAGATAATAAAAATAACAAATTCAAAACGGTAATAATCCACATTAATTCTAAAATAATTAATAATGCAATAAAACAAGTAGTCAAATAAAAAGGAATAACGAAAATCAAATTAGTATAAAAATATCAAAGATCAGCGAATTCTGACATCCAATTTTCTAAGAATATTATAATACTTAAAATAAAAAATTGTGTAAAAAAGATTAATAATAGGTCATCTAATTTTCTGTGAATAATCGATAGTAAAAACAGAATGTCAAATATAAATAAAAAGAAAATAAAACCAAATTGTCATACAAAGTAGTAGTACATAGTAAATCAACTCAGCCTTTCGCAGTCTACATAGTACCTAAGCTTCTCCCAATTTTCACTTCAACAAACAGTTCTCCGGGTTTCCCATCGGCACTTCGACATTCATGGGCGCAATGACATGACATTTACATCGCGGTAACAGTCTCAGTGATAGGTACGCCTGAGGCGTGCGCATATGTTAATCCGATGATCCCGCGCCTGTTCCCTTCCCGATCGTGTCGGATTGCCGTCCCATCGGACTATGGGAATGATGGAAGAGTGAGTGTATCGCTTGTAATTCTGCGCACACACTTGTACACTATAATATCTCTCGCGAAGATGAATAGTGTCCGCTGAGAGCGGCTGCCATGGCTGAAATTCGATCTGAAGGATTTTTATTACATCGGGGTTACAAATATAATATTTGGGCGCATCTAGTAAGACTGGAAGAAGACCACACCACTGTAAGAAAAAGGTGATAAAAGGTGAATGACGATTGTGAAAACCCATGTCAAGTCGGTCAATAAGAATGTTTTAATATATTGAACTATAAAACTTAAGTGAAAGTTTTAAAGACTTTTATTCGTTTACGACCTTCCGTTACAGGTAGGTATTTATTTAAAAGTTGCGCTATTAACATGTTATTATTTTATAGTAGCAATCAATTCCCAGTTTCTACTGTCAAGTATTTTGTAAGGGGGAAATAAATTAATAAATTGTGTACTTAAATAAGGATTAAGGCATGGTTCTGTTTACTACCGTAGATAACTATTAATTGAATAAGTATTGCCTGCAGTTCAATGCTAAAACAGGTTCCATGACCAGGTGGTTCCTATTCTTGAGAAAGGAAGGAAGGGAAATGAAACATTTTATTTTAATATCAACAATAAAACCATCAAATCTATTGCTACGACATAGCTAAGAAATAGCTACACGATTGCGACGAGATACAGAGAAATAATCTACGTTCGATTTTGAAACCCCTAAATTGTTTTTTGTCCCTTGAGTTTGCTCCGCCATTTCTTCTCAGGGGTATTCAGATAGGAAATGTCGCCTCCATCTAGCAATTTTTTTTTTTATATGACCTATTGATGATCATAATTATGCTTGCTTACTGGCTAGCAATCATAAGAAGTTCTATCGAAAAAGTGCAGTCTTATAGTCTTTTCTCTAGACTCTAGAACCTACTAACTCAAATTAATAAAACATTTAATGTGGCGTAACTTTACTAATTAATTTACTGATTAATTATTATTACGATTAATTCGTAGAGATTAATCGATTATGATTAAGGCGTTACCGATAATGAAGTATGACACTACGTGAACACATTTTCTAAATACAGAACTTGGATAGTTAATCTTAGGTTGTATCGGTTACCGTGTCTCGATAAATTCCACAAATTAAAATAATTCTAGCTGACGATAATAAACGTGAATTAAAGTTTAGTAACTTTAATATAAACTTAAAAAGCGCAGTTAACCACTAACTACTACTTTTAGAGCGATAAGCCTACCAAGCTTGGTTAGTAGGTAAGTTGGTTCATTTCCTAGTTCGAGAAAATACAATTTCTGAGGTGCAATACATCAAGGCAAAAAACATCTGGGTTTTCTCCATACATTTTTGAATAGGAAAAAAAATTTAATGCGCGATAACTCGCTGCCCAAACCTTCACTCTTATCACACAAGTTCCAAAACTTAATTTTCTTACTATTGTTATTGTTAGCCTGCATCATCCCACACTGCTGGGATGTTGTTTTTTTTGTTTTTTTTTTTAGGGTTCCGTAGTTCCTACAAGGAACCCTTTAGGGCCTGCGCAGACGACGGACTTTTGTCCGCGGACTTTTTTGTCCGCTAAAATAGATCGCTTACAACTGCATCGAGTAACGCAAACGAGGGATTAAAAGTACGCGACAATTGTAAGCGATCTATGTCCGCGGACAAAAAGTCCGCGGACAAAAGTCCGTCGTCTGCGCAGGCCCTTATAGTTTCGTCATGTCCGTCTGTCTGTCTGTCTGTCCGAGGTTTTGCTAAGAGACCGTTAGTACTAGAAAGCTGTAATTTTGTAGGAGTGTGTATATCAATTATGCCGACAAAGTGGTAAAATAAAATTTTGGGAATTATTATTTTTTAGGGTAGCTCCCCTACATGTGAAGTTGGGATGAATATTTTTTTCGTGATTTACCCCATCGTGTGGGGTATCGTTGAATAGGTATTCTAAAACCACTTGGGGGCTGCTAAAATTATTTTTCGATTTAAGGCTCCATTTACGAAATATTAAAGTTGCTTGTTTATGACGGGTAAAGACTCTCATTAAAAAACAAAATATGAAATAAAAAAAACTAAAAAAAACATAATAAATTATCATAAGTTTCACAATATGCCGCTAGATGGCGCTGTACCAACGGGTTACGCTTTCCTTCGAGTACCTGTAGAAGTCACAAACGAACTTTGTTTAATTTTCGAATTACAATTTTGTGAATTGAAATAATAACTTGGCAGCAATCGTAGGTACTCTTATATTTTAGCTTTACAAGAAAAAAAGTGGTTCTTATTAGTTAATGTCTAATCTGCTTAAATAATTATCTTCGAAAATCAATATTTTGTTGTGTTTAGTATTGCTATTCAATAACAGATGGCGTTGTGCCGTGACGTCACTTTTGTAGATCGCGGTGTTAAGATTTTCTTGCAAGGAATTCAAATTTAAAATCGATTTTTGTTATTATAACCATTAACTCCTAAGTAATACCTTTACCATTACATATATTCATTATATTCAGAATAAAGAACAACAGAAACGTACTATATTGTGATAACGGGCTACTACGGAACCCTACACTGTGCGTGGCCCGACACGCACTTGGCCGGTTTTTTTTATTCAGTTTTCTTACAAGACAAAGTAAATATGCTGCAACAATGATTCGAGGACGATAACTTATGAGCCTGTTTACAAAGATATTTCCAAGAATTTCACAATTTATTCCTATATAAAATGGCTGCAAACTCTGCTACTACAAATTTATTAAAAATATACATCGTCTCTACAGCAGCGCACCACACTAATCACAGTCTGAATCACTTTGAAGGGTATTTCTAATCCATTGCTTCATATGTTCGAAAAATGTGTGTGCCCAACAACGTAAACGCAATGAATGTTGTTGAACTGTCAAAATGTTAGCCACACTGTTAATGCATGTTCTACGTAGGTACAGTCAACAGCAAAAGTAGATGATCAAAATCAGAATTTCAATACTAGTGAACGGAGCTCACGTCACAACTGTGTGGCGTCGAAGTGATTTCTGTGTGGCGTTGATGTGGCGTTGAGTGATTTGAATCACTTCGACGCCACACAGTTGTGACGCGAACTCCGTTCATTAGTATTGAATTTCTGATTTTGATCATCTACTTTTGCTGTTGACTGTACCACAGGTTTGGCGAATGGTGATGACGCAAATTAAGCAACAATTCCCCAAAATAAGCAGAGTGACGTGGTAAACGATAATATTTGCGTGACGCACAGTCCCTGGTAAGATTTCTAAGGAAAATATAACTTTAAAATAAGTTTAACTTTAATCTTATTTGTCTTCATAAGATGCTAGTTCAAGGAACATTGCGGCGTGTTTTACTGCGAATATTTTAATTCTTTATCTTCGAAAATCTTTATCAGTTTAAGATAAAAATCCTTACAAGTAAACTTTAGTCAGTTAAAAAGCTTGCCTACTAATGGTCTGTTCCTATAAACGAAAACCAATAATTTCGCTTACCAATGGTAGCATATTGTATTGCCAAACCGGACATAGGTAAAAATAGATTCGTAAGCTAATTTTACCTGTGATAGCTACTTCTTTATAAGAGTCTACTATGAAAAGCTATGAGTTTTTTTTCTTCATTATACAAGAGTCTTAATTTAAACCAATAACGGTCCGTAAATTATAGGAATCAACAACAAGACTAGGTATTGAAAATAAACATCGAGCTGTTTACAAAATACCCAAGCAAAAGGAAGACCCTGAATATAAACTAAGGAAATGCAATCAGAAAAGCATGCAAACACCTACACGAACACACACAACATAAAATAGAAAGAATGACCATCACGTGTCTTCACGAATTTATAATAAGCTACCTAAGCAAATAAGAGAAATTAAAAACATTAAATTAAAAAAAAAAAAGAATAAAATGACTACTTGGTAAATAGACCATACTATACAGTACATGACTTTTTGTCCGACAGATTCGCGACGAGTTAGTGCCAAACTGTTTTTATAGTATTGTTTTTTTTTTTACTTTTATGTCTTGATGCAAAATATACTTAGCTTAATTAAAATGTCTATTTGAGTTAATAAAATCACATAAACTTAGGTCATAATTTTTTTTTAACTATTGTATGCCTAACATGGTGGAGCAGTGCAAACGCACACCAAAACTCAATAACAACTTTGTAACCACTGTCTCACAATAAAGATCTTTGACTTTGACTTTGACGTGACGGCTTCTTTTTCTTTTTGAGGACGGGAAATCATCAAATGCTCTCCCTCCCGCTCTGGGTGGAGCGGAAGGGAGTGTCAGACTCTTACTGACTAAAACCCACCCGTGTTCCTTCCTTAGCCCTTTATGTTCCGAAGCAGCGGTAACTCTTTTTTTTTTCTTTTTTTTTTTTGCGGATGGGAAATCATCAAATGACTCCTCCCACTCTGGGTGGAGCGGAAGGGAGTGTCAGACTCTTACTGACTAAAACCCACCCGTGTTCCTTCCTTAGCCCTTTATGTTCCGAAGCAGCGGTAACCCTTTCTTTTTTTTTTTTGCGGATGGGAAATCATCAAATGACTCCTCCCACTCTGGGTGGAGCGGAAGGGACCCAACTAGCAAAAAGTGGTTTTTATACTATCCTAGAACCATCATTTATCGAGGACTATATGAGACTTATATCCACATATAAGTCGGGAAAAGGGCCCACTTTATAAGTCTACTTTTACTTATAACGTATTTATATTAGACCGCTGAAATGCCATAAATACGCCTATATTGCTCCTGTAATTGAATTACGTCAATGCAAATACTCCTGGTAATCTCAATATAAGTAAGTTATAGTAAAAAATTAGATTAATAAGCGCCTAGAAATGCTTACTTAAGCTCATATATTGTGAACAGTCGAAGTGAATTCATCGGACATTGTTGTGCTCTGTAAAAAAAATATTTTTAACATCTTGAGGATAAGTATTTATATGAATCAGAATTTATTAATGTCAACCATAGTAGAAAAACAAAATGTTATTGTTGTCAAATTGTTAGTCTTATAGCTTATTCGTAGGGGAACATGAATTTTCTGTGAAATCTATCATGGTTTTGATTACAATTTTAAAGCGCCTCTTGAAATTTGCTTATTTACATTTTAGTATTAATTAATATTAAATTAATATTATGAAGGCAGCTGACATTTTCTTAGTAAGCATTTCCAAGTGTGACATAGTGCCAAAATAAGTATTTTTAGCATTTCCAAGTGTGGCATAGTACCAATATAAGTATATTGGTTCTATATTGGGTTATCTCAAAACCGAAGAAGATTCGTCATTGTTACCGATTACTGTACTGGTCGTTGCAAGCAAAAGTGGATTCTTAAGGGTTTTAACCAGGATTGTTTGAGTTTACTTAGACAATAACACTACTGTGGAATGCCTATATAAATATGTCTAGGTTTAAAACTGCATACGATAAATCTAAAAAAAAAATATAGAGAACATTTTATCCTACCGACTGCTGTTATAATCTTGGTGATTAATTATTTTTAAAACGTGGATATGAAATCCATTTAACAGTTACTTCTAAGCTTATGTTAAACCAAACCAGATACATAAATGACTTACAGTAATTTAACTTTAATTTACTTATATTGGCCACAAAATATTAGCTTATATGAGGCTATAAGTAAAAATAACAAGAGCAATTGCTCCTCAGTGCATGTCTTCCTGGTACATGCTCCTACAGGAGTATTAAGATTTAAATGGCCCGCAGATGTTATCTTATAGGCGCATTTAAGTCTGACTTACCGGAGTAATTACTCTTGAGTGTAATTACTCTTATTTCATGCTTTTATAGGAGTCTTGATCCTATATTTGTCAGGAAATATGATCCTATATACGAATATAAGTAAAAATTATAGGATACAACGTACTTGAGTAAAAACAGCATGTATTTATGCTGTTAAAAGCGTAGTAGCAACCACCAAAACCTTCATCGGAGCTTTATAAGTCCATGTAGCATTGTAAAATCGCATTCCAGGATTATTTTGCTAGTTGGGGAGTGTCAGACTCTTACTGACTAAAACCCAGCCGTGTTCCTTCCTTAGCTCTTTATGTTCCGAAGCAGCGGTAACCCTTTCGGACAATCCCGCTGACCGCACTATCACGTGGCCCCTCGTTATTGAAAGTGCAACAACAAGGCAGTTGTTTTAACGGCAAGTCATTGCACGATAACAGCGACAATTGTGACATTTGCAAGATAATGGAAGTGGCTGGATGAGGATAATCTGCCTCAGTGCGACAAAATTACGTGCAAACGAGTGGCCTAGTTCAAACAAGTGGACCGTCCTCCGACAAAGACTGTGTTACGGTTGAATTATGTGGGATTTTGTGGTGATGCACGCCATTTGTTCTACATAACATCACGCCTGTATTCCCTAAAAGGTTAGGCAGAGGTGTACCTATACCGAGTCCACTTCGAAACTGGGCACCTCGTCCACTTCGAAACTGGGACCAGGGCCCAATTCCACCTTTTCTTATTTGGTTAGGGGGGGGGGGGGGGTTCGAAACTGGGACACCAATTCAGGGAATTGAGACTCACCTTTTTTTTTGGGTGGGAAATCATCAAAAAACTGGGAATAGTTTCTTGATAGTGCTCTGGGCGTAGCGGGAGGGCATGTCAGACTTTTACTGACTAAAACTTACCCGTGTTTCTTCAGATGCCTGTGGGCGGAGCGGAGTAAAACTGACTGTCGAACTTTTACTGACTGCAACCCACCCGTTGCCTTTGCCAGGGCCACGGTAACTCTTTCGAACAACCCGCGATCCTGGCAGAAATGAGACTCACCTGATAAGACAATTTACTTTATTAAAATAAAAATAAAAAATTCATTTAAGTCTGACTATTTTGCATGTCCATATGAGGTTAGTATTATGGAACTTAAAAACTATGTTAGTCAAACTAATTAAAATTCAAAAATTCAAATTCAAAAATACAAAAATACCAATGTCAACAATGTCAATGTCATGTCAATATCAATGTCAACATTAAATTCATAAATTCCTAAATTATTACAATCTTTTTATGCTATGTATTCCTACCTATATGCAGTTTTATAAACCTATCCCACACAGCTGACTCAGGACTTCAGCGATCATCTTTAGGATTCCGTTGCCACTACTCCTAATTCGATGCATCAGTGAGGCTGACTTTTTGCGCATTATTGCGTAAAAGTCATCCACACCCGCGTCTGCAAACATCAAATCCCCGAAGCACTGCAGAATCGAGGAAGTCGCACCAGAACCCTAAAGGCGTTGTTGAACTGAACCCTAAGGGCGTTGTAGGCCCGCCGCGTGAAGTTGGTCCACAGGGCGCTGGTATAGAAGCTTTGACAGTAGGCTCTGAACAAAGTTATTTTTACCTGTACTGTGCACCTTGCAAACCTGTGCACCAACATGTTCGAGAGCACCGACAATGCCCTCCGCTCGCGCTCAATATCTGCGTCATCATTTAAGGTCTCAGTTACAACATGCCCCAAATACTTAAACTGGGAGACACGACTCAAAGATACTCCGTTTAAGTAGACGTGTGGTATATGCTCAGGTTCTTTATTATTTACCTCTGATAACCATATACTCACTCTTTTTATCGTTGTACTTTAAGCCGTGGTTCCCCGCATATGACTCACAGATACTGATTATTAGGTTGTAGTCTCATTTCCTACAAAATGTAGGTACTCTATGGGAAAAGTTTTTTGCGATATCTGACTTTTCTAGTACCTACTTACTCAGACCTCAGTTGGTCCGATAGAGTTTTTCAGACAGATTATTTTTATCAAAATCTGTCAATGCAGATCGAAAAATTTAAAAAAGTTAAGGAGTTTCCTAAAACCATTTTCTAGCAGAACCAACGTTTATGGTAACTACCCTTACTGCCCATCTCAAAAATCCACGGACAATTATAAACAAACAACAAACATAACAATTACAAATCAATATTCACAGCCAATAATTAGTGAGCAATTGATTTAGCCTTGACTCTGTGTCGGTCTAAACTTCTTAAGGGGCTAAGATGACCTAAAGCGCGGTCACTGTCGGACTGCATAGAAAAGAAAGAGAAGCGCGATGACACAACGCTGGTAATTTATTGCAAAATATGAGGCAATTCTTAAATTACAAAAAATCTATTGTTTGGACTAAAAAATTAAAACACTAGTGTTTTAGTATGTTGCTTGTAGAATAATCTGACAAAAAATCAGAATGATTGTATGTATAATTAGTACGGTTTTTATTGTAAAAAGAAAGTTTTTAGAGGTATCTTCATGATTTTTTCTATCGTATCAAATTAGTTGTATTATGTTTTCAACACACTATCAACCTAGCATATATTCTGAAGAGTATCATATATTTTTCTGATTTTGTTTACTGTAGTCGATCATATACTTTTATTGTTTCTAAAACTTGCGTTTTTTGCGTTTAGGTCCTGTAAGCCCCTTAAATAAAGGGAATAAATACTTTCTTCAATTCGTCAATTGTGTTTTTATTAGCACCCAGAAGGTGCCTGCGACCTCTCCTGTGACACATCTACCTAAATAGATCTCCATTAGTAATGGTTATTTTATCCGCGTTAGGACGCTTCACTTCCTTGTGACCTTGACCAAGTCGTCCTGACCTACAGGATCATGTCTGGACAATAGGGCACAGTGTAGGCCGATACAGTAATTGAGTAAGCTGTTCCTCCTTACCCAGTGCTCTACTCTACCTTTTTGACGTGAAAACTTTTTTAGCGGCGTTGTACACTTTTTTTGTAATGGGTAAAAAATATTAAACTTGCGTCAGGACACGTGACCCTGATCGTAAGATTCGTAAGATGACACGTTCTATAGATGGGCAATCCATCGTGTTTTTTAAACCCGGTGCTTTTGATAAACACCCGATAAACATCCGTAAACACCCATAAACATCCACAAAATTGCGTGTTTATCAAAGCACCGGGATTAAACCCGGTTGGATTGCCCATCTATAGACGTGACCCTGATCGTAAGATGACACGTGACCCTGATAAAAAATTCGTAAGATTCCAAAATATCAAAAATTGAAAACAAGTATACAGGATCAAATTACAGACAGACAGGCAGACAGGCAGACAGACAGACAGACAGACAGACAGACAGTTACAGACAGTTACAAACAGTTACAGATAGTTAATTACGGTTACGGTTACAGTTACAGTAAACAACGTTAATATTCAAGTTTTCACTTCTACCGGCACTCCCGGAGTGCAACCCGCAGTTTTTTTTTTCCAATTTATAGTTAGGTATCTTAGCGACCCGTTCCTGCTTCACCCGGCTTTTATGACTTGACAAAACATCAATATTTCTTTATTATTTTGTAGTTTTAAAGTAGTGTATCTACACTACACGAATAAATAAATTTGAATTGTCTGTTTGTAATGTCAAAATAACAGCCTTTTACTATATGCATATGAAAGTATACACGGTACCTATAATAAAAAAACAATTTTTTAAATGTCTGTGTGTGTGTCAATTTTTTAAGTGTTTGTTTGATCCGGCTAATCTCCGGCTGGACCGATTTTGATAAAATTTCCGCTGGTGGAAGCTGAACAATGCCGTCACTTATACACGAAAAGCGACTTTAATTCACAACGTGTTTAGATGGCATATATAACGACCCTAAATTATGAGTTGCAGGTTGTGGGTTCGAATCCTGGCAAGCGCTTTACTTTGTGTAAATTATTTCATCACCGCTGCTGTCATAACGATGAAGGAAAACATCGTGAGGAAACGGGCATGTCCTAGAATCAAAAATTCCAAGACATGTGACATCTGCCAACCCGCACTGGGCCCGCGTGGTGGATTACAGCCCACTCCCTCTCAAAAAAGAGGAGGCTTTGTCCCACCAGTGGGGACAATATAGGCTGCTTATGCATAGATAACTAGGACATTTCTGTTTCATTCTAGAAATAAATCATCATCTCATCATCTGCCAGCCTTTTCTCAACTATGTTGGGGTCGGCTTCCAGTCTAACCGGATGCAGCTGAATACCAGTATTTTACATGGAGCGACTGCCTATGACCTCCACAACCCAATTACTGGGTAATATGATACGTACCCAGAAAAAAAATACAAAAAAATTCATTCATTCATTCTAGAAATTTAATCTGTGTGATGCAAATTGTCTGTGTGGTGCCGGACTTAAAGAATAGCACCACCCCATACTTCCCGTGGGTGTCGTAAAGCGTAGCGTTCTCTATGCATTACACCATCATACCATACTGCGATCGTCAACCCGCCTGCCAAGCGTGGCGATTATGGCAAACCCCCCCCCCCCCAAATTGGGGGAGGCCTATGTCCAGCAGTGGACGTCTTTCGGCTGAAATGATGATGATGATGATGATGATTCTAGAAATAATTTACTAAAAATAACTAAAGTTTCCGTCAAATGACGTACATTATGTCGATTACTTAAACAGTAGACATAGCTACACAAAACAAGCAAATGCAGCATTTCACTGTGTTGACTGAAAAGCGTTGAGTAACAATCACCATTCAAGACAATGTCGTAATACTTTGAATATGTATTATGCATATAAGTACCTATGCAATTGTGTTCACGAAACATAAATATCAATCACTATAGTTTCTGCCTGCGACTTCGTCCACGTAAAATTTCTTGTTTCCCCGACTCACCCTGTCGCATTTTCTGTGTGGTACCGGACTTAAAGAATAGCACCACCCCATACTTCCCGTGGGTGTCGTAAAAGGCGACTAAGGGGCGTACCGGAGAATGGGCAGCAGCGTTCTCTATGCATTCCACCACCATACCATACTGCGATCGCCAACCCGCCTGCCAAGCGTGGCGATTATGGCAAACCCTCCCAAAATTGGGGGAGGCCTATGTCCAGCAGTGGACGTCTATCGGCTGAAACGACGAACGACGACATGATCTAAGGTCCACTTGCCCCTTACATTACTAAAAGTATTAATTTAATCTATATTGCAATCCATATTGTACCTACACATAAGTATTAATAATTAGAAACTTTTATGGACCCTGTTGGGCACATCAAAATTTTTAACAAGTAGGAGAGAGTGTGCGTGGCGATTATGGCAAACCCCCCCTTTTGGGGGAGGCCTATGTCCAGCAGTGGACGTCTTTCGGCTGAAATGATGATGAAATGACCCTGTCGCATCGCTTGCCAGCTCTATGACTTCATTTTCGCTTACCGTTCTTTCTTACTTTTTTCTTTTTACTCGGGTCCCAGCGAGATGTTAAATAACCTATTGCCCCCACCTTAAGAATTTTGCTACAAAATACAAAAAGAATTTTTCAAATCCGACCGGTAGTTTCAGAGATTAATATAAAAAAAAATAATAAAAAAATCTCTTTAATTCAGACATATTTTGCCCATAATATT
The DNA here is from genome assembly GCA_916614155.1 of Mesoligia furuncula. NCBI lineage: Eukaryota > Metazoa > Arthropoda > Insecta > Lepidoptera > Noctuidae > Mesoligia > Mesoligia furuncula. Next base: position 10,377,423 of record OU744794.1, read on the forward strand.
GTTAGTAGGTGGTACAACTTATAAGCTATGTTAAGTACATTAAAAAGAAATAAAACAAAAAGTTTATGGATTATGGATTAGCGTTTATGGATTAACGCGTTCAAACAAACAAACTCTTCAGTCTTATTATTAGTATAGAATATAGAATTAGATATACATTGGTAATTAATTCTTGACGCATTTACTGTGAACTGTACTATAAAATGAAGTCATGTTTAGAGATAGTTCTTAAATGAGTACGTAATATGCATCATTGAACATTGAACATCGAACAGATTGTTATTCAGTGTATCTTTATTAAAACGTTGGACTTGTGGACTCAAACGAACATGTCTGTGTTCGTTCAAAGCAAGAAAACGAAGGAAATTATTATGAAAGCGTTATGTGCCTAAATTAAATGATTTTTTTTTGTGTAAGAATAAATCTGCTTCTTCTACGCCAATCCGCACCATCTGTCAACCCGCACCATCTACCAACCCGCACTGGGCCCGCATGGTGGATAACGGTTCACTCCCTCTCACTGAGAGGAGGCCTGTGTTCCAGTAGTAAGAACATTAGAGGCTGATTATGCTTATGCTAAAACTGCTTCTTCTTAAATATTTATAACTACAATAAACCGCATGAACTTATTATTTGCAATACCAAGGCCCACTTCACCACAATTATTCACTATATGTATTTAACGCTGAATTAATTTTAGACATCGTTCTTGTTCTGTCAATCGTTTGAAGGTGACAGAGACCGAATTATGTTTTAAATACATATAACGTTAAATACGTTAAATAAATAAATGAGATAGAAAGGATTTAGTAATAAGGAAAATCTTATAAGAGCTACTCCTCTCTCCTACTTGTTAAAAATGTAGATGTGCCCAACAGGGTCCATAAAATGTTTTACTTATTAATAGTAATGTGTATATTATGGATTGCAATAAAGATTAATTGAATATTTTTAGTCATGTAAGGGGCAAGTGTGTCGTCTGTGTGGTGCCGGACTTAAAGAATACCACCACCCCTTACTTCCCGTGGGTGTCGTACAAGGCGACTAAGGATCGTACCGGTGAATGGGCAGCAGCGTTCTCTATGTATTCCACCATCATACCATACTGCGATCGCCAACCCGCCTGCCAAGCCAAAATTGGGGGAGGCCTATGTCCAGCAGTGGACGTCTATCGGCTGAAACGACGAAGGGGCAAGTGGACTTTAGATCATGTAATTGTTAGTTAATGAACCAGACACTATCAGAAACTAACATTTAGACGATCTTAATATCTATTTCAAATATTAAGCTCTGATTTCCTTTCTTTTGAACAGGACCAATCACCAAAACATGGAGTGGAGACCGCGAGTCGGCAAGCTGTGCGTGCCACCAGAGTTAGATGAATTAACTCATCGAATGCCGTAATTAGAGACACAATAGAAAGACAATTGCTTATGTCGAACTGTGTAACTTAAGACATTCAAAAGGTTAAAAAGGCTGCTAAAAGAGACCGGATGCGGAAGGCGACGGAAAACCAGGTTTTATGACGTAACTTGGGAAAAGCATATATCCAGCAGTACCGACCTGATTCTCCTTTTCGTGACGATGGTACTTTGTCTTTAGGTATATTGTTTGAGCACAGTAGGTGACCACGTTGATTGCGGCATCAGCTGCGTTCTTTAGGTCGTCTTTAGTGCAAGTGAACGGGCACTTAGGACACTATCTAGACTGCAATACTGAACTCAGTATTCAACTGAATCACTTACTTCAAAATGTTACCAATAAAACAACTAAAACCTAGTCGTATTTTGGTCTCAATTCCTAATCTATCTATCACACTAATATTATAAAGGCGAAAGTTTGTGAGTGTGTGTGTTTGTGTTTATATGTTTGTTACTTCTTCACGCTCAAACGGCTGAACCAATTTTGATAAAATTTGGTATGGAGGTAGCTGAGCTGAAATACTGGATTAACATATAGGCTACTTTTTATCCCAATATTCCCACGGGATCGAAACGTATGCGGATGACACCGTGGGACGCAGCTAGACTCTACTAATAATAAAGCTGAAGAGTTTGTTTGAACGCGCTAATCTCTGGAAGTACCAGTTGGAATTGAAATTTTCTTTTTACATTTGATAGCCCAATTCTTAAAGAAGGCTATAAGCTAACATCACTAGATTAACATATAGGCTACTTTTTATCCCGATATTCCCACAGGATCGAAACTTATGCGGATGAAACCGTGGTTCGCAGCTAGTCTCTACTAATAATAAAGCAGAAGAGTTTGTTTGAATGCGCTAATCTCTGGAAGTACCAGTTGGAATTGAAATATTCTTTTTTTATTTGATAGCCCAATTCATGAGGAAGGCTATAGGCTAACATCACGCTATGACCCTTGATAGCCGGCCAAAAATAAAAGAAAATCAAAAAGACGCCAAGTGAAAAAAGTGATACGCGGGTAGGGTCGGGGGAACAAGAAATTTCACACGGACGAAGTCGCGGGCAGAAGCTAGTATATACATAAAATTATTGTTTACAGTTGGACATAGTTCCAGTGCCAATAGTTCCGATACTCACATTTCACGTGACTCCATATTTACTACCACCGATAACCACATGACATTTGGCACCCGATGCGACAGAGTACACACACAATTGCCTGGCCATAATCTAGTCATGACCACGCCTAGTAAAAGTTGCTGATAGCGAATGTCTAGAACTACGACTAAATAGAAGCCGGACTTTATCTATATCCGGCCGGCACAGTAGATATTTCTATGACGATACTGAAAACTATCACATTTGTAAGATTATACAGGGTTATTGGTAAAACATTAACAACCTCTTAAGAAGTCATTGTATGAGCATTATGAGCAACTTTTACTAAGGGACCAAACCTAATCGCGAAAAAAATCAGCTGTTCCCTACATTTATGTTCGTATAACTCGTCAAAATGTAGGGAACTGCTGATTTTTTTTTTGCGATTTCTAGTTTGGAACAATGACTTCTTATAGGTAAGGACCAGGACCGGGTCGACGGCGCGTTGTGTTCCACACACGCCTCAAAGAGAAGTCAGCACTAACTGACGGGGTTCGATAGGGCCGATGCCTGCCAGGGTCGCGGGTTGTTCGAAAGAGATACCGTGGCCCCTGGCACAGACAAATGAAGGAACACGGGTGGGTTTTAGTCAATAAAAGTCTGACACACCCTTCCCGCTCCGCCCAGAGCGGGAGAATTCATTTGATAATTTCCCACCCAATTTTGACGAAATATTAAAGTTTAAAGTGCAAATTTTTGTTCCAGTAGGGCGTCCCCCCCCCCCTCTAAAAGCTAAACTACTAGCTTGAAAAATCTGGAAAAATTCTCCATGATAGTGCATTTCATGAACTTTAAAGGAAAAGTATAGCGGTTAAGATAACTTTATTAGTTTAGCAGTAATAGTCGTTGAACTTGAGTGTTGGATAATTTTGTACCAAATACAAAATCCTTAGCATTAATCCTTTAAAGTGACTAAGATGAAGTAGTTGCTTGTTTATAATGGGTAAAGACTTGCATTAAAAACTAAAATGTTTTTTTTTTTATCTATTCAGAATAAAGAACAACAGAATCGTACTACATTGTGATAACGGGCTACTACGCAACCCTACACTGTGCGTGGCCCGACACGCACTTAGCCGGTTTTTATTTTTTAGGTGTTGTTATAATGACAGTATCGTTTATGCAAGCCCTAAAAAATAAACAATTTAGCTTCGTCAAAAACGCAGACCACACAGTAAAAAGTCGGACATGCAGATATACGAGTATTTCAAGCTACGTAATGATAAAATGCCGACACAAACGAGGCCAGTGCATTCGAACGAAAACCGCAGACAGTGCGACGCGTAGAATGCACTTCTGTTAGAGCTGCGACACACAATAGCTTTCCGGCCGTGCGATTTACTATGAGAGAAGTCATTCAGCCACACCTAACATTGGCGGTAGGCCGATGGTAGGGCAATTTTAACAAGCCCGTGGTTATGTCCTCTAAAAGGGCTCAAACTTCAGCACGGAATGCTTTTTCTATTGAAAATGGAAATATTTTTAGAATCAAACATCGCTGGTTTTGAACTTTTAAGCATTGATTAATGCTTAAAAGTTCGTGCTTGAATTGAATGATATTAGTTCTAACACCATCAATACCAGAATTAAATTAAATCAAAATTTATTTATTTCTGACAACAGTGATCCATATTGCGTTAGTATTACAAAATAACCTATATTCTAGTGTTAGTAGTACTGATATAAAATAGGTAGTTAAAATAATGCACACTTCATGCAAAGGACGACCAGACAAGAAAACATGTTTCCTACCTGAGCAACCTCCGCATAAAATGCCTAATAATGCTGGTGATATCAATATCAACATCCTTCCGGAAAAGATCACTGGTCACGCTGCGGAATACATCACTATGTTAGCTACCCATGATCTAAGACAAGGTATTGACAAGCCTACCAGACAAGGCAACTGCCTTGATCATTTTATGGTCAAAACGCATAAGCAGGCTAAAACCTTCATCTTTGACCCTCTGACAGATCACAGTCCTATATTGTTGCACATAGAAGATATTCACTTATCTAAAAAAACGACTGAGCACTATAGAACAACTATCAATTATGAACTATTAGAGACTGATTTAGACAATATCGTTTGGGACGATTATTATAACTCGCAAAATGTTAATATAACCGCTGAGTTCCTAGTCAATACGCTGCGTGAAATCATCAAAAAAAATACAGTCAAAACTAAAACATCAAAAAAAAAGAACCCGCTTAAACCGTGGATTACAGTTGGCATAGTGAGATGTATACGGAAAAGGGACAAAATGCATCAAAAAGTTAAGAAATCGCCCAATGATGAGGAACTCCGACAACAGTACATTAGATATAGAAATGCCTGCAATAAATTGACAGGAACCTTAAAGCGTTCTTACTACGAAAGGGAATTACAAAAAAATGAAAATAACATGAAAAAGACCTGGAGTATAATTAAGGACATGTGTAACATAAAAAAAGACTCAAGTAGATCAACTGAGCTATTGCAGATCAAATCTAGCCCCGCTGACTCTCTTAATGAAGTTAACAGATACTTCACAACAATTGGTAAAGACTTGGCAACTTCAACTCTATGTAAACTCAAACAAGATGAAGGTTATCTAGCAACACAGGCACAGAAGTCGAATGGTTTCCTCCATTCGATGGCATTTTCTCTTGCAGACGAATACGAAGTTATCCAGGTGATATCCGGTCTTAAAAACAGCAGTGCCTCTGGTTTAGACAATATTCCCGCTAACATCCTAAAAAAATACAAATTTAAATTAGCATCTCCAATAACACACCTCTGCAATATCAGTTTCTCTAGCGGTGCTTTTCCTGACATATTTAAGAAAGCGGCCGTTACACCTGTTTTTAAGGCTGGTGATAAGGGACTCATTGGCAACTACCGACCTATCTCTGTACTTAGCACCCTATCAAAAATATTAGAAAAACTTGCAAACAAGAGACTAGTGAGATATTTGGAGACAAATAATATTCTTTCGTCAAACCAATTCGGTTTTAGAGCCAATCGGTCCACTAATGACGCTATCCTAAAACTTACTGGAAACATAGCCAAGTATATAGACAAGGGAGAAAAATGTGTCGGTCTTTTCCTAGACCTTCAGAAAGCTTTCGATACTGTCTCGATTCCGATTCTTATAAGCAGGTTAGAAAATATCGGAATCAGAGGAGTGCCACAGAAATGGCTATTAAGTTACTTATCAGGAAGAAGTCAATGCGTTCGCCTTGACAATATGACGAGCGATGAAGTTTCCTGTTCTTACGGTGTTCCCCAGGGAAGTACGATTGCGCCTACCCTATTCCTGGTGTACATCAATGAACTGTGCAATATCACAATTAATAAAGCCGATGTCATGATGTTTGCCGACGACACAGTTATTCTGTTCCATGAAAGGTCATGGAAAAGTCTGGAAACAGTCTGTGATGCGGGTTTTTCGCAAGTAACAGCTTGGCTGGAAGATAGTCTGCTATCACTAAACACCTCCAAGACAAAATATCTATGTTTTAGCAAGACCAGAGCAGGAAGCCCCAAAAACTTTAATATTATCTGCCACACGTTTCCTTGCAATAGGAATAGCAATAACTTCTCATCCTGCATGTGCCCCAAGCTAGACAGAGTGAATTCCATTAAATATTTAGGAGTAATCGTTGATGACAACCTTAAATGGACACAACATATCCCAGCTACCGCCAAAAGAGTACGCAAGTTGATCCATATCTTTAAAACCCTGAGACATGTTGCTAGTTTAAAACTTCTGTTGCAAACATATAAAGCCTTATGCCATTGTGTCTTGGGATACGCTATTTGCGCCTGGGGGGGGGCGGGCAAGACCCACATGGTCGAGCTGGAGCGGGCTCAGCGTGCGGTGCTAAAAGTGCTCCTGTCACTGAAATACCGGACGCCCACTACTGAAGTATACGAAAAAGCCAAAGTACTTAGCGTCCGCAAGTTCTTTTTTTACGAATGTCTGCGTAGATACCACCGATTCGCCATCCCGAGTTTGCCTGCCTCATCCAAGAGGATTGACAGGTGCCCAGTTGAAGGTACCAAGAGCGTCTTCGCTACTAAACACTACCACTACATTGCTCCACGTCTTTATAACAAAATCGGCCATGAAAAAGGGATCAAACTACTTAAAAAGCTAAACAACTACCAATTCAAAAAAACTATTATTCACTGGCTAGAAAATTACGATTATGACGAATCAGAAAATTTATTCGGCAGCGTTACATGACACCCTGTCACATTCACGCACACACACACACACACACCTCACATACACACCACACACACACACACACCCCCACATACATACGAAGAACGCTGTGGTAATTTAATTCATTTTTTTTTAAATAGTAAACTCTTTTTTTATTATTACTTTTTTTTTTGTTTTTTTATCTTTTATATTTGTAAACTTACCTTCTAATGCATGCTATAACTAAAACGAATCTCATTTTTTGTCTATCGCGCTTCTATATCATATTCTCTGTAAATTGAGAGGTCTGGCTCTTGTGATACAGGACCTCCTAGTACAAGAGCCAGGGCTACACTGATGTTTGTATCTTGAAGTGAAAATAAACAAATTATTATTATTATTAAATTATTATTATTATTATTATCTAAAGTCTACAAGGCTTACAAAATCCTCACATTTACAAAATAAGAATCTATCAAAAGGATAAATAAAAAATAAAAACCTACTAAAATCAAGTGATATGATTGTCATTACAACCACTAATAAAGAGTGACGTTTGCGCGAGCTGGCTGGCGAGAAATCGTATGTTCGATAACTCACTTTTTATTTTTATACTTCCAATTCTGATACCAGTCTCTTGGCATGATTTATAGTTTACTCACCTAAAAATTAAAACAAAAAAGTTAAGCGATGGTCAAAACATTGCTGCAACTATTCTAGCATTCTTGCCAGACTTTCATTATGAAAGTCTGGTGTTTTTAGGGTTCCGTAGTTAACTAGGAACCCTTATAGTATCGCCATGTCTGTCTGTCCGTCCGTCTGTCTGTCTGTCCGTCCTCGCTTAATCTCTGTGACCGTTAGCACTAGAAAGCTGAAATTTTGACGAAATATTAAAGTTTAAAGTGCAAATTTTTGTTCCAGTAGGGCGTCCCCCCCCCCCCTCTAAAAGCTAAACTACTAGCTTGAAAAATCTGGAAAAATTCTCCATGATAGTGCATTTCATGAACTTTAAAGGAAAAGTATAGCGGTTAAGATAACTTTATTAGTTTAGCAGTAATAGTCGTTGAACTTGAGTGTTGGATAATTTTGTACCAAATACAAAATCCTTAGCATTAATCCTTTAAAGTGACTAAGATGAAGTAGTTGCTTGTTTATAATGGGTAAAGACTTGCATTAAAAACTAAAATGTTTTTTTTTTATCTATTCAGAATAAAGAACAACAGAATCGTACTACATTGTGATAACGGGCTACTACGCAACCCTACACTGTGCGTGGCCCGACACGCACTTAGCCGGTTTTTATTTTTTAGGTGTTGTTATAATGACAGTATCGTTTATGCAAGCCCTAAAAAATAAACAATTTAGCTTCGTCAAAAACGCAGACCACACAGTAAAAAGTCGGACATGCAGATATACGAGTATTTCAAGCTACGTAATGATAAAATGCCGACACAAACGAGGCCAGTGCATTCGAACGAAAACCGCAGACAGTGCGACGCGTAGAATGCACTTCTGTTAGAGCTGCGACACACAATAGCTTTCCGGCCGTGCGATTTACTATGAGAGAAGTCATTCAGCCACACCTAACATTGGCGGTAGGCCGATGGTAGGGCAATTTTAACAAGCCCGTGGTTATGTCCTCTAAAAGGGCTCAAACTTCAGCACGGAATGCTTTTTCTATTGAAAATGGAAATATTTTTAGAATCAAACATCGCTGGTTTTGAACTTTTAAGCATTGATTAATGCTTAAAAGTTCGTGCTTGAATTGAATGATATTAGTTCTAACACCATCAATACCAGAATTAAATTAAATCAAAATTTATTTATTTCTGACAACAGTGATCCATATTGCGTTAGTATTACAAAATAACCTATATTCTAGTGTTAGTAGTACTGATATAAAATAGGTAGTTAAAATAATGCACACTTCATGCAAAGGACGACCAGACAAGAAAACATGTTTCCTACCTGAGCAACCTCCGCATAAAATGCCTAATATTTGGAGTATAGCTCTCCGGCACAGCTCTCAAAAGCAACAAACTCTTAAGTGACGATCCTCTGACTGCTGTTTGTGACCAAAAATCGCATGAAACATCTAAAGAACCCCTATAACGTTGCGACTGTTGTGCGCTATACGTCGCCGCCGTGTCGTGCCATAATGATAATTGCAAAATGTGACTCGTGACAAAATATCAGACAGCTAATTGGGCATAAAACTTAAACGTTAATTTTATTGTGCCAGTGGCTGACATTTCTATTTGCTCACAGAATATTCTTGAGAACGAGGCGAATACGGCAGGATATTACTTACTGCGTTTTCCTGGCTTAAGTTGCTATTGCTTTAAGTCATCGTGCGTTAAGCAATTGCTTAATTACAAGGTGTGATTAACTTCTTAGCTCTTTAAATCAAACGGATGCGTAGCAGTAACCTACATGTTTCTACTGATTAATTAATTATTGTCAATCCGCAGCGGTAACTTATTGCTTCGCGTGCCTGAAACGATTACTCGCCTTCAATTACTCGGCTGACCGTTCATAATCGCATAGCTATAGGCTAGGCTGTAAGTACATGATTTTGAATGGCGCACGTAGCATTAATACGGAGAACTGTTATTTTTCTGGTACTAGATATACCGACGCCATCGCGGCAGGCCGAGACGAAGATGGCGGGCTATAGTCCGCGCGGAACTAGTTGGCCGCGCCTTAGGTATGTGAGCGGTGGGACGGAGGGGCGGGGGCGCTTTGTCATTACTCAGTATGTGTGTTGCGAACAATAGGCAACCCCGCCGCTCTCACCCCCGTCCCCACCTAACGCGCGGCCAACTAGTTCCGCGCGGACTATAACGAAAGGACTGACGGGCACTCGCAAAACATAATTGTGTGGAAAAGGGAGAGGGAGGCCTTTGCCGTGCAGTAGGAAAATAATTAGTTATCCATACTAATATTATAAATTCGAAAGTAACTGTCTGTCTGTCTGTATGTTACCTTTTCACGCCTAAACCGCTGATCGGATTTCGATAAAATTTGGCAGAGGGATAGATTGCATCCCGGGGAAGGACATAGGATAGTTTTTATCGACATACCTCGTGGGCGAAGCCGCGGGCGGAAGTTAGTATACTTATATGTCTGTTCAGCACAAAATTTAGGAACCCATATAGCTTCTGCTTGGTCTGTCTAGTGCTAGGTGAAACGGTCCAAGCCAATCTCTCCCTGCACTATTTAATTGTTGCTATAAAGAGATCTTCTACTTAATCAAAATCTAAAATTCACTGACAGACAACGCACAGCCTAAACCGCTGGCACTAGAAGCACGAAATTTTGCACATGAGTTCCTTATACAGGGTTATTGGAAAAACACCAACAACCTCAGCAATCCTTCCTTCCTTCCTTTTCAGCAATCCTTCCTTAGTGATTATCTACTAAGGAAGGATTGCTGAAAATTCATCCCATATAGGATAAAAGGATAGATCGTTCGTAAGTTTTGCTGTTGGGAAATTCCATGGCACAGCCAATTATCTAATATAAAAACTGGCCAAGAGCGAGTCGGACTCGCACACGAAGGGTTCCGCACCACAAGGCAAAAATGCCGAAAAATCACGTATGTTGTATGGGAGCCCCCTTAAATAATTATTTTATTCTGTTTTTAGTATTTGTTGTTGTAGCGGCAACAGAAAAACACCATATAATACACCACCACCACCATATAATTTCAACTGTCTAGCTATCACGGTTCATGAGATACAGCCTGGTGATAGACGGACAGACGCACAGTGGAGTCTTAGAAATAGGGTCCCGTTTTTGAACTAAACCCTAAAAACAAATAATATTTCGCCCATAAAACTTATTAGGGCACGAGCTCTCCTAGTTTCCAATTGATGAAACAAAACTGAATGAACAATAATTATGAATGGATTCACTCAAGTTCTATAACCGTGACGGTAGCCGGATGTTATGACAACGCAATAAACAATACAAAATATGCAATTTAAAACGGAAAGCGAACAGTTTATATTGATAAACGATCGTAAAGATTTCATTGACTGTATGGAGTGAAAACATTTATTATATGCCATTTCAGAATTGTTATACGTCAGGTTACGATATAAATTCCACCTCCCTATTGCTATGGAAGTGGAATTTACGTCGTAACCTGACGGATAATTAAAATATTTATTAGCGTCGAAAGTGCAAAACATAACAGTCTTAAATAATAGTTTTGGATATCTGAGGCTACACTTGAGTTTACCACGGTATTAGCGACATACCTACACGAAGATCGTACATTATAATTATGATGCTGTGCCAAAAATCGAGTTATTCAAATATTGATCAAAAATACGTAATCAATACAAATAAATAAAAACTGGCCAACTGCGAGTCGGACTCGCACACGAAGGGTTCCGTACCACAAGGCAAAAACGCTGAATAAAACACGTTTGTTGTATGGGAGCCCCCCTTAAATATTTATTTTATTTTGTTATTTTTTGTTATAGCGGCAACAGAAATACATCATCTGTGAAAATTTCAACTGTCTAGCTGTCACGGTTCATGAGATACGGCTTGGTGACAGACAGACAGATAGACGGACAGTGGAGTCTTAGTAATAGGGTCCCGTTTATTAGCCTTTGGGTACGGAACCCTAAAAAAAATTGTCTCTTTGTAATCTCAAAATAATCCGGTATTTTTTTTATTGTCTGTCTTTCTGTCTGCTCCAGCTAATCTTTGAAACGGCTTGACCTATCCGACGTGGCTAAGGACATAGGCTACTTTTTATTGACATACCACGCGGGCGAACCCGCGGGCTGAAACTAAGGACTAAGTACATAGGCTACTTTTTATTGACATACCACGCGGGCGAACCCGCGGGCTGAAACTAAGTACTCTAAGTACATCATAAAAACCAGTTAATACTTAATTATTGCAAAGAATTTATGTCTTAAGAAAGACTTTCGGCTCACTAATGTTGACACGAATGTTTAATTCATAACAAGCGAACAAAAGGAAACAACACTAATAAACACGTCGAAATACTGATAAAATCTACGAACAGTATTGCTTATTATCATGCTACACCATAACATGGCCGACACATTAACACTAGCAGAGGACTTACAATGGGCCCCATAAACTCCATGGCATTAGTTCCCCTTCTATCAAATAGAGTTCCCTAAAACAATTACCAAATTAGAGAATTTGTGGTTGACATGCGCAATAAATCTTTGGCCCCCTAGCGGAGGCAGTGGAACGTGAAAATGTCAAATGAATTAAAGTTTGAAGTGCTAGATAATATTTTATGGTGCCACAGTTCAACGCTCATTGCTTCATTTGTAGCATGTGTGATGTGAGCTATGAACATCTACATTGTTGTAAAGAGAATTATTAACAGCTTTATTCGTGTGCATTTGCCTGAGTTGAGGACTTATACATGAGTTAATCCTGCAGGCTAATTATCATATTGATATGTTGCTGCACCTGCGTTGCGTTGCCGTTTCAGATCGAAATAAAACTGTACCCTAATTGCGTGACGTACTATCAATCCACGGCATGGCCACTTTGGAGAATCATAAAAGGATAACATTATGAATTATAATATGGCGAAGTAAGTACAATAAAAGAGATTGGGGTTGTATTTGGATTGGATTTATTGGTATTTTAGCATAGACAAAAACAATAACTAGTAAAAACTAAAATACAAATCCAAAGACACCGACTTCCGAAATTGAAGTTATATTTTCACTTTAAGTATAGTGTTTTTTGGAAGTCGGTTGTTTTTTTTTGTAAAAAGTTTTTATTTTTTACTTTTTAGTGGGTCAGTTTGTAATTTATCTAAGTTGCAATAGCCTAATGTCAACTGCTCATCACATGTTACAAAATATTGCTTTTGCCGACGTTTGGACGTTAATTGTTGAGTTCTCCTGGTAAGAACCAGAAGAACTCCTCTACAACCACTCACCATACGCATTGTGACGAGCATAAATTGCTTAGCAACCATATTAAAGTAATCGAATCGCAACCCGTGAAATAATAGGTCTTTACCTATGAAATTGCCGGTCTGCAGTAGGTAGGTACTGGCCATTTCAAATCTAAATAATTTTTGTTTGGCTAACAATTCTAATTTCAAATTCATTTTATTTTAAAAACATGGAATTTGTTTTCCAAAAGTAGCAATTTGTTTATTGATTAGTGTTACATTTTCATCGCATTTCAATCTTTTTGTCATCATGGATACGTTAAAAATTCGAATAATTATGGAATATGAGTACCGTCGTGGCAGCAACGCGGCACAAGCGGCACGCAACATCAACGACGTTTACGGAGCTAACACTACAAACCAACGCACCACCTGTTATTGGTTTGCTCGCTTCCGTTCTGGAAATTTCGACGTGAAAATGAACCTCGCGGTCGTCTGAAGACTTTGGTCGACAATGACGAATTAAAGATAAGGAAATACCTATTGCAGCATTAACAAATCCTGCATAATTTTTTTTTTGTCATCAAGCCTTCTGATATTCAACCTCGTTTTTAATACAGGCCATGTATTACTTAGTTTTTTTCATATTACGAATCGTTGATACGTCAGATGGCATTTTTTATGGTGCTAAACTTCACTTGAAAGAAATCTGTTGACGTGAAAGATTATATTTTTTCCTCTCGATCTGAACGCCTAAATCTCTGATTTTTATTTATCTGAAAAAGTTTTTGTATTATCTTGGTGCGTATTTACAATTTTTTTGGTTTATTCATTGTTTTATTTTTTTCATGTCGCAATATTTTTTATAATCGCTTTCGTTCTTTACTAAAGGTTCCTCGCTAGAAGACATTTTTGAAAGAGTCTCCACTGCTGATGGAAAATTAAAAGTTCTTTTTCTCCTTAATTGGTACGTAATAATTATGGTTCTATGATCCTTCTTTTGGGTATATGAGATTCTGCTTGCTTCACGGGTTCTTATGGATAAATTTTACTCCAGATTAAGGCCCGAACTCAAGAGCAAGCCGATACACTCGGCTCCACCCCGGCACCCAGTCGCTTGCCAATAAGTTATCCATCCTGAAATTCCCCGGAGCAACAGCCGATTCGTAGGTACCGAATACGGAATAGCAGAGCCGTGCTGAGCCAGATTTGCTGGTCGTGTTCGCCAACGGACAGGAGCCTGCTTTAAACAGATATTTTTATTTCTCCCCTATTCTTGTATTACCTTGTATGTTGTAGATAGTTTGATTTTTTTTATTTTAACTGAAATACGGCGGGTGTGATACCTTACCTATTTTTGCGGACCTTTTTAAGCACGCGTACGGATTTAAAATTGATTGCAATCACGTTTTAAATTCGTCGCGTTTTCAAATTTTAATTTTTTTGGTACAATCCCTAGGTATTCCTTCCAATTTTCACGTCACAGATTCCCAAAATATTTTGTCATCATTTTTTACATGTACCTATATTATTTTCTTTTTTATAATCAATATTTGGGTTTTTAAAGACAAATTAAACGTATTAGTTAGCGAAAAGTGTTTCTTTCCGTCTATTTTCGCTACACTATGTAAGTACATAATTAAAGCAAATTGAAGCAAAATATATCTTTAGGGAAGAGCGCTGTTGTCTGAGATACAGATATTTATTTATCTAGTTCAGACTCAGATGTCTTGTCGAATTTCTGTAAGCTTAAGCTCACTTATGATATGTTTTTTATTTATGATGTACTATCTTGCTTGAATCTGAAAATAAATTATTATTATTATTATTAAAGGCGATTGTGGAAGCTGATGATACACAATCTACGGCTGAATTAGCAGCAGCTTTCGACGTTAGCGTCAAAACAATATTGGTCCATTTGCGTCAAATTGGCAAGGTAAAACAGCTTAACAAATGGGTGCCCCACGAACTCAATGATCGCCAGCGCGAAGTACGCGTCGAGACGTGCCTTGTGCTGCTCAACAGACACACAAATGAAGGAATTTTCAACCGCATTGTTACCTGCGATGAAAAATGGATTCTGTTTGATAACCGCAAGCGCTCAGCAAGTTGGTTGGATCCTGGTTCAGCACCTAAACAATGCCCTAAACGAAAACTTACCCCTAGAAATGTGTTAGTCACTGTTTGGTGGCCTAGCGCCGGTGTGATTCATCACAGCTTCTTACCAAACGGGGTGAGCATTACTGCAGATGTGTACTGTGAAGAACTGAACACAATGATGGAGAAGCTGGCACATCTCCAATCAGCATTGGTCAATCGCTCGTCTCCGCTGCTCCTGCACGACAACGCGCGACCTCATACTGCACAGCAGACGGTCTCCAAGTTGCAAGAACTGGGGTTGGAAGCTCTCCGTCATCCGCCCTACTCACCAGACCTTGCGCCTACAGACTACTACTTTTTCCAGAATTTGGATAACTTCTTTGGATAGCGGGAAAAAAATTCAATACCCGAGAGGCAGTACAAAATGCCTTTGAAGAATTTGTTGCCTCCCGTCCAGCTAATTTCTTTAAGAAGGGCATCAATAAACTGCCACTGCGTTGGCAAAGATGCATTGATTGCATACTTCAAATAATACAAATAAAAAATACATGAAAAAAATTCGTTTAAATTTTTTCATACAAAACGGCAATTTCATAGACCTTTGTCATTGAGTAGTTCCGATGGCCATCTGTGGTCTTCATCATCGGCTCCAATTTACCGAATGATAATTTCCGAGAGCAAATGCTCAAGTTACTTTAAAAAATACCCAAATCGCTATAGGTTTGCCTATAACATTTGAGGGTTTCCCTCGATTTCCATGGGAACCTCTCATCAGATTCCAACTTGATGATAATGGGACCACCTCGAAAGTATACCCTTTCAAACAAAAAAAGAATTTTTGGAATCTTTCCAGCCGTCTTCGAGTAATCGGTAAACATACATAAAAAAATAAAAAAACGGTAAAAAATGCTTCACCAATGGGATTTAATACGATTAGCTTTTCAGTTAACTGTCCATTATGTTATCCTTTTATGATTCTGCCAAAGTGGCCTTTTTAGGCCCCCTGGTCATTTTGAAGGATATTGCTAATCCATTGCTTTATATGTTCGAGAAATGTGTCTGCTCAAGAGCGTAAATACGGCAATGAATGCTGTTGAACTGTCAAAATGAAAGCCATTCCTACTGTTAGTGTGTTACGAAAAACAACCTCGCTGGCCTACCCAAATCCTACACGTGAAAGAATAATAATAATCCAATGCTAAACAATAACATGAATGTGTCCTCCAAAAGTTTCGCAGAAATTCATACTTACTTTTATGAGCTTAGTTACGGAAAAGATCTTTGTAAGGTTTTTATTTGTCTTTTGTGGCGTAGTACTAAGAACGACAAAAGATCTGGGCCT
Organism: Mesoligia furuncula; assembly: GCA_916614155.1. Lineage (NCBI taxonomy): Eukaryota > Metazoa > Arthropoda > Insecta > Lepidoptera > Noctuidae > Mesoligia > Mesoligia furuncula. The sequence continues at coordinate 10,393,548 of OU744794.1, forward strand.
GCAGTCTCGACAAAGATAGCGATCGCTTTACGACAAAATTCGGTCGCAAAGCTATAACGGTGCGGATTTAAGGTGGACGTGAGCCGGACGCGACCCGCCGGTATTAGCTACCAACTTAAATCCGCATCGTTATAGCTTTGCGACCGAATTTTGTCGTAAAGCGATCGCTATCTTTGTCGAGACTGCAGGCCCTGGGGATATTAGGTCATCTAACAATCATCTAGGTATATATATAAAATTCAAAGTCCTGACTGACTGATACATCAACGCACAGCCTAAACCGCTAGACATGAAATTTGGAGAATGTGTTCTTTGTGAAGAATAGGTATCCACTAAGAAAGGGTTTTTTGAAATACCACCTCTTTTTTTTTTTGCGGTTTAGAATAATTCATCAAATGACCCCCTCCCGCTCTAGATGTAGCGGAAGGGAGTCTCAGACTCTTACTGACTAAAACCCACCCGTGTTCCTTCCTTAGCACTTTATGTTCCGGGCCAGCGGTAACCCTTTCGGACAATCCCGCTGACCCGGCAGGCTTCGGCCCTAACGGGCCCCTTCACATGATACTGACCTCTCTTTGAGGCGCGCGTGGAACACGTACGCGCCTCTCTACATTTATGTTCATATAACTCGTCAAAATGTAGGGAACACCTGATTTTTTTTCACGATTTCGGATTTGGTCCCATTGTAAAAGTTGTTCATAATGATGAGTACTATGACCTCTTAAGAGGTTGTTAATGTTTTACCAATAACCCTGTATAAAGTCAAATAATAAAAAGATTATGTCAAAGAAGTAACTATGTAAAAAATAAATAAAAAATAAACATCGTAATTTGAGAGCAGTTAATAGACATTTACATAGTTATGCCGTTAAAGAGGTGCCAGGGAAGCCACATGTGCAGAAGGAATTTTTGCCAAAATACCTTGTCTTTAGCGTAGTCTTTAATCTTATAATATGCTTTTTTGATAAGGATGCGTTGTTGTTGACAAGCGACTGTTAAACCATACATTTTTGACGTTTGAACGTCACTTAACTATAATCATCGTTTATAAATAAACCCCTAAATTCGCAAAACACATAGGTATTCGTTTGTAATATGAAACTGGGAGGCGTCAAGAACGCATTCTCTCGTCGGCCACACTGTAACAAAAGTTCTAATCTCTGTATTTTGTGGTTCAAAGTTAAGTGTTTTTTCTCGAAAAATCCTCTAACAAACTATGAGACTAGCGAGTGAAATTATATTAATAAGGAGGTCATAAGTAATACCCTAGAAGATCTCTATGGGTCAGCAAAGGACATAAATTGCTGATTCCTAACATGAGCACGTCACATGTACCTATCCCATATTCCTATCCAATGAAGTGAAAGTATGACCGTATCCATTTCACGCTAGTACTTAACGATTAGCCGATTAACGGATTAACTAATTTACTAATATAACTTAGCCAGTAATCGAACTTGAAGCCAATCGGTGAAAGCCTCTAAAACATAATTGCTATGTCTAACAATCTTGGTAATTGTTATTACTGTACTGTCTATGGGATAACTATATGTTTGATGAATAAATTAAGTTGGCCGTTAAAAAACTAGTGTCTTAGTATGTGGTTAAGTCTTTAAAAGCTTATAAATTGCCAATGGCAATTTGTAATGTGACTAGAATTATCAAGTCCTTAGAAATTGAAGATAACGTTACGATTATACTAAAATAAATTGTCATTATGCAAATTATTTTACGGTTAAATTAATTGTGTAAAACATGAAAGTTTAATTTCGTTTTAACTTTATTATACAGGGTTATTGGTAAAACATTAACAACCTCTTAAGAGGTCATTGTACTCATCATTATTAACAACTTTTACTACGGGACCGAAACTTAAATCGCGAAAAAAAAATCTGCTGTTCCCTACATTTTGACGAGTTATACGAACATAAATGTAGGGAACAGCTGATTTTTTTTTTTTGGAATTATATGTTTGGTCACAGTGACGAGTACAATGATTTCTTAAGAGGTTGTTAATGTTTTACCAATAACCCTGTATACTACGTATAACTGTTTTTCTCTTGACTGTACTTACCTGTCAAAAAGAGTAAGGGATCAGACAGAAATTAAAACAAAAGAATAACTAGCAGGGGATCCAAGGGGGGGTTCAGGGGATCAGACCGGAATAAATCAAGAAATCTGTGTCTTGTACGTTGGCAGATTTTTAGTTCGTAACTATACAGGGTCGCAACCCACAGCGACGCGCAAACTGGAACCATAAATACAGTACATGATTTTGGACCCTGGAACACTCTGCACTGATTCTGGAACAAAAAATCAGCTGTTTCATACGAAAGAACCTACGCGGTCGAAATGTATGGAACAGCATAACCAACGAAAAATTTCAACGCAGCGCAACCTGTTAGCATCGATTCAATGAATGAATTAGATTTCGATGTGAATCATGTACTGAATCCACAGCACAGACTGCGTGTCAATGTCCCTAGAACCCTGTAAAGAAATAAAAAAAAATACTAGTGCATATTTATTTTTCCATGACCTAAAGCGCAGTTACTGTCGGACTGCATACAAAAGAAAGAGAAGTGCGATGACATAACATCATAATCATCATCATCATCTGCCTAGCCTTTTCCCAAATATGTTGAGTCGGCTTCCAATCTATCCGGATGCAACTGAATACTGCGATGACACAGCGCCTGGTAATTTATTGCAAAATATGAAGCAATTATCTATTTACAAAAAATCTATTGTTTGGACTAAAAATTAAAACACTAGTGCTTTAGTATGTTGCTTGTAGAATAATCTGACAAAAAATCAGAATGATTGCATATTTGTATATTAGTATGGTTTTTATTGTAAAAATAAAGTTTTTAGAGGTATCTTCATTATTTTTTCTATCGTATCAAATTAGTTGTATTATATTTTCAACACACTATCTACCTAGCATATATCCTGAAGAATATCATATGCTTTATTGCTTCTTAAACTTGCGTTTTCTTGCGTTTAGGTCCTGTCATCCCCTTTAAAAAAAAAACAAAGTCGCAATCGCAGGTTTGGTACCCACACTTAGACTGTGACTTAGGTAGGTACCTACTTATTGAAGCCTATTTGTAACCTATCCTAGCTACTAATACTTTAAATCCTAATTGCAATTTCCTCCATTCTACTCACATCCGCAGAAGATGGTCTCCGCAATTAATAAATAAATATTCAACCGACTTTCTATGGTACAGGGAAACGTTAACAAGGTACGAACCGAGTTTACCAAACTGGGATATATAAATGACCTGAGTGGAAGCCGTTGGGAAACCAATCCACGTCGGAATGGTCCAGTTGATTCAGTGCCACGATAGCCGCAGCTAATTAACTATTTACTTGTAGACGTAGGCTGGGCTGGCCAGTTTTTGAGCGTGTTTTAAGTGTGAAATGTAATTATTTTAAGGATTTCCTACTCGATATTTGTGGAGCATTAATCTTAATACTATGTAGATAGGTTGTGACTCTGTGACCTCCTTTTGAAACGTAAAGTTATTTCCCTCTATGGTTTCACAATTGCTGCATTATTAATACCCATGACGAAAAATAAGACAAATGTTACCCAGATAGGCTCTAAGTATTATCAATTAAATCATTAAAAAGCATCTCACAATCTCTTAAAACATCTTTCAACAATCAAAGAGAAGCACAAACGACTATTAGAATTCTTTGTCAACAATTTCCATTGTCCTCAAGTTAGGTACCTACCTTACTTACAAAAAACTTACTTAAAAAGCCGTAACGCAATCTTATCGTAAAAGACAAACGAAACAGCTGCACGAGAATTACTTGAAACTCCTTATCTATGACATGGAACGGAAAAGAGCTACTACGAAACTGGAATTCACAATTTTGAGAACCTGTTTGTGTACTTAACAAACCAGTATTTGACAAATCTACATCTGGTAGACGTATCCTTAATTAATGTAGGGAAACACGTCTCTAAAACCGGTACTTATTTGCTGAGAGTGTGACCTATGTCTCTTCACCTTTACGCGTATGCAGAACATAATGATGCTAGGGCCAGATAAAGTGCGTTGTTTCCTCTGCCTCTTGTAGAATGTTAAATATTTTGGCTTTTCGGCTTTTTTACCTCACATTTTGTGACAAACGAATAAGGTATATGAAACAGGTAAGATCGGTGTACCTTGTGTTGTTAGTCTACGGAGCGTCTACGAGCTGTCTAGCAGTACATATGGTACCTACGGATAATGATGATGAGACATTATAATTAGTCGGACAAATAGGCAGTAGCACCGAGTGCCAACACGTACATCGTTGAGAGCGTAGAATAACTTCTTAAAATTATAATTATAAGGGTTCAAGACATCCAGATGTTGAAATAAGAGCTAAGAGTGGCAATTTTGGTCCAAGACCCATAAAATGCTATCTTAAACTCCAATCTGTCTATCTGATTCAAAGAAATTTCCGACAAGTGAATAATAACCGTGGCATTACAATTAAAGATTCAGCAGTAAACGCCTTCAGTCTGGGAGGAAACGGGATACGATGCTATTATGATGACGTCGTAAATCAGCGGATGTCGGCGACAACAAATGCGACACACGACTCACAACTGAATTGTGGAGTCGTGGGCGAGGGCCTTGGCACGACGAACTTGAGGCCTACCAAAGTGCGAATGTACGGGTTTGAATGAGAATATTACTAGAACGGGAAACTCTGGGCACACAATTGGGATTCCGGTTTCGGTGGTAGTGGGCGGTGGCCTTGGCGCCATAAAATTATGTTTTGTGTAAATAAATTCATCACCACTGCTCTGAAAACGGTGCAGGAAAACATCGTGAGGAAACAGGCATGTCCTAGAACCAAAAATTCCAAGACATGTGATATCCACGAATCCGCACTGGGCCCGCGTGGTAGATTTCAGCCCTCTCCCTCTCGAAGCGAGGAGACCTGTGTCCCAGCAGTAGAAACGAAATAAGCTGATTATGAAAGGGAGAAATAATCCTGAATTCGGTGTTCTTGTGACGGAAGTTTGAGGAAACTAGAATAGGAATAATAATATGAGTATAGTCTCGTGTTTATGTTGGAATTTATAGGGAAAAATCGTCTTATAGCTGTGTAAAATTTTATTTGATAGATGACAAGTACATCGAATATCAAAAAACACATTATTAAACTTATATATTCCTTTTTGCTTATCAGAGGTTTTAATTGGCATCAAATAGTATTTACAACATCCGCCCTCAATTAAAACTCTCTAGGGAACACAAAAAGAAAGAGAAAAAAAAATACCACATTATCAAAACCTATGCTAAATTTAAACCAGCTACACATTTCTTATGTGCAATACGCCCTAACGGTTTTGTTAGCATATCAGCAAAATTCAAATCTGATCTGACGAAATTAATATCTATAATACCGTCAGATACCTTCTCCCGTATAAAGTGATATCTTGTATCTATATGTTTCGTTCGCTCGTGATGGACAGGGTTATGCACTAAACTTTGTGCACTCTGACTGTCGTTGAACAAAGTAACAGTATCGGACTTACCAGTTATTTCCGATACAAATCGTCTTAAGTAACACGCCTCTTTAGCTGCAGCGGTCAGTGCCATATACTCCGCCTCAGTAGATGACAGAGCAGTCGTCTGCTGCTTTTTAGCCTGCCACATTACAGGACCTCCAGCCAGCATAAAATAGTAGCCAGTATATGACTTTCGGTCCATGCTACAGTTAGCCCAATCTGAATCCGTGTATCCCTTAAGGTACTCTCCAGTCTTTCTGTAAGTAAGAGCATAATCTATTGTACCTCTCAAGTATTGCAACACTCTCTTTAGTGCTAGCCAATGTTCTTTATTAAACTTTGTGTTAAACTGACTGAGATAGCTCGTCACAAATGCTATGTCCGGGTGAGTGTTTACTGCCAAAAACATAAGGGATCCAACTAAACTTTGAAATGGATACTCGCCTTCTCCATTTCCAGTACTCAGCTTCTTCATATCTTCTTCATCATCTTCTTCTTCTTCTTCTTCTTCATTCTTCTTCTTCAAACAAGCACCACGAGCATGGAACATGATGTTGGATAAAACACTGTTGAAGTTAGGTTTTGAAAAAACTCCTTCCGAACCATGCGTGTATAAGAAACTTTTTGGTAAAGAGTTGGTCTTATTGGCAGTTTTTGTCGATGACATTATTGTCTTTTACCAAAATGAAATAACATTTGACACTGTCAAACATGTTTTGAAAAATATTTTTTCAATAAAGATCTGGGAGAATTAAAATATTATCTTGGATTAAATATTCATAGAAGCGATGATGGTAAAGTAAAAGTTAGTCAAAGAACATTCATTTTAAGTTTGCTGAAAAAGTTTGGTATGGATATGTGCAAGACGGGCTGAGTACTGGAAATGGAGAAGGCGAGTATCCATTTCAAAGTTTAGTTGGATCCCTTATTGCCATTCCATTTTTCAAATGGTGTTTTTCTTTCAAGAGCCCGATGTGGTGACCTATTTTTCAGGTATACAGCAGTCTTGAAGGCATCTTCCCAGTACGCTTTGGATAGCGAACTCTGAGCATAGACCGTGCTTTTTCCACGATAGAACGATTTGTCCTTTCTGCTACTCCATTTGATTGAGGGCTATACCCTACTGTAGTCTCATGCGTCACTCCTTTTGTAGCTAAGTAATCCGTAAGCTCTTTATTGACATACTCCTTTCCGCAGTCAGTTCTCAATCTCTTGATTTTAGCGCCGGTTTGTCTTTCCACTAATGCTTGGAAAATACAAAACTTTTCTTTAACTTGTGCTTTAGAAGCAATAAAGTAAGGATAAATCATCCGCGAAAAATCATCTATGAAAATGAGAACATACTTATTACCTTGGAATGATGTCTCAGACATTGGTCCACATAAATCTGAGTGGATCAATTCTAGCTTTGAGACAGCTTTCTTGTACGCAATCGTCTTGAAAGGTTTTCTTGCTTGCTTGCCTTCAACACAGGCAACGCAACTCGATTTATCTATTTCAGTATAATCTATACCTACGTGAGAATTCTTTAATTGGTTCATACCAATACGACATAAATGACCTAACCGTTTGTGCCATAACAGGTACCTGCTCAACGAGTCAGAGTGCACCTCGTACGCTACATTCTGGAGGGAATTAGTTGTACAATCGAGAGTGTACAGTCCACCACTAGCAGAACCATGTAAAATCGCCTCACCTTCAAAAGAAAAATCATTTTCTTTATAAAAACTACAACCATTCTTATCAAAAAGTACTACAAAACCTTTGTCTACGACTTTCTTGACAGAAATCAAATTATTAGTAAGTTTAGGTACATACGCTACATCTATGATGCTATTTACCACATTACTCACAGTGTTAATAGATATGTCACCAATACCACCACAGTCTATCTTCTCACCGTTGGCAACAGTAACAGTGCTACCTTCTAATGGTTTGATGTCCTTGAACCAATCTCGTCTAGGAGACATGTGTTTTGATGCACCAGAATCAATAAACCACTTATTTATCTCCAAACTCGAAGAACCAAGAGCACTAAAAGAAGTAGTCTCTCTGTCTCTGTCTGATGAACTAACGCCTTTCTTTACCTTATTGCGTAGAGGGCAGGCACGACGTTTGTGTCCAGGTTTGTTACATTCGTAGCATACAATAGGTTTCTTCTTCTTTGTTTTATGAACATCAATGTCAGATCGATTTTGCAGTTGAAAAGCTGCAACACTTTCTGTGGAGTCAGTCTTTGACATTTCATTCAGTAGCTTTCTTTTAACTAGCTCGGTACTTACTTCTACATTGCTATTTTCTAATGCCATTATTAGAGGCTCGTATTTCGAAGAGAGACCTCCTAATAAAATCGCAGCAATCGAAGCATCTTCATTTACCTTGCCGATGTCAGCCAAATCTTGTGCAGTACTCAAAACAGCGTTAATGTACATTTCTATATTTTGAAATTCATTTAGCGAGAGCCTATATAACTTTCTCTCTAAAGCCAACCTTCTGCCCATGCCTTTATCTTCATAAGCATCTTGCAATGCCTTCCAGGCTTCTAGAGCAGACTTTGCACTCCTAATATGCGTTATTGCAGAGCCATCTACTGTTAAGCATATTTTTGCTAGTGCTCTCTTATCATTTCGAGATTTTACCTGTTCAGGGGTGGCATCTCCTTTATCGTAACCATCAATTGTGCACCACAAATCTTCATGAATTAAGTAGTTTCTCGTTTTGAACTTCCACGAAGGGTACCCATCTCTATTGGTTAGGAAGAGCGAGGGTATTGATGAAGAAGACCATCTGTTCGCTACAAAATCACCACTGGACATCACGAAAAACAAATAAAACTCGAAAAATATTCAACAACACAAAAAAAATAACCTTTAAAATACTATTTGTAATAAGATTCGTTGTTTTTCCTATAAGCTTTTTTTTTTCGTGCTGATAACGTGTTGGAATTTATAGGGAAAAATCGTCTTATAGCTGTGTAAAATTTTATTTGATAGATGACAAGTACATCGAATATCAAAAAACACATTTTTAAACTTATATATTCCTTTTTGCTTATCAGAGGTTTTAATTGGCATCAAATAGTATTTACAACAATTTAACTGGACGGCTTCAGTGGATTGCTTCAACCACTCAATGAGAAAAGCACCACAAATCACTAAATGCATTTAGCGCTGAATTAATTTAAAACATCGTCCTGTTTCAAGCAGTTTCCAGTGTCATATAATATTAAACTTTATCAACACTACAAAAAGAGTCTGTAACTGCTCGCCGCTTCACTGCTGGCCGCTGCCATCTCAGTGTGAATTGAGCCTAAAGAAAACCTTCAGAATGTTTACGATAAAAGAAAGAACCCTAAATCACCCGCCCTTCACTAAAGCGATACTTATCAGAAACTCCATCGTGATAAGTACTCCGAAGATAAGCAGCAATTACCACATTAATGTTGGTATTGATAGTGCTCCTAAACAAAGAGATTTATTCGAGAAAGGCCTATTTGAAACCAAGGGCATTTGACACTGATTATAATCAAAAACACTGGGCTGTAAATGGACACAGCAACAATTCACTAACTTCAAAATCCCCGTTATTACGGCTGTCTTATGAAGTCAGTAATATTTCATTGCACAGAATGTTGGATCTGATAGTAGGCCTCAAAACAGCAATCCTTTCGGATTCTATAATGCTGTCTACTTGTAAATCGCAATCGAAACGGGTGCCGTGGGAGTCAAACATGGAGTAGATAATAGGGACTATTAAACGATACACATTATACCTAACTATCACATTTAATTCATGGGAACGTGTTTACATCAAAGCGCCTATTACATACATCACTGCGTTTTCGAAACAAAAAACCTATTCGAAGTAATTTGACAGCCACGACAGCTTACCTATTCTAAGTTGCTTGAATGTTCGAATTTAATTTAATTAAAACTAGAGTTAGTTTACTACCAGCACCCTAATTGCATAACATATAACTACTATCAATCTCAATTTGAATCATTTCATATGTTCAAAGAACAAATCTGCTCTACAAAGTAAATAACGCAATGAATGCATATGCACTTCTACTGAGAGAGTTACTAACTGAAAAGTTTTACGCATAAGTATAATCACTATGGAATGATTATACTTACAATGCTACAACGTTATTTAGGCGCGTGGCCAAAGTCGGAACTAATGTCGCCATCTTGTTTTGTCACGTATGTAGTTTTGCCAATACGATTTCTGTGACACAATTTCACAAAATGTTAACCAACATACCCCCCGAAAGTGTCATTCAGACGCCAAAATATCCTTGATGTTGCACTCTAGAAGCTTATTATACGAGTAACTTTTCAGTAGAATCTCTTTACAAAATTGTAAGGTTAAAAAGGTATTATACATTCTGTTAACCGCATGTCATGTCATTATTTCAAATAAGTTCAGTTTGGTAAAGTTTAGGTTAGGTCGTGCCAATTATTACGATAGTGTGGTTATCAAGCTATCGTGTGGCATGTTTATATCAGCCATTATGAAATACCATATACGGACCTTGTGTTCTAAACCACATCCGCCAGTTATCACTCCATTTCTCACTACTCTGTGGTTTAATAACACGTAGGATTCTGAATCAATTTGTCCTACACAATGAACTCGCAGTTATTCAATTCTGTTGAATGCCCTTCACAGCTACTTATCTGTGTGTCCTTGGATAAGCGACGATCCGTTAGCCGCATGGGTGGCAAGTGGGCTTGGACGGATCGTTTAATTGTGGCTAGTAAAATATCTACACAAATGCAAATAATTTATTTGATGTGTGTTTACCGACAAAGGAGCCACATCCTTGCCTTACTTTAAAAATTAAAGGCATAAGAAGCATTATTTATTTATTTAAACTTTTCGCACAAAAAAGGTAGAAAGGTGGACTTAATGCCTTAGGCATTCTCTGCCAGTCAACCAAGGGTGTTTAAGAAATTAATTGGCAGGTGCAAATCGGCTAGTTGCGCGGTAAACTCTCCTTGCGAGAAGCAGGATTTTGCGTGACGTCAGTATGACGCGTTGTTCGTGTGTGGCATTGTAGATACTTCTCAGTCCTGTCTAGTCCTGCAAACTTTTTTCAATTCAATCATCAAATGACCCCTCCCTCCCATTCTGGGCAGAGCGGAAGGGAGTGTCAGACTCTTACTGACTAAAACCCACCCGTGTTCCTTCAGTTGCCTGTGCGAGGGGCCACGGTATCTCTTTCGAACAACCCGCGACCCTGGCGGGCATCGGCCCTAGCGGACCCCGTCAGTTAGAGCTGACACCTCCTTGAGGCGCGCGTGGAATACAACGCGCCGTCGACTCGGGCCTGGGTCCATACCGGACGGCGAGCTGCCCATTGTTCGCCGTCCGCAAGCCCGTGCCTACGGTGGCCGGGAATCAGCTATTGATTCCCGACGCCCGGAGCGTCTCCTGCGGCGGCTAGGGGCGTGAGGGCGCAAGGATTGCCTCTCCCTCACGCGCTCCGTCTCCTCCTTCGCGAGCATTACTGCTTCGCAGCAGGAGGCGACAGCCTCCCATGCACTCTCGCTCCGTACCATGGCCTGGACTAAGGCCGGACGCGAGAGATCGCTGCCGTGAGGACACGGCGGTGCTCTGCTCAATAGTCCAGCACCCTAATTGCGTAACACACTATCAAATACAATCTGAATCCATTGCTTCCGATGTTCGAAAAATTTGTCCGCTTAAAAACGTAAATAACGCGATGAATGTTGTTAAACTGTCAAAATGGAAGCCATTCCTACTGTCAGTGCAATGTGTTACGTAATTACTCCGCTGATGTGCTGAGATGGAGGTAAGACATGGGTCGTCGGTGATTTTAATCCATACTAATATTATGAATTCGAAAGTAACTCTGTCTGTCTATATGTTACCTTTTCACGCTTAAACCACTGAACGGATTTCGATAAAATTTGGCAGAGATTTTGCATCGGGATGCAGAGAGATTCTGCCAAATTTTATCGAAATCAAAGGACATAGGATAGTTTTTATCCCGATATACCCACGGGATCGACACTTATGCGGGTGAAACCGCGGGGCGCTGCTAGTAGATTGTAAGATCGTCTATTAATCGATCGTTTCGTACCATGTAGGTAGGTACAAGATGAGAAAGTATGTGTACAAGAAAATTTTTGGAGGTGACATAAATGTTATCCACCATAAAATAATCGTTTGCTCTGCGAGATGGAAACAATATGGCGATACTTGCCTTTTCACTAAACCTTGATAGACTAAGTTGCGACCGTTAAAATCTGTCACATATTCATCCAGTCGAAGGTAGGTACCTACAGACGCTAGCACATCAAGCTAATACAATCTGACAAATTTCTTTAATAGATTTTCAACTTTATCGCTAAAGCATAAGGTTCAAAGTTGATTGGGAAAATTTGACAGTTTCGGGTAGCTGGATGTGCTGGTTTCTGTACCTATCTGTGTCGCTTCTGAATACACCTATTGACACAAATGTAGGTACCTTTTTACCAAAGCAGACGACAATGTTATCAGTGGGTGGGCTAATATAGAGTTACAAAACCGATACCAAATTATCACCATATTATACCGAAACGCTACATTCCATTCCATGTATAGTACTGATCCATTCCATCGATGTCCATTCCATAGTACTGATCCGATAAGATTGAGGATGTTGAAATCAGTCTCCATGTTTTCCAAGAGGAAAAAATAAAAACCTAAAAAATATTTGAATTTATATAAAAAAATAATTATAACAATACTTCATCATCATGTATCTGCCTAGCCTTTTCCCAACTATGTTGGGGTGGGCTTCCAGTCTAACCGGATGCAGCTGAATACCAGTATTTTACACGGAGCGACTGCCTATCTGACCTCCACTGGGACTGGGTAATAAGTACGATACCCCTTGGTAAGACTGGTTGTCAGACTTCCGGGCTTCTGACTACTCGTAACGACTGTCAACAATCCACGAATGACAGCCGGGACCAACGGCTTAACGTGCTTTCCGAGGCACGAAGGGGTCACGGTATGTAAAGACGGTCACCCATCCACAAACCGACCGCGGCAAGCGTAGCTTAACTAATCGATCGACCTGTGCGGCTGTTGTTATTTAGCCGCGGGACCCTCAATTATAGCAATACTTACTTAATTTAAAAAAATAATTATATTTTTTTTTTAAATTAGAACGTAGATAACAATTTTTCCTGAGCCTGCATACTAGTTTGTTACGCAATTTCCCCGCAGAGATCAGGGGGCCTAAAAAGGCCACTTTAAGCAATTCCTCAAAAAACGAGTAATTTCCTGAATTCCCAGTGGATCAGTAGCAATTCCTCTATTTTTCGTAAAATGGTGACACATAATAGCCGAATCCTATAGAATTCAATTTCAAACAGAATCATATTTGGTGTAAATATTACCGCATGAAAAAAATAAAGACCGTAATTTTATCGGTAAAGTTTCGTTTACAGTTTTTATTGATCAAATTAGTTTTTTATTTTTTATTTCTACAGTTTAAATGTTATTACGTTATAATATACTCATAACTGTTAAAAAGTCCGCAGATAAGTCCTGAAAAGGGAAGTTAGAAACAATAAACTGGCAACACGTATTTTTAGGCCGCATTCCGAATTAAGCGTTAAGTACACTATTTGTAGGAAACCGAAAGATGTAATTGAAGTTAGAACAGTTAGATTCCGATTTAGTGCGATTGGAAGGTCCCGACCGCACTAATTTCTAAATTGTTTACGATTTAGGTGAGTTTAATCGCATCGCTACGATTTAAAGCGACTTGTTAGTCTTTAGTTTTTAAGCCCGCTCAAATGGATAACATCCCAACTCGGAACGCACCCTTCGTTTCTCCCGCCTCAACGTCAAACTGAATCAAACATCAACTTAAACAATCATAATGTGTGTAGTTTAAAACTAGTATTTCGTGCGAGTAAGATCGTTTTTAATACAAAGTAAGTGTATATTGTTTGACTTAAATCATTACTTAAATAAAATGCTGTGCAAATGTATTCAAATGTACGTAATTTTTTGTAGGAATGGAAAGACGTGCAGCTAGTGTCTGAGATACAATGGAACAATCTGCTCGATTTTCTACAGTCAAAGTGGAAGCGCTGTCGGTGTTGAGCCCCTTTTCGAGATCACTGCAGCCCCGTGTTTTGTCCAGACTCGTGCGTCAGCACCAAAACCCTAACCCTGCTGATGCTACAACAGTGCCTCTGCCTCGTCGAACTCGGCAAGCAAGATACCGCAGTGAGTGGATTTTTCTAACCCTACAGCTATTCATATTGCGACTAAGACATGATGACTATTGATAATGATTATATGGTATTTTTATTACGTTTTTTAGGTCGCCCTCTGGCTGCACTAGATGAAGCTCGGAGAGTTTTACCTGAGGTGGAGATGCAACATGCTACAGCTGATATAGTAAATTAATAGTGCAGCTTGCTGGTGCAGTCGAAAGACTATTTTTTATTGGTATCCCATAGAGGTAAAGTAGGAATATTTTGTACATGCAATAAAAAAATTAACTCATTCATATATTATAATTATAAAGAAATAAATAAGTATAACATAAGTACGATATTTTAACATTTAAATAACACAAAAACTTTGCATAAAGGGAAAAAGGTATCGGGCTCTGTGTCCACTTGTGGTGTTTTCAATGTTGATTTTAAGGCATAGCCTGCGTCACCTGAAACATAATTATTTTATTATTATAATAGTACTCAAATTAAACAATGACGGGGTAGTCAGAAGCCCTAAAGTCTGACAACCAGTCTTACCAAGGGGTATTGTATTACCCAGTAACTAACTGGGTTGTGGAGGTCAGACAGGCAGTAGCTCCGTGTAAAATACTGGTATTCAGCTGCATCCGGTTAGACTGGAAGCAAACCCCAACATAGTACATAGTTGAGAAAAGGCTACACAGATGATGATGATGATTATTTGACTTACTAAAAACCACAAATTTTCCTTTTCAGCCTGGCAGAGTTGTTCCAAGTGGGTCTTAAGTGGATGGTGATTCCATAAAAAGGAGACATAGTGTGCCCCTCCGCAGCTAGCATTGACACTAATCAGAGTCGCTAACCTAAATGAATGAAAAAAAGCCTAATTAATTATTATGTTTGTATTAGTTTTTTAATAATTTACGATGAGAATTGTTAATAATTTTATAAAATATTTTTCATATCACTATTGTTTTATTTTAGTAAAAGGTATAATATGGTATACTCTTCTAAGGGTCCTCTACTTAACTAAATTACTACTTAATTAAATTGAAGTAAAGTATGATACTATAACAATATCACACATATATATCCCTGAAGGGTTAGGCAGAGGTGTACCTATTGTACACCTAAAATGTGAATAGAAGATTGTATGCATTTCACGGAGGGGGTACTGAGTAAGTACCTGAACCTCTATAATAATAGATGAGTGTCTATCTGGAACTACTTAGTTAAAAGTGTTGAAAAACACCCTACTTACTTTTATCACAAAACAATGCTTTACTTGCCTTGGGGATAGTAGGTACTTATGCCATCGCTGCGGGTACATTATTTACGCCTCCAGCTCATGGATGAGGTCGCGACACACACTTATTTCGCCTGTCTATGTCAACAAATTCGAGATCCGGCATTTCGAACGCTATGTCCATTTTCCGAAGAGCTGCATTTTGTCGGCGATCTAGAAGGGTCGTCGTAACCCGCGCGTGCTCCAGAAAGTTTTCATATAGGGCTAAATCTGCTATTATAACATTATTTCTTCACAAAACCTCCAATCCGATTTGTGAAATGTTGCTTTTGACTAACTTCTTACGATTCCATTATTTGACATTAAAGCAATTCCTATTTTGTGGACCATTTTACGGATCTCCATACAAAATTGTCAAATAGATGAATTGCGTGTTACGAATTGTACACAAACAATATAATGAATTGTCAGATTGTGACCATTTTACGACTTTTAATATCATTCATAATGAATTCCTTTTATGATTCTCCCAAAGTGGCCTTTTTAGGGCCCCAGAAGGCCAATCCTATTAATTTAAAACGTTCAAAATCTAGTCTCAGTCTCATCTCGGCGACAAACAAATGTCAAAAACTTGCCAAAATTTAGGGAAATTAAAGGTAATTTTGACAGATTGAGACTGAGATCAGACTATGAACGCTCTTAAAATTAGTAGAATTGCCCCTCTGATTTGTTTGTCTCCCGCAGACAGGCGCGACGCGACGTTAGTAGAACAATTTCTATGAAGAAAACTTCATGGAAATTGCTGTACCAAAACGCGTCGGAACGTCGTCGTGTTGCTCTTGGCTGCAAAAGCCTTTAACCTACATTTTAATCTTCTTCTTAGCGTGTCGATAGCAATCTAAATGGACTCGGCCCAGAATTCGGCTATTTTACCAGATTCCTGTAATGTGCAGCTGACAGGACACGCAGGACACGATATTAAGTGTCCCATTGTTTGTGGAACAGCACCACATTTACACTCCAATTTAAATTTTCTTAGGTGACTTTTGGATCTTAACGCGACTTTCAAGATGTTATTTTCTCTTGGAAAACATTACTTTTTGTATCTATGCCAAAATCTTGGTATACAATGAGTAGGTACAAAATTTGCCGTGTGTGAAGATTTTAATGATACTTTTTTGACCTTCTCTTTTAATCTGCGCACCATTTTCCAGCCTGCCTGTTAACATTTTAAGACATTAGACATTGACATTGATCTCTTTGTTAATTAAAACGAGTCAGCCAAAATCAAGATAAATTGAATCATATGATAATTTCATTAAAAAATCCAAACGCAAAATAATTAGGTATTTTAATTTATTCTTCTTTTAAATCATCAACACAAAAACTACTTTTGGGATACAACTCTCACTATTTAATTTTCATAATAATTATTCTCATTCAAATTCAATACACAAACAAACTAAATTCACGACTAACACCGCGTTGATCGTAGCGATACATCTTAAGACACATCTCGTCTTGTTGAACAAAAACTCGAACAACTTACATGATTTTGCGGCGGCACTGAAAGCGGGAACATTAAGGGCGCTATTACAAAATCGAAGTGCTCAGTTTTAGGTAAATTCGACGGAGCGCGGCAGCGGATGCGCACGTGTGCATCTAAAGAGGTATGCTACGCACACATGCAAACGGCTATGCGTCCGATGCCAGGAACAAACCAACAAGAGCCTCTGCTACTTTGTTTTCGAAATAAATTAAATTACTGTTATACATAGTTCATGAAATATTATTTGTACCAATGAATGTTTCCTAGAACAGCAGTTTATCTATAGAACTGCTATAGGGTCATAAACATATACTTGATTTTTTTTTCGCAAACTAGCACGCAGCCCGTTTGATGGTGTGTAGTTACCGCAACCTATAGACGCTTGCGATGCCAGAAGCATTACTTCCGCGTCGCCAGTTTCTAAGAAAGGAATCGCACTGATACTTTTTGTTGGTAGGTACGGTCTAACTTTTTACGAAGTTTCTTTATATGTAATTTATTCAGCAGGTAGGTAGACATTTAAGTACTTATTTATAGAAATAAGTGCAATGTGATGTTGTATCTACAGTTTGGATAAAAAAGTCAAAAGAAAGTAAAAAAGGCAAATCAAAAGTAATTTTATTCAAATTAGGCTGAGAATCTGCACTTTTTGAACGTCAAAATTACATAAGACAGTCCCCAAAAACGCCCGCCCTTCACCATTTCCTAGCACTTTCACTGAGAAGAAGAAGTGGCGCAACAAACTCCCCAGCAGTACAGGTCTGTTGTTAAAAAAATAATACCGGCCGAGTGCGAGTCGGACTCGCACACGAAGAGTTTCGTACCACCGCAATAATATGCGCTGAAAAAATCACATCGCAATATAAAATACACATTTCGAAAAATTTCAACTATCTGCCTATAACGGCTCATGAGCCACTGACAGACAGACGGACGGACGGTCAGCGGACACTTAGTAATAGGGTCCCGTTGGCACCCTTTAGGTATGGAAAAAAAAAATCTCTGAAGTGGCATAGACCGTGCTTTTCTCTAATCTATGATTTCAAGAAGCACGTACTCCTAATAAAACTAGTTTTTTCTGGTTCTGGTATTTTGAGGTTCCAGGGAGCCTAAAAAGGCAATCAAAATCCAATCCCAATCTCTTTGATTATACCTAATGTAGTGCAGCGAAAAAAGAAAAACACGGACTGCCTTCGCTATATTATGATTCATAATGTTATCCTTTTATGATTCTGCCAAAGTGGCCTTTTTAGCCCCCCAGAAATCATTAACTTTGAAAACTTTTATTACTTTTAGTTGATATTGAGTACCAGTCCACACTGCAACTACTTACGTCTGAAAATAATTATCTGAATTAAAAAAAAAAGTCAGAAAACGAAGACAACAACAACTATTAATTAAAATAGATGGACATTTTAACACAGCGCTCAGTACGTCTAACTAAAGATATCCAAGCAAAAAAAAAAAACACTGTTTAAAGTGATTTTATTTTGACCTAAAATAATCAATTGCAGGCACATTAGTGTATTTTCGTTAGCTGATTATTTTTCTTATAAGTATCTATGCGTTTTTCTTGTATATTTTTACCATCTTCCTTATTTTGGTGGTCTGAATGTGTTCTGAAAGTTTCTCCATCTATTTTAATGGGACCTTATATTTACCTATGTTTTTTTTTTCTATAATACAGGATATACATATTCGCGCTAGAATATCATAGGAAAATACTTATGCATTACAATCCGACCTTCTCTATTAAAAAAAAACACTTGTATTAAGATGTGTTCGTCGCGCTTTATTCTTGGCGAATTGGTGAGCGAGACCACGTGACGGCAACAGCGAGCGAGCGATACGTCCTCTCTTTGTGAGCGCTCGGCGCGGACTAAAGCTAAGACCGCGCGTCCCGAGATTTATATTGATAAATAGCATTGCATACAACAATTATTTAAAAATATTAATTTACTTTAAATTAGAGTTATTTTTTTTTTCAAGCAAGGTTACAAAGTAATCTTAGTTATTAAATACTTTTTGTTTGAATTTCTTTTATATATTCATAGATAAAAAATATAATTTCGGGCGAAAAAATATCATTAACTCTCTGTTTTACGGAATTATTTTTGGTGTATTACTGTATGAAACATCATAAATTGGTGTATGCATACCATAGTAGAAGATACAGTTGTATCGTAGATATTTTTATAAATGATTAAACTATTATATCTTCGATGTAACAGGGCATCGCGAGATGCCCGAAAGTAAAATTTTATGAAACAGCCTTTGCAGAAACAAGTTTTTTACTGATTTATGTGAACAAACTGGAATATTTATTGAATGCGCTCCCAAAAGAAGGAATCAAACTTTCTCGGGCATGTATTTTTTTTACTATTGTGGCTTTAGTTAAATCATAATCACACATCAAAACTCGAGTCAAACGCTCTAAACAAGAAAAAATTGTGATAGCCCTCTTAAACAGAAAGTTCTCAAACCGTATATTACTACGTACTCCATTTAATTAGAACTACTTTCACTTAAAGGAATATAGATATTTATACTACTCTCGTGATTATGCCTAATTGCTTGCATAATCAACCTATAATATTCCCACTGCTAGGGGAACAGGCTTCGTCTCTATGAGAGGGAGTGGGCCATAATCCACCACGCGGGTCCAGTCGGGTTGGTGGATGTCACATGCCTTCGAATTTTTGGTTCTAAGACACACGGTTTCTTCACGATGTTTTCCTTCACCGATTTGAGAGCAATGGTCATGAAATAAAATACACAATGTAAAATGCCTGGCTGGGTTCGAACTCACGACCTACAACGCGTAAGTTGGGGCCAATACGGCCCACAACTGCACTCACACTACTTTCTCCTAATTGCTTGAAAACTTGCTAATTGCTTGATAAATTCAAAACATCGTAAAATTTTAGTGAAGAGTCTAGATCTAATTTAATTCATAATTTCTAAAAGACCGATAAATCAAGAGGTCGTAATCGAGGTTAAAATAATATTAAGTGTCGATGCTACCGAAAGGAAAGTCATATAATCAAGCACAATAAAAGTGTCTGGTACAAAATGTTATTTCCTTGCGAATCGTCGTCACAATAAGGACGTCCTGAGCCGTCCAGTGCACCGTGACGTCATCGTCACGGTAAGGATAAAGACGGCTTGTTGTGTAGACAAAATAATCCCAGGGTGGGCGCAATCAATCTTCATACGTGGGGCCAAATTAAACTGGGACTCCGTCTCAGTTGGTACTGGTGGCAGGAAAACTGCAAACTGTGATTTATTTTTAGATATTGTTTCTTTTTTTCTTAACGGAATATTAGGAAAAAATATTTTTTCCAGTAAAACAAAATAATTGGAAGCAAAAAACTTTCTCAATTAAGCCAAATCATCATCTGCCTAGCCTTTTCCCAACTATGTTGGGGTCGGCTTCCAGTCTAACCGGATGCAGCTGAATACCAGTGTTTTACATGGAGCGACTGCCTATCTGACCTCCACAACCCAGTTACTGGGTAATACGACACCCATTGGTAAGACTGGTTGTCAGACTTTCGGGCTTCTGACTACTCGTAATGACTGTCAAAGAGCCACGAATGACAGCCGGGACCAACGGCTTAACGTGCTTTCCGAGGCACGGAGGGGTCAGGTATGTAAAGATGGTCACCTATCCACAGACCAACCGCGGCAAGCGTAGCTTAACCTGATCGATCGACCTGTGCAGCTGTTATTATTTAGCCACGGGCCCCTATAGTAACTATCTCAATTAAGCCAAATAGTCAATGAAAACGGAAATAACGAAATGACAAAAAGGTAGTATTACCATTAGGGTTTTGATTTGACTTTTCAGTTGCAGAATCCTGAAAACATTGAAAATTCTGAATTAAATACATCAATTAGATAAGGCACTTTGATAACCAATTCGGGACCGATTATGGCTCTGTCTAGATTTGGTTCCAAGTTATTAATGTGAGTTTGATAAACATTAATTGTAGGTACCTGTACAACCCAACACTTCGCGTCTACCTGACTAACGGCTCACCCTCTTTCCCATAGTACCTATTTAAAGTAAGCTCATCTATAAATTAGAAGTGTATTTGTACTTAAGCCTTTACCTAACCCTTAGGAGGTCACAGGTATTGCGATGATATTTATGTTAAGTATCGCTCGTGGCCTGTACTCATAATAGGTCCTAGCTCGGTGTGAGGCCGCTTTCGTTCACGACCTGGGATCACTGAAACA
The DNA here is from genome assembly GCA_916614155.1 of Mesoligia furuncula. Lineage (NCBI taxonomy): Eukaryota > Metazoa > Arthropoda > Insecta > Lepidoptera > Noctuidae > Mesoligia > Mesoligia furuncula. The sequence goes on from OU744794.1 coordinate 10,414,340, forward strand.
ACACATTTCTCTGCTATTAACTATGGGTAATATAAGTAAAAGCTGTAGTTTAGATGCGAAACGTGTCTGTTAGTTAACGTGTGTAACCTATTACTGGTTCAACACTGTTAAACGTAGTTGTATTTTGTTTCGATGTACGGTCTGGTATGTCATAGTTGGCACGGCAAATGTCCTGCAGATCTGGTAGCGTCGTGTGGGGCGTTGAGCTCCCTAAAATATGGTTCAGCTACTCGACGACTGATGGATGCTTACCGTCTGTTGGGACAGGTCAACGCAAAGCAGCAATGCTTTTTCCTCAAAAGGCCCTTCCACACACCATCATCATCTTCCTGCCCTTATCCCATGTTACTTGGGGTCGTCGCAACACGCAGGCCCTTCCACACATCGCCCTGTATTATTAGACTAACATAAAATCCTAATAATATAATGTTTGGTCTTTTAAAGAGACTGTGATTTTTGAGTTTGTTTCGGCATTTCCTCGCAGAGATCAGTCAGCTAGGAAATACCGGAAGTATTGATGTATAAAAGTTGCTTAAAAGATTACTTACATAAATAAACATTTCATTTCGTTAATCAATGTCAGCTTTTGAAGATGAATCGATCGTTACGTGAATCAGTCAAGAAAGTTGTTTGGTACTAAGCGTTAGTAAATAGAAGGACGTGTCTTGAAAGCAGTTTGATTTCCAAACAAAAGACCTTCTTTCTATACAAAGTGACGGTTCTGCTCTCAAAGGGATTTATTCAATCTCAAGGGACCTACGTATGGCGATTGGCGGCGGCGATCTCTTGCGTCCGGCCCTAGTCCAAGCCATGGTATGGAGCGAGAATACATGGAAAGCCGTCGCCTCCTTCTGCGAAGCAGTAATACTCGCGAAGGAGGAGGCGGAGCGCGTGAGGGAGAGGCAATCTTTGCGCCGTCACGCCCCAAGTCGCAGCAGGAGACGCCCTGGGTGTCGGGAATCGTCAGCCGATTCCCGGCCACCGCAGGCGCGGGCTTGCGGACGGCGAGCAATGGGCAGCTCGCCGTCCGGTAAGGACCAGGCCCGGGTCGACAGACGGCGCGTTGACGCGCCTCAAAGAGATGTCAGCACTAACTGACGGGGTCCGCTTGGGCCGATGTCTGCCAGGGCCTCGGGTTGTTCGAAAGAGATACCGTGGCACAGGCAACTGAAGAAACACGGGTGGGCTGTAGTAAATAAAAGTCTGACACGCCCTCCCGCTCAGCCCAGAGCGGGAGAAGTTATTTGATAATTTCCCACCCAAAAAAAAAGTGAACTACGTATACATATCGGTTGATAATGATTATTCAATGTTAACTTTGTAACCATAATAGAGGCATCAATAATAAAAAACCCTAAAAAGAGGTGTAAAAAAAAAACCTGTCTTAAATTTTTCTGCCACCACTACTCGGTGTGCACCCGCATTTCAACAGCAATCTTCGTATTGATATAGTTAGCGGTCGTCCTCGCGACCTTGCGGCCAGGACCAGGACACAATTAGAAGTGTTCCGCCACTGTGCTCGCGCAGGAACACAGGGCAGTCGGCACGTGCCGTATGCCACATCCTTGAATGCATCCTTATCAACGAGACACGCGAACGAGGAACTTTCGCGACATTATCGTAACTACTAATACTTAGATTTTTGTATCGTTGATCATTACTTCACCTAAGTAGGTACCAGGGAGCATTATTTTGCATTTACGCTGCAAAACGAAGATCTTCAAACTGTTCTGTTTAGTGGTATATATAATAGCGGTTTAGTCCCATCTCGGCACCTTCCCATCTCGATACATAAAAATCTAATATTAGATATGGCATCTACTATTGTATTTTAAGTGGACAGATTTGTGGGGTGTTTCTGAAACACCAAGAGAAGTGCACCGAAATTGACACAAGAACTTTCAGTTAAAATGTTTGTCTAGTTTTGTTTTTCGGTTTCTCTTGACCCATCGTGGAAATGTTAATGTTGGTAGGCAGCTGTTCATTCACTTGTTCTTGTAGACTGTAGGACACACACAACACAGGACAGCGGACACGTGGCACCTGACGACACATCCTTGAGTGCATCCTTATCAACTGCCAAGTGATTGGAACACACGAACGAAGAACTTTCGCGGAATTATCTTAATGATTTATTCTGAATCGACGAATTAACTAGTGAAATAAATTAATTGGCTGTATTACCTAGATTTTGATATCGCTACTCATGTTTAACTTTCACAGAATCAAAAAGCAGGGCAGCTAGTTGAAATAATTTTATGAATCAAAGTTTAAACAAAATTACTTTTGTCACTGAGGTTCGGAAAAGCCCAAAATTTTCCAAGTACTTACTTACGTAGGTATAATCATCATTCATTCAGCCGAAAGACGTCCATTATTGGACATAGGCCTTCCCCACCGCCACTTCGACCGATTCTGTGCTTCACGCATCCGGCGGCTTCCTGCGGCCTTCACAAACTTGAAATATAGCTAAGATATCCTTAGAAAATATCAATCAAAGCAAATTCTGGGCAGAAAGGAAGTCATAATAAAAGCTCAAACGTTCAATTTAAAATTTAATAATTTCTCTCATCTACAGTTTCTAATACCAAAGACAATATCTCTAAAATTTTATGAGCTGTTAAGTGTTAATCATAAAAAACAATTTCTCGTACACAACTAAAATAATAGATGAGAAATGCTTAAAATCATGTTCTTCAAGTTTTGCCCGGTCATAAAACGCCCCTAAGAGCCTCGGGCTTAAAAAGGAAATTGCGTTTCTATCGTAAATGATAATTACTGTTATGAAGTAAATGCCAAGTAACCCGATTTCTAAAGCGTATCCTGCGCATTTAACTGTAGTAAATTAGTAGCTGACCTGATGGCCGCACAATCGTTTGTGTAAGTCAATGCACTCGGAAGTACAATAGCAGTGCTATCGCATGACTAGATATCAATTAACACGTTCGATAAGTGTTTTTAACCATTTTAGAGTTCTACATCGAAACTGGTGCGCTAAGATTTTTGAATGACGTTGTATTGTCGAAACTAGGGGCCCGTGGCTAAATAATAACAGCCGCACAGGTCGATCGATCAGGTTAAGCTACGCTTGCCGCGGTTGGTCTGTGGACGGGTGACCATCTTTACATACCGTGACCCCTCCGTGCCTCGGAAAGCACGTTAAGCCGTTGGTCCCGGCTGTCATTCGTGGATCTTTGACAGTCGTTACGGGTAGTCAGAAGCCCGAAAGTCTGACAACCAGTCTTACCAAGGGGTATCCGTATTACCCAGTAACTGGGTTGTGGAGGTCAGATAGGCAGTCGCTCCATGTAAAACACTGGTATTCAACTGCATCCGGTTAGACTGGAAGCCGACCCCAACATAGTTGGGAAAAGGCTAGGCAGATGATGATGATGATGTTGTATTGTCGAAACTAAAAGTGCTTACTGAACACAAAATGTAATAACAAGTAACGCTAGCAACCTATTAAGTAGACTGCAATAAAGCAAGTTAACTGCCTAATAAGCTCGTTAACTAGGTAATAAGATTGAACGTCAGTCGTGTAGTAAATATTAATGTTCTCGATTGTACTTGAGTAGCGTCTGCAAATTGCCGGTCATATTTAATCGCCAATTAGATTATAGTTCATTCAGGCCATGAAAACGATCATTAAAATATAGGCGTACTTACTTAAGAAGATATACCTACTAAATTTTGCTTGCCAGACATCGATCTCTTGGTAACCTTTCACTGAGATAAAAATATATCATAATTATGCTTAATTCCATCGCTTAATCAACTTTTGTGCCAAATATCATCAACATCCGTGATTGAGTTATTATAATTTTTTAAACTTTCTCATTTAAAATGCATATTAGTTTCGATACATAACTGAATAATAACTATAGGAGGTAATTTCTGTAATATTTCAATCATTCTATATCAGAATATATAAAACTACTACCTAGGTCCTGTGGTTTCACCCGCGTAAAGGTCGATCCCGTGGGAATATCGGAATAAAAAGTAGCCTATATGTTAATCCAGGGTGTCAGTTGCCAGCGGGATTGTCCGAAAAGGTTACCGTGAAGGAACACGGGTGGGTTTTAGTCAGTAAGAGTCTGACACTCCCTTCCGCTCCATGTAGAGCGGGAGGAGTCATTTGTTGATTTCACATTCGCAAAAAAAAAAAAGGGTGTCGGTTACCTCCATACAAAATTTTATCAAAATTGGTCCAGCCGTTTGAGCGTGAAGAAGTAACACACACACACAAACTTTCGCCTTTATAATATTAGTGTGATATAAACTAATAATAAACTTATTAAAGTGTCTGTTTATTTGTTTGAACGCGCTATCTTCTGGACCTAAGTCAGATTTGAAAAAATAAGTTTGCATTTGATAACCTAATTCTTAAGGAATTCAACAAGAGCCGAGCCAAAAGTCAGAAAGAACGGTAAGCGAAAACGAAGTAATAGCACGGGCGGGCGATGCGATGCGACGGGGTGGGTCGGGGGAACAAGACACGCGGACGAAATCACGGGTAGAAGGTAGTACAATAATAATTTATATAATATATATCGGATCAGGTAGGATTTAAGGTCTGTCTCGATATTGTCAGGCATATTTTAATTACTTCTGTGGGCGTAGTGTGGGTAGTGTTGGTTATTGCGCAACAGAAAAACGGTTTGCAGTTCAAATCAGATTATAATTTCATGAACAATTAATCACACTAGCAAATCACACACAGTAGGTACATAACACAACTAGATACACAGTAAAATAATGATGTACATTATCGAGATAAGATGCCAAAATCAATTAGTGCGTACATCGAATACTCAATCAATTATGTTACAATTTATTAGACAATAATTGATAGTAAAAATCACTTAAGTTCATAATAAGAACAACAAATCATAACAAATTAAGTTGACTACGCACAATTATTGTAATAATTGAAGCCAACTCCGACAAATATAATAATATCGGAATATATAAAATAAAAAATATAATGAGAGAGTTACCTATGCATGACTCCATAGCATGAGTCACATTCATGATCTTAAACTTTTTATAGCAGTCGCCGACCGTGACCTGCTGAATATATAAGTATTTTATTTTACTAGTAAACAACAGAATTTATTATGTATATTCATTTTATTTATCGTGGTTTTATTGGGCCTATTCGTTAGTTATCAGCACTCGATGCTAAGGAGGTCAACCACCTGAGGTGTTATCAAAATGAGGTCACTTATTACAAATAAGCGGAAAACAGTTCAGTAAGTATAATATAGTTTTTTTTTTCAATCAAATAACAATGTTAACATTAAATTAGTCAACAAAACATGTAGGGGAGCAAAACCTTACACCGGGGTAAAACAGTATCCTTTGGGCGCATTATGTCCAATTCGCAAAATGTCCAGTGGGCTCAAAATGTCCAATTCACACAATGTCCAATTCGCAATTTGTCCAATTCGCAATTTGTCCAATTCGCAAATTGTCCAATTAGCAAATTGTCCAGTTCGCAAATTGACCAATTCAAATTACAGTCGTTAATTAGGTATATGCCCCCACGCCCATCTCCTAGACGCGGGGACTTTTAGTAGGTATGCTTACTCTTAGTACGTATGGTGAGAGGCAGTTTTTGTCACGACCCCCACGTGACAAAAACTGCCTGTCACCCCCTAATTGCGAACTGGACCAATTGCGAATTGGACTAATTGCGAACTGGACCAATTGCGAACTAGACCATTTGCGAACTGGACCAATTACGAACTGGACCAATTGCGAATTGGACCAATTGAGAATTGGACAGTTGGACATTTTTTGCTAATTGGACATAATGCGCCCAAACGAACAGTATCTATAGCAAGTTTCTTTCGCTTAATAATTCGAATTTCCCGCCTAACTTCACGCTCAGCATTACCCACCAATGAGACCAATTTATCAACAAAACCTTGTCAATGCAATCACGCTCATAATCAACCTACAGTGTTCCCACTGCTGGGACTGGGACCACCACCCAGTGCGTGTTAGTGATGTGGCACGCTCGTATGTCTTTGAATTTTTGGTTCTAGGACATGCCGGTTTCCTTACAGTGCTTTCCTTAATTATGTTAAAACTCTCAAGCTCGCTCTATAGTAAAATATTTCATCTTATTGTTTTTCGGTGGTGTTAATCTTATTTTTGAGTAAATTCATGAAACAATTGTGAAATCTAAATTATGGTAACGCCCTAATTATTATCTAAGTTGGAGTGTGTTTATTTGTTATGTTTATGGCGAGGTGATTTGCGTATGTGGGAAGTAGTGTAGTGTAGTGTGGTAGTGTGTAATTACACAAACGGAGTCTTAGGGCAAAACCGCTCGGGGTAAAACTCAAGGTAAGGCCCATAAACGATTTTGACCCGGTCTAAGAATATGAGATAACCTTGTAATTTCTCATTGCAAATGCTACAAAGATTCCGCGTGAATATAAAAGGAAAAATCAAACAGACAAGAATGAGACACGGAAAACATGAGAAAAGCGGTTTAAGCGGTATATGACGGAAGTATGGCACGCCACGGAGGAGCACCACAGCATAAAGACGGCAAGGTAGATCCTTTTTAAAATCTGTGCTTCTGACACATGACGAATATTAGTTTTCTAACTCTTGTTGTGAGTAGATGTGGCTATATGGGCTGAGAGCTCAGATTTTCATCAAAAGTCACCCCGAGGTATTTGGTTGCGTCGAGTTTAGGCCAAGAGCAAGCTGCGGTGCCTGGGCAGACGCTTGAGTAAATATCCGTACTGAGGGTAAATTGATTGCCTTTAAACCAATTTAAAACTTGATCTAGTCTTCTCTGCGCCGCGTCAAAAGCTTCGTATCTTCCCTACGCCAGTCTACATAGCTGCTGATATCATATTTCCTAATCGCTCCCTCAAGCGTCTGCCCAGGCACCGCATCTTGCTGTTGCCCTAAACTCGACGCAACCAAATACCTCGGGGTGACTCTTGATGAAAATCTGAGCTCTCAGGCCATATAGCCACATCTACTCACAACAAGAGTTAAAAGACTAATATTCGACATGTGGCGCCAGTAAAGGTGAGTGCTGTGTCATCAGCAAAGGCCGAGATTTTTCCATTTTGGAGAACGATTCTGATTGTGGCATAAGTATATGATTCTGATTGTTCAGGCTGCCTATGATCCGTTTTTTCGTTAGGAATCCTTGTAAAAAAAATGTATAGGGCACTGCCAGCCAGGGCTATAAATATATTTTTTCTATTCTTTCAAGATACGATATGATAATAATATTGGTTCCATTGTACATAAATTGTATTAAGCTGAAGTTTATAAAAAATACTTAATCCGATTTAAATAAATAAAGATAATGACACACTTCAACAATAAACTGTAAGGTTTTTGGTTTTTTACAAATAAACGTACCCATACCTACTTACCTGACTTATACAAACCAGAACCTACTTCATATTATGTCTCGTAATAAACGTATTTATAATAAATAATAAATCAACGTTAATAATCAGAACACATAAGTTTGACTTCCTCAATTTTCCAACGGAAAATAGCACTTATTTTAATTAAATAAAGATATGAACATACGTGTACCAGGCAATAATCAACAGTAGGTCACTCACTTGTTATGTAGCATTCTTTCTCAATTTTACACTTTTAACATAAACAACATCACGACTGTAATCCCCGTAGGGTTGGGCAGTGGTGTACCTATAATACAACCACATTTCGCGACACCGAAAGAAATAAGCAGTAAATAAAAATGAAAAAACATTAATCTGAACTGCTTTAAACAGTTCCCTATGAGCCTAACGTTCAAATAGTAGATTGTTATACAAGGGTCGGAAGGAATCAATTCCCATACGAGGCATTTAGACGCCCGAGCGTAGCGAGGGCGGCTATAGTCCGAGTGGGAATTGATGACTTTCACCCGCGTTAAACACTCTACTTTTCATTTCGAATTTAAGGAAAGTAAAAAATAGTAGTTTTTCTAAAATATTTATTGATAATAATAACATGAATAATAGGTACCTATTCACACCACGTCACCTCCACATGAGTAGATTCTGTGTCACTACCGCGGGCCGTCCCGCTTACTAGGGCCCGTATTATTATCATTCTGTCTGTATTCTTATTTTTACCATTTTTCATAAATTACTTAGAAAACACGATAATCTTCATAAAAATTACTAAAAATTGTGTTGCGACGTAACACTTTTTAGTGCTGACCGTCCACCCAACTTTCTTATTTCGATTCAAAACTTGCATACAGCCTAATCGATACTCGCAATAAAAAAAATGAAAGAAAAATCGTAGAAACTCCTTAAACTAACAAAATGTATTGAAATGTAAAGTGTTTGCAGAATATCCAATCTATAGAATTAATTAATTATCATCATTCTCAAAAAAACATCTGGTAAGCCTACATAAAAATGTTTACTGGGAATTCTGTAGTAAACTATTAGAAAGTATCAAAAATAAAATCCACACTAAATAATTGTCCAATAAATTAAAATAATTTTAAACAGCGACCGCATTCCGAATATAAATTCAATTATAGAAGCATTTCGGCGCAAAAATTTAGTAAATGAGGTACCTATGGCCTGTCTGTTATTGACATGATATTAGAAGAGATTGAAATGATATTAGAAAAGCATAAATCATTATTTTAAACAATGCTTATTGTATTTATTGCTTATAATAATTTTATTTTATTATCAAATATCGATTACATTCGTCATATTAATTACTCGAGTCAATCGAAATTTAAAAACAAATTGTTTGGAATAATCGCTTTCACACACATTGCAAAAAAAAAAAACAATAATGGTCGGCGATTTTGAACACAAATTGAGTAGTGGTAATGATTAATACGTATTAATGAACCTGTGTTTGAATATTACGTTAAAACCTAGGCGTTTTCGTGTTGTTTATAATATTATCAATAACATTTGTCACATTTTAAATCTTATCTACATCTGTGTGTGTGAAATTTGTGACAAGTAAAAATGTAAACACACACGATTGGCGCGAAACTTCGACATTAGATATCAAAAAAACTTCATTACCACTACTTATTTACCGTAAACTATGGATAAATTCGCCAAATAATTAAATGATGTATATTCACAACCCCATATGGTAAAGTCAGGATGTTCGAAATCCCTAATTTTTATGTTCTTTAGCCTCGACCACAACTGACATCAAAATGGTGTTTATCGTACCTATGTATGTTGAATTTATTCAAGGTAAATTATTAAGTTGTGCGCTAAATGCGAAAGATTTAATGGCGTTAACATATGAGCTTTTTATCCAACTCTCCTAATTAAGGCACATTCATAAGATTTGATGGGTAGCATAATAAATATTTACATAATCAATTAAGGGTGTCGTATGTCTGACTGAGCTGAGGGGCCCGTGGCTAAATAATAACAGCCGCACAGGTCGATCGATCAGGTTAAGCTACGCTTGCCGCGGTTGGTCTGTGGATGGGTGACCATCTTTACATACCGTGACCCCTCCGTGCCTCGGAAAGCACGTTAAGCCGTTGGTCCCGGCTGTCATTTGTGGATCTTTGACAGTCGTTACGGGTAGTCAGAAGCCCGAAAGTCTGACAACCAGTCTTACCAAGGGATATCGTATTACCCAGTAACTGGGTTGTGGAGGTCAGATAGGCAGTCGCTCCGTGTAAAATACTGGTATTTCAGCTGAATCCGGTTAGACTGGAAGCCGACCCCAACATAGTTGGGAAAAGGCTAGGCAGATGATGTATGTCTGACTGAGCTGACTACCTAACTAAATATAGTTCTATTTTTAAATTTCATTCCCGCCCTAGGGAGGGAAGCAATTACTATGGGTCCTTCCCGCCCAAGGGTGGGAAGCAGCATTTTCCACCTGCTAATCGGATCAAACAAACACTACTTTCCGAGTATGAGAGATGAAAACAGTATTTTTTACTGATCCGAAAACAGTTAAATCTTTAGGCAAAATTTTACCGTCGTGACAGTAATCTTCAAAAGGTCACAAAATTAACTGTTCTATCCATTTGCTGATAAAACCTTCAATGGTTTAAATGAATTTACTTCATTACAGCTGTAATGGAAGTTTCCCTTTTTACCCGACTGCGTCAGAAGGAGGGTTATGTTTTTCGAGTGTATGTATGTATGTATGTATGTATGTATGTATGTATGTATGTATATTTCTTTGGCACGCTCTGTAGCCTAAACGGCTTGATCGATTTCAGCTTGAGAGGTGCCGTTAGATTCGTCTTAATTGTGAGAGTGACACTGGGTATATCAAAATTGAAAAAAAATTAAAATGGCCGATTTATGGCGCAATATGTCTTCAAAAAAAAATTTTTTTTCTCGAAACCTATCGAGTGGGGTATCAAAATAAAGGGTTTTAAAAGGTGATTACAAAAATATATATAACTTATATGGTTAAAAGTAATTCGAAGTGACAAAACGTAAAAAACAAGTACCAAGAACTAAATCGTTTGCGAAATCTTTCACATTTGTAAACTAAAAAGCTGGAAATAAAAAAAATAATTTAAAAAATAAAAAAACCCGACTGCGAAACTAAAAAGCTACAAACAAGCCCATTTTAAATTAAATAAAAGTTGGAAGCAGGCGGGACCCATACCATTTTTATCATATTTTCAAATTCAAATGGGTCCCGCCTGCTTTCAACTTTTATTTAATTTAAAATGGGCTTGTTTGTAGCTTTTTAGTTTCGCAGTCGGGTTTTTTTATTTTTTAAATCATTATTTTTTTCAGTAAATACTTACTATATGTGCAATCATTAAAAGTAACTGTTCAGTCTTTTACTGTTTTACAAACATTTCTTCTTACTGTATAAAGTCAGCAAGTCTAAATGAAATCGCTTTAAGAGCGTTTACGCCGTACGCTATTTCATACAAACTTTCAAGCCCTTGTTTTTCGAAATGAATGAACCGATTTTAATGAAACTTCATACACATAAGCAGGATACAAAGGTCTAAAAAGTTACTCTCCCTGCTTATGCGTATAAAGTTTCATTAAAATCGGTTCATTAATTTCGAAAAACAAGGGCTTGAAAGTTTGTATGAAATGCCGTACGGCGTAAACGCTCTTAATGTGCTGAAGTAAGATTTTTTTTGTTTTCAGTGCAGTTAAAGGGGGCGAGGCCATTAATGCCATCTACCGGGCACAAATCCAGACACCGGGCTGCTACTGAGAAATCCAGACACCGAGCTGATACTGAGAAAAACAGATAGAAAAACCCAATAACACTTTGCCCGACCCGGGAATAGAACCCGGGACCTCATGCTCAGCAGTAGCTTGCCACTAGACCAACGAAGCAGTCTACTCTTTTAAATTCTTTGATTTACCTTACTTTGATTACGATACTCGGTAATGGCTAGAGGGCCGAGACAAAGTGACATTATATCAGCAATAACATCATCTGCCTGCCAACTATGTTAGGGTCGGCTTCCAGTCTGGCCTCCACAACCCAGTTACTGGGTAATACGATACCCCTTGGAAAGACTGGTTGTCAGACTTGCGGGCTTCTGACTAACCGTGACGACTGTCAAAGATCCACTAATATCAGCCCGGACCAACGGCTTAACGTGCTTTCCGAGGCACGGAGGGGTCACGGTACGTAAAGATGGTCACCCATCCACAGACCAACTGCGGCAAGCGTAGCTTAACCTGATCGATCGACCTGTGCGGCTGTTATTATTTAGCCACGGGCCCCTCTTGTATCAGCGATAACGATGATAGAAAAGTCAAAATGTATTGGATAAACTACCGAAAAGCTTATGTCAATCTTGTTGAAACTCGTTGTAGAAATTACAAAACTCTTAGAAAGCGATTGCCACTTTTCAAGCCCAATTTTTATTTATTCATTTTCGGAGTGTCCTTCTTTGTCCTCTTGCATCTCTCCCCTTTTATTAAGACTGGCTTCCTTTTCTTTAAATAAAAGAATCTAAACTTTTTGTTATATATTGTTTCTACTGAATGACGATGCTGATGTCAGTGTAAAAGTGCGTATAATATTGTAACAGTATCTACAACGCCACATGCGAACAACGTGTCATACTGACGTCACGCAGAATCCTGCATCTCGCAAACTCAAACTCAAAGCATTTATTTCAATTAAACCTTGTACAGGCACTTTTGAATTGTCAAAATTATATAGTCTGTCAGTTAGTCCGAAAGTTGAAGCTAGTTGCCCATTCCAAAACGTAGATCTCTATGGAGAAGAACGGGCAAGAAACTCCATGGACACTCTTTTAAATCAAGATATTACAAAATCCTGGGTTGGGGGCAAGCAGAGTTTACCGCGCGATTAGCTTAAATACTATAATGGCCCGACACTTTACACCCTTTTCCTCATACCTCCATGGATACTTTGAAAATAAACAAGCCATGAAATAACAAATAGAGAGAAAATAAATTATATTGTTGTTTTCAGCCTTTTCCCCATTGTAATTTCTTGGGTTTGTTTTCTCGGATGGTTTTCGCCAACAAAGGCGTATCTCGCCACAGATCACAAGGATATATTGAAATATAAATATCGTGACCGCGTGTGGGGGTCTCATCGACTAAAGCCAATTACACATTATTATCGTGGCACTAACGAATAATACGCGTCTATTTTAGGTCATGAAACCTCAATAATCCACAGATAAAGCGATCAGTGAAAGCTTTATCGGAACCAGGTTGATTTATTACGCACATGTGTAACGAGCCTTTATATAACCCCATTGTAAGATGCCAATAATTAATGTATACTCAACTTCGGCGCTACCATCGAGTACAAAGCCCAAACTGCGGCCAAGAAGCTGGGCATCCCAAATAAGGTGAAGCGATACTTCACGCCTGGAGAGCTTTTAACCCTATACAAAGCGCAAGTCCGATCCTGCATAGAGTATTGCAGCCACCTTTGGGATGGCTCAGCGAAATACTAACTTGCCGCACTTGACTCGGTGGAACGCAGAGCTAAGAGGCTCATTGGCGACGTAGAACTGGTGGATGCCAAGCTTCACAGCTTGGCTCATCGCCGCAAGGTTGCCTGCTTGTCGGTCTTCTACAGATTGTACTTCGGTGAGTGTGCCCAGGAGCTCCACGACCTCATTCCACCGGCCCTCTTCTACCTTCGGTCATCCAGACGCACAGCAAGTTACCAACCCTGCCTAGTTGCTATTCCACCAATTCGCACTAAGCGTTTTCAAATGTCTTTTATAATGCGCACAGCAAAAGAGTGGAACTCTTTACCTGCGTCTGTCTTTCCGAGCGCATACAACCCGAATCTCTTCAAAGTAAGAGTGAACAGGCTTCTTCTGAGTTCACTCCATCGTCGACTTTGTCTCTGTCACCTCTGACCTAGACACTAGAGTCAAGAGCAAACCCATTTCCAATTAAAAAAAAAAAAAAAAAACGTATACCAGGTCAAATTAAGTAAGCTAACGAAACTCCGTAGACGTGATGGGTAATTAATTATTATAATATATATAAAAATATAATATTAATAAAATTATTATTATTAATTATTTGCTAGCTAATTTAATTTGACCCTGTATATCTCCCTAGGTACCTTTAGCATGAATACATTTATTCTGTCTGTTACTGGCAATAAAGTGTAGGCACCTCTGTCTCACCTAAAGCTATTAATTATGTCAATAGCATTTTCAGCATCGGAAAATGGATACTACAGAACCAAGTTTGGTAGTACCAATCTTGGTTATTTATCAATATGTTTGGTTTTCAAAATCAAAGTATTTATTTCAAATAGGCACATTAAAGACACTTTTGAAAGTCAAAATTTACGCCTTCCAAAAGGTTGTTTTAGTATGGAGAAGTACGGGCAAGAAACTCCACCGTTACTTTTTTATAGGTAACTAGCTGCGCCCCGCGGTTTCACTCGCATAAGTTTCGATCCCGTGGGAATATCGGGATAAATAGCCTATAAGTTAATCCAAGGTGTCAGCTACCTCCATACCAAATTTTATCAAAATTGGTCCAGCCGTTTGAGCGTGAAGAAGTAACAAACATATGAACACACACACACTCACAAACTTTCGCCTTTATAATATTAGTGTGTTAAGTGAAGAGGGTGCACCTAGAATAAAACTACTATACCACAATAGGTAAAAGGATTAAAAATGAAGCCATGGCAGATACCTACGATTAATTATGTGATAGATACATGATGCTCACATATTTACAAACAAGGACACCCACTAATTGTTTCAGTTTTTTTTTGTAGGCCTATGTGACTGAACCAATTGAATTTTTGAGCCTAATAACGATGTAACGTTCCGCCACACGTGCAAAACTGGGGCATTTCTTCCCAATACAATTAACCTACAGCCACAATTGAGGTGGCAAATAATTGTAGTGTCCGCCCCAAGTAATAACAATCCATTGTCCAGTTACTGTAACGGCTAAGATTATATGACGCGAATCGTCTGAGAAAGTAGGCCTGTCATTGCCTTTGAGCGACTAGACCGGCGGTAGACGGTGACTGGGGAGCAAAAAACGCATCGTTGTAGCCGGCATTATTTATTTACTCATTTCAAATACGTCCATTGCTGCATTTACTTCAGAACGAAATAAACAATGCTCTAGTTGATACAGCAATGAATGCTGCGGCAACGGATTCGGTGGTATTATTGCGCGACGACGTAGAGGTCGTTTTTTGTTGTTACAAAAAATCCTATCACAAGCGATCTTGTAAGGTAAGCATTACAATAGATGATAATTATTATTATTATGTCTATGTTGAAAGATAAGACGTCATGGTTTAATAAGAAGAACAAGATTAATTAAATAACGTTACGCGGAAATGTTTTAATTGTTATTTGGCAGTCTGTTTGAGGTGTTCTACTTAATATTAATTAAAATGAGTCATTGTTGTGCAGTTAGATGTCTCTAAAGGAGATCAACTTATTACAGTTAATGTTAACAGCTATTACCTTGAACTGTGGAACAATAACAGCGTCTAGGAGTGAGGATACTTAGTCCATACGGATTACTTTAGGCAATCAGCCTTGCACAAGTCATAGTGACTACAGCAGGTACAAATATTAAACAGTCAAATCTTTTTACCACGTCATGAGTATACATACATGTTATGTGATATGACAAGACATATAGTTCGAGCTGACATAAGATGCAATAAAATTACATCTAACTAAAAAAGTACATAGTTAGACACACAGGAAGTAATGTCAAAAAAAATATCCGGAGATTCTAAGCGGAAGATACAGAAGTCAGCCAACAAAATAAACTGCATGTCCATATAGATACTAAAACTGATAGGAATATTGAAAGCGATGATAAGTTTTGACGGTCGTGCGCACAGCATTTATCACGTTAGCGGCGCTCATGTGAAATGGGGCAGGCGCTGCTTACTCAACCAATTACTGTGCCACACTGAAGGAAGCAGTGCTATAGATATTGTGGCTAGTAATGCATGGAGAAATCAATTAAAGCAGGCCAACTTGGCTTACCTGCTTAGGTGAAACTAAACAATCTCATCAGTTTAAAGAAACGATTCAACTCAGGGAGTTGTCTCTTTAACCGTAACAACCACACACGGTACGAATTTGGATGAGGTCAGACGTATCTAAAGTTATAGCTTCCATTTTGTTCCAGTAAATGAATAAAGCAAGCTAATAGTGAGGCTGCGTTTCATACTGGATTTGGAACGACGGCTGCCAGGCTCAAATGGGATTGGGCGGGTCACATCAGCCGCATGCACGGTGACCGCTGTGCAAAAGACACACAATGGGTGCCGGAAGATGGACGGCGCCGCCGAGGCCGACTCAGAAAGAAATCGATGACCTGGACGCGTACTGTGAAGGCTGGGTCGACGCGGTGCGGGAAAAGAGTTCCTGGAAGGATTTAGGCAAGGACTTTGCCCAGCAGTACAGGGACAGTAGAGGCTAAAAAAAAAAACAACCGACTTCCGAAAAACACTATAAAGTGCAAAATAACTTTAATTTCGGAAGTCGGTGTCTTTGGATTTGTATTTTAGTTTTTTGCCACCGACTTCCGAAATTAAAGTTATTTTGCACTTTATAGTGTTTTTCGGAAGTCGGTTGTTTTTTTTTGTAAAAACGTTTTTATTTTTCACTTTTTTTAGTGGGTCAGTTTGTAATTTATTTAAGTTACAATAGCCTAATGTCAACTGCTCATCACCTTTTACAAAATATTGCTTTACCCGATGCAGGGACGTTAATTGTTGAGAAGTTCCCCTAATAAGAGCCAGGAGAACTGGAGCTGTTTGAGAAGTCACCATTAGCTCCATTTCACCATATGCATTGTAACGAGCATAAATTGCTGAGCAACCATATTAAAGCATCGAATCGCAACCCGTGAAATATTTGTCATCTGATAGCCATCTGTGGTCTATTATCATCAGCTCCACTTTACCAAATGATGATTTTCGAGAGCAAATGCTCAAAAAAGTATTTTCCGTATCGGTTCGTAAATGACGGAGTTATGAAATATGAAAAGATCGTTAATGTAGATAAATTTTTAGGTTTTTGTTGATTTTTCAAAAACCGCTTGTCCGATTTCGATAAAATTTTCATGGTACCATTTGGTAAGCATACCCTTTCCAACAAAAAAAGAATTTTTCAAATCGGTTGGCAAGCGTCGGAGTTATGCGCGAACAAACATAAAAAAAAAAAAAAATACAAACATTCGAATTGAGAACCTCCTCCTTTTTTAGAAGTCGGTTAAAAAGAGTAAAAAGAATATCTTAGTACACCGAGTGTACTAAGATATTCAGTTTCGTGACTTCAGCACAGACAATGATAGACGTCCATTAAGATACAATGGCCTATTGATTGGCAGTAACATAGTTTTACTAAAAACTGCAATGGCAAAGCTGGCTGCAATTTTTTTTTTTTTTTTTTGCGGATGGGAAATCATCAAGATGTATAGTTATAGGTGTATAGTTATAGTATGATAATAGCGCATCCCCCCTTTTTTTTACTGGTGGGAAATCATCAAATGACCCCTCCCGCTCTGGGTGGAGCGGAAGGGAGTGTCAGACTCTTACTGACTAAAACCCACCCGTGTTCCTTCCTTAGCCCTTTATGTTCCGGGCCAGCGGTAACCCCCAGCTAGATGGACCGACGCACTTAAGAAAGTGGCTGGGACAAACTGGATGCGGAAGGCGAAGGACAGGGTGTTGTGGCGCAGCCTGGGGGGGGGGGGGGGGGCTAGAGTTAATTGAACTGCACCTCCAGTAACAATTTGAAATTGACAGCGCCTACGTCGTAGCACGAAAGCGTAGCGTTTTCGTAGCTCAAGTGTTAGCTACTACCACAGTCGTGTAGTTGACTAAACTACGATTATAGCTTCACATTATGGCAATTCTATCGCTTTCAGTATGACACAGGCCTATACAGCAAATATCAGACGTGTTGCATCACATAGGAAAAGTGAACGCTCTCGAGTAACCACCCGTTGTGCCGATAACTGACTTTATAAATATCAGAGCCGAATCACTTAGCACGTAATGTTCTTGTAATAGCGATAATTAAAATTAATTACACGCAAATCAGAATAATAATGGCGGAGGAAGTGAAGTATATTACAACTAAAAGTAGAACTGTATTCTATTTATTTTGCGTTGCCTCGTATTGTGCTGATGTTGTCTGAACTGTTTACGGATTGAATGCCGTAATTCATCATCTGCCTAGCCTTCTCCCAACTATGTTGGGGTTGGCTCCCAGTTTAACCGGATGCTACTGAATACCAGTATTTTACATGGAAGGACTACCTATCTGACCTCCACAACCCAGTAACTGGGTAATACGATACCCCTTGGTGAGACTAGTTGTCAGACTTTCGGGTTTCAGACTACCCGTAACGACTGTCAAAGATCCAGGAATGACGGACGCTTTCATATAAACAAGATTATATCAATTTATTATGTTAGCAAAGATCTTTCTAATGGCTTCATTACTTTAACTACCAACTTTCACCCATGTTTCATAAAAATCCTATAAATATTAATAAATGACCATACTTACCAATCACATTCGAATACGCATTGATAAATGTAAGTAATTACCGTATATAAACATTGTTCGCCGAATGCAATTGATGGGGATTTGATTAAAAATGCGACGACCATTTTAAATCGATTTAAATTACTTTCACGGTAAATTTACCGAGTAAACGAATGGTATGGTTGCATGGTTAGCTTTGTTATTTTGTTTCCTGGTCATATTTTAGAGTCGAACTTTGCGAGGACGGTTAGGGTTGATTTAGTAGATATTCTGGAGAAGTCTAGTGACAATGTAGAGTCAAGATCGCGCAAAATTTTAGATAGGTATACACCGTGTTTCGGACGATATACATAAACTTCGACCAGATGTTCAGACTTCAGACCATGGAAATAAGCATTTTTTTATGGACATATTAATGGATTTTTTTTTTTTTTTGTTTATTTTTATACAAACTAAATACCTTGACGTAAATCAACCGATATGCATGCATCTTTATCCGAATTGGCAACGACGTATATTCATAAGATTTGGCGGGCTAAAACTTGTCAAAACTAAGTTATAGGTCTACCAGAATCTCATTGCAAAAAAAAAAAAACAAATAAACTTTGAGGTTTTCATACATTTGACAACATTGGCAATGTCAAATGTATGAAAACCACAAAGTTTTTTTGTTTTTTTTTTTGCCATGAGATTCTAGTAGACCTCTAAGACCCTTTCTTACTGCATAGCTCAATTTAATTTCATTAAGGGCTGATTTTTCAATCATCTGATAACTTTATTCGAGGAATAATTTTAAAATTTTGACAGTTATTTCATACAAAAACTGTCAAACGTCAATTTTATTCCTCGAATAAAAGTTATCTGGCGATGGAAAAATCAGCCCTAAGTGAAATTACAAATACATATGTAACGAAGCCTTTTTACGTACTACTTCCTTTGTTAGATTTAATTTGTAAAAGCTATAGAAGCGGTTGACAAAGTTTATGGACAACGTGAAGAACACGGTGTATATGTGTACACGGTAATAAGGTTGATATACGAAATCTGGCAGATTTTAGTAAAGATCAACACTTGAATTTTAACAATGCATTATAGTATAGTGCATGCTTCTCTTTTACAGATTGAGATGTTTCTAAAACAAAATTGAGTCATTCATAACAAACTTTAATTTGGTACATACAAATGTTCACTGGAATCAAATTTCTTAAGTTCAATTCGATCTTCTCAATTCCATTTCATAGGCAATGTTTGTTATGATCTCTGGACCAATTGGTGGTGCTGTTCAAAAACTGTTTCACTGAGGAATATCACCTTAATTACCTTCGCAATAAGGCTGTGGGTTAAAATTTTGTAGTATTTATAGTTTGTATTGGTTTTCATGTGACAAATGACTGTTCGTACACCACGCGGGTGGTCGGCATCATCGCATGGTGCTACCATTTATCATATAAATTTCACTTTATATACTTAGAAACTTCATACAAACTGCATCTTTTCTAAGTCGTGACTACATCTGTACGTACGTACATTACACTGAAATAATGTAGACATATTAACCTTTCTCTCGGGATTTCCACAAGTTTGAAATGTCACGTGCTCAAACATGTTTTAATCGTTTTCGCAGTCACGAACTGATGCAGATAAGAGATGGCAGAAATAACTTCTCAAAATGAGAACTTTATGCCAAAATTTCGCTTAAATTTTAGGCATACCTACATAAACACACCCTACTTTTCTTAACTGTACTGCAAATACGTGACTCTACCTTTATGTAATGCATTCCTTTTCGTACGAGCTCTTCCCTGTTATCTACGCAAATTAACGTTAAGGCAATTTTCTTTTTAAATTGAAGAGGGTGGTACGAGTCTGAAAGACCTCAGAGGGACCTCAATTCTCGTAATTTTAAGAACGTTCACAGAATGGTCTCAGTCTCAATCTCTCAAAAATACCTTTAACTTCCCCACAATTTTGACAAGTTTTTGTCATTGATTATCACTGAGATAAGACTGCAATTAGGTTTTGAGCGTTTATAATTTCGGAAATAAGCCTTTAGGTTATCGCAATATTCCAGTTATTATGTCTTTTAGTTATATTTTCTATTTATTCCTCCAAATGTCAGTAATGTAATAAATTGTAGGCCAGATTCAGATTAAATTCGAAAGCCGTATCCGTTCTATCCATAAATATGCGTCCTACAATAACATTCAAAGTTAAAGGCACCATTAAAAGTTGCAGTTACTCTGAAACAAACTGATAAAGTGTGGGAATCTAGTTCATTGGTGGAAGTAGTAATAAGGCAGGATCAAGTTATCTGTAACATTTCAATCCAGTTGCGGTAAGGCAGTGAAGTTACTAATTTAGTGGTTGCGGGAGATATAATACTCTTTTGGTATCTGGAAGCATACAGCGCTCTGGAGAAACATTTACTGTTAGTCAATTGTTTTGTTATTGACTGCAGCTTTGCTCTCGGTTGGTAATGTAATCGTGTGTTGATGATCACCTGGAGATCAAAGGACTGCTCATCCATCGGGAAACATCGCAACGAGAAACTTAAGAAAACTAGAAATAGGGATCAAGCTGGATGCGATTAAATGCATTCTGCTCTTACTCATGTAGCTCTTATGGGGCTTACAGGACCTAAACACAAAAAACGCAAGTTTTCGAAACAATAAAAGTATTGATCGACTACAGTAAACAAAATCCGAAAAATATATGATATTCTTCAGGATAATATGCTAGGTAGATAGTGTGTTGAAAACATAATACAACAAATTTGTTACGATGGTAAAAAATCATGAAGATACCTCTAAAAACTTTCTTTTTACAATAAAAACCATACTTATATATGGTTTTTTATAGTAAAAAGAAAGTTTTGAAGCATTATTTAATTACAAAAAATCTATTGTTTGGACTAAAAAAATAAAACGCTAGTATTTTAGTATGTTGCTTGTAGAATAATCTGACAAAAAATCTGAATTTTTGTTAGATTATTATGTATAGATTTTTTGTAATTAAATAATGCTTCAAAACTGTATAACTTCAAAACTTTTTTTTTAGCTTTGAAGTTGTGTCATCGCGCTTCTCTTTCTTTTCTATGCAGTCCGACAGTGACCGCGCTTTAGGTCATGAAAGCCCCTTAAGACTGATTTTGAGCAGTGGTGGCCACTTAGTAACGGCTACGACTTATGAGTTGTCGGTCGTAAGTTCGAACCCGGTCAGGTGCTTTACTTTTTGTAAGTTATTTCATTACCACTGCTCCCAGAACGGTGAAGAAAACCGTTTAGAAGAAACCTAGACCCAAAAATTCGAAGGCATATCACATCTATCAACCCGCATTGGACCCGCGTTGTATTAAATGATAAATGATTTTATTTTTGTAAGTCGTCGTTTCAGCCGTTAGACGTCCACTGCTGGACATAGGCCTCCCCCAATTTTGGGAGGTTTTGCCATAATCGCCACGCTTGGCAGGCGGGTTGGCGATCGCAGTGTGGTTTGGTGGTGGAATACATAGAGAACGCTGCTGCCCATTCTCCGGTACGATCCTTAGTCGCCTTTTACGACACCCACGGGAAGTAAGGGGTGGTGGTATTCTTTAAGTCCGGCACCACACAGACATTTTGGATAGACATTTTTGTAAGTAGGTTTGTACAAACACTTTTACACGTCAATCAAGTTTTTTTATTGACACAAACTACCGAAAAGCATATGGCAAACCTGTTGGAAGTCGTTATACGAAACGCTTTGAAAGCGATTGCCACTTGTTTAGCCCCTCCGGTATTAAAGTAATGCTGCTAATGTTACCATCACTCACAAAGTCTGTATAACTTCTGATAATCTTTAAGAAGAGGTAAAGCATATTATTTTATTTTACAGTTTTTGGAAAACTTACAGCTAAACACTTTTGCACGATTGAGAGTAACAGAAATAAGGCCAGTTACAAGTTTTTACAGATAGAAGAGCATATAAACAACATAAAAAAATATTTGAGAAGGTAGACAGTTTTTTGAGTAAAAACATTATCAAGTATAAGTAAGGTAAAAATGTGTTTCTTATTGTTGTGTTTGATATTATCATCTTAGCGCGGCATAGCCTTCGACCTGTTCAATCGATTGATTATGCTAAAAATGTATAAATAACTTACTTCTTACTCACATTATAATAATATATACTTTTATAAATTTTACAGTACCCAAACTGCAACAGTTCAACGACCAAATGCTAATTTAACAGAACATTAAATTCTAGTACTCAAATCCGTAACTAAGGCAGGCATTCAATGTCAACTGTTGACCACACTTCAGATTATCTAGGCAAAATACTTCTGGCGAGACGCCAACACGATCTAGCAAAACTGCAATAAATACGACAACTATCTATAGAACTATAAGCCCTAGCTTTACGCCCATAGGGGTGGGAATCCTCTGAAAGGTTGGGGACGGGGTGTTAAGATATCGTGGTCGGTTGTAACCCGATGACGGCACGATCGGCAACCGTATCGAGTGTCGTTCCGGTCCGGTGCTCGCCTTCGTCTCGACCTGGCTACTCGGTGTGAACGGAACCTATGTCCTGGTCACGCACTAGGAATGAAACATGCTGAGGGTTTACGTGAATCTGGAAAAAACTACCATCATAGAAAGAAAAGAAAAACTGCCAAGTGCGAGTCGGACTCGCACACAAAGGGTACCGTACCACAGGCAAAAAAGCCGAAAAAAACACGTTTGTTGTACGGGAGCCCCCTTAAATATTTATTTTATTCTGTTTTTAGTATTTGCTGTTATAGCGGCAACAGAAATACATAATTTGTGAAAATTGCAACTGCCTACCTATCGCGGTTCTTGAGATACAGCCTGGTGACAGACAGACAGACGGACGGACAGACAGCGAAGTCTTAGTAATAGGGTCCCGTTTTTACCCTTTGGGTACGGAACCCTAAAAAAGAAAATGCGTTTATTGGCATTACAGCAAAATAAAACTATAAAAAGCAGAAAACAATGATTATAGTGCCAAAAGGGCCTCAGTTCAGCATAATGTCATCTGACAACACAAGGTGATTTTCAGCTGCAGCCCACGAGTGCCATACGCTAAAATAATAAACACATACAGAAGTGTGTGTCCCTTTTAATAATTAAAGGTGATAATGGGTCGAGATGGCACGGGAAAAGAGTTCCTAGAAGGATATAGAGGGGCCTTTGCACATAAGTGGGACAGTATAGGCTTACAAAAAAAAAGAGGTGATTATATAAAAAAGCTCAAACAAAATCAAATAAAATGTTGTGACATACAAATGTGTGTTGCGTTGTGAGTAATGAAAAACTAAAATAAATACCCAATATTATAAAAAAAAAAAAAAAAAATATTAATAGAAATAAATCTTATGTAATTTTATTTTTTCATTCAAAAAATAAATCTTATTTATTTATCTATATCTATACTAATATTATAAAATATAATAAAGAGGTAAAGTTTGTAAGTTTGTATGTAGGGGTATTTGTTTGTATGTATCTCTGGAACTACCAGTCGGATTTGAAAAAATCTTTTTGTATTTTATAGACCAATTCTTGAGGAATGCTATAGTATAGGTTATTTAACATCACGCTCTTAGGAGCCGAGAAAAAAGTCAGAAAGAACGCAAAGCAAAAACGAAGTAGGTAATAGCGCGTCGGGGGAACAAGAAGCTAGTATTTTTTATTATGTTTATTATTATAAGTTCACATCATGCAAAAAAAAATTTACAAACTAAGCCCCACAAAACCGTAGTAATGGTTTGACTGTGGGGTCTGACGAGTCTTTTAGACACACTTACAAATTCATACTTTAGACTTAGGTATAGCACTTTATAACATTTCTAAATAACATCTTTTTAATTTATTTTTAAATCTGCTTTTATTGGTTTCGCTCCTTATGTCTGCCGGCAAACTATTCAATAAATATGGTAATCGTTTTTTTAAAGTTCTGTCACCAAAGTAATTGGTGACTCTGGGTACATTGAATTTGCCGGCAGCCATAGATCGCGTATTATAGTTGTTGAGTACATGAGTTAAGTTATGCTCTTGGGTTTCATGGTGGTTAACTGCTAGAAGATATTTATGTTTTAAACTAATCGGTAAAATTTTACATATTTTGAATAGCTTCCTTTAATCGCCTTTACAACTGTTTTTAGTCTTTTGAGTAACAAGTAGTTTTAAGAATCGAATTTGAAGAGCTTCTAATTTATTCAAGTTAGTTTTAAATATTAATCCATAGCTGTCAAGAGTTTTTATGATTATAATAATACTAGCTTCTGCTCGCGACTTAGTCCGCGTGAAATTTTTTGACTATTTATTTGATTTTTTCTGCCACCGAGCGGTGTTGCTGTGTTTAAATTTCGATATTGTGAGATACTAGCAATGCCTCGCGGTTTAACCCGCCTAAGTTTCGATCCCGTGGGAAGATCGGGATAAAAATGATTGTGTTAGTCCTGATTATAAGCTACCTGTGCGCAAAATTTCATCCAAATCCGTTCAGTAGTTTTTGCTTGAAAGAGTAACAAACATACATCCACCCATCCTCACAAACTTTCCCGTTTATAATATTAGTAGGATTATAATCATATTATATTAATTATATTATAGTAGGATTTCAGTCTTGGGTCTAAGAAGGCCAATGTCCATTACACAAAAATCTTCAGTAAGTAACAATTCAACTAGAGAGGTGTTTAGTTCGTCAATCCATACTTAATATTAAGTGTGTCTGTCTGTTACCTCATCACGCTTAAACCGCTGAACCGATTTAGATGAAATTTGTTATAGAGATAGTTTGAGTTCCGGGAAAGGACATAGGATAGTTTTATCTCGATATTCCCACGGGATAGAAACTTCAGCGGGTGAAACCGCAAGGCGCTGCAAGTATAAAATAATCTGAACTACCTAAGCGATTATTTGACCATCATTGAATGCGAACCCATGAAGAGTTTATTTGTAAATTAAGCAAACAACCAAACATATATCTCCCAAAATGAAAAGCTTGAAAACCGCAGCGTTTTCAGCAACTAGTGAGCGACCTTGTCCGAAGTTCTTCAAGGTTTTTATAATAGACAGTATGTATTGTCGCGTGTGCGCTGGCGTTTATAATTTACCTGGCTCGTAATCTTGAGCAAAAGAGATGAAATCATTGCTATCTATTTCAGAATATTCCGATTTTTTATAGTGTGTCTGTGTATACTCATAGTGTTGGTACGTTTTCTCTAAAGAAAGGAAATAGATTATACAGAAATCATTTTGTTGAGCATTCATTCCTCAAAATAAATAAACTTTTTACCTATTCATGATTTCAATCAGTTATTCTACGTGATCGATTCAAGATTTTTGTCAACCATCTTACCACAAATTGCGTAACTTTTGAGGCTTTAACAGTTATTATAAAAACTTTTACACTAGGCTGAAGCTGATATCAAAATAAAGAAGTACTCGAATACTTAAATGTCGATTACAGGTTGCCATTTAATAAGAGAGGTACACTTTCACAATTTCTATAGGTATGTATGTTGAATGTATGGGTGACAGATATAATTTATCAAAATATAAAATATATTAGCTGTCATTCAACTAGTAAAAGTAGGTATTAGATCACAGCAGCACCCTAATTATACCGTAACACACTTTCAATCATAATCAGATTCACTTTAAAGGATAGGTATCGTATCGCTTCGTCCATTACTTCTTATGTTCGGAAAGTTTGTCTTGAACTTTTCAAACCCCCCCCCCCCCAAAATTGAGGGAGGCCTAAGTCCAGCAGTGGACGTCTTTCGGCTGAATTGATGACGATCATGATGAATGATGAGTATGTTGTTTTCTTCAATTGTCACGATAATGTCAATTCCTGTTCAATAACTATGTTTTTTTAAACATAAATAACGCTATGAATGTTATTGAACTGTCATAATGAATCCATTGCTGCTGTTAGTGTGTTACCCCGTCGGGCCCCAAGCTAGATACCTTGAAGTGAGCTGTCAATCTCAAGCGATCCCTAGCAACAGGTGAAATGACAGGTCAGTTCAAGGTCACTTCACCTAAGATTTCACGGTGAGATTACAGAATAGATCGGCTATTGTAAAGGTTATACAGGGTTATTGGTAAAACATTAACAACCTCTTAAGAGGTAATTGTAGGTACTCATCATTATGAACAACTTTTATTATGGGACCAAACCTTAAATCGCCAAAAAAATCAACTGTTCCCTACATTTTGACGAGTTATACGAACGTGGATGTAGGAGACGGCTGATTTTTTTTTCGCGATTTAAGGTTTGGTCCCATTGTTTGGCCCCACAGTAAAAGTTGTTCATAATGATGAGTACAAGAGGTTGTTAATGTTTTACCAATAACGCCGTATAGTAACTCCCTTAATAATAAACGTATTATATCAGATGAATACACACCGATTTCTCTCTTTCAGTCGTCAGCAATCTGACTTTCGAAAGAAGAAGACAAACCGTTGTGTAACTATACAGCCCCTATACAACGTTTATTATTATGGGGGTTAAGGTTTAAAATGGCAGTTGCAAATAACCCTGCAAAATTCATTTAAGGTTTAATACGGATACATAGCTCCTAGCTAAATCAATTACCATTACACATTGTACAATGCCCGTAAGCCCTAATAACTACTGACATCGAATAACAATAATATCCCAATAAATATCAACAGTCGGATAATTTACGTTATTATTTCAAGAAACTGTTTTTTTTTATCAGTGGCCAGCTATTTATTGTGGGTCGGTTGAACCAGGGGTCAATTGTAATGAAGTGAGATGGCCGAGGGGCGTAAACTGAATGATGCAGGTCAATTGGTGCTATTACTCATAGTCATGTATAGGTACTTACATTTTTTTATTGTAAACTTTTTTGTGAGGATATATAATGTGGGTCGACTGTGGGAGGTCCGTAAAACAATAAGTTTTACATAAACAGCTTTAGATTTGACCAGAAAAAAAAAAGACTTTATGGACTTCGGAAGTGAGGCCAGTTTAAGAGTCTACCGTCAGAGGCTACCATCGTGGCTAAAATACTTGACAGTGTGCTTAATTCACACCTGAAACCCACATCAAACTGCATGACGCCCAGTTTGGGTTTTGGCCAGGGCTGTCAACAGAAACCGCTATTCTTAGTTTAAAGCATGCTGTCAGGTATTACATAGACAGGAAAACACCTGTCTGTGCATGTTTCCTAGACCTGTCCAAGGCTTTTGATCGCTGTCGCGAAATATGTTAAAACATAAAAAATAATAATAACAGTCAGTGCAGGGATTGCCGCCTACATGAAGTCATCATCAGCCTACAGTAGTCCACTAGACACACTGCCACTGCACACTGGACATGAGCCTCTCCTATTGCACGTCATTCCACTCGATTTTCGGCCACTCTCATCTAGCCTCTACCAGCCATCCTGCGAAGATCGTCGCTCCACCTAGCCTGAGAGCGTACTATCTTACGTTTGCCGATTCGCGGTTTCCAGTCAAGAACACTGTCCTTGCTTCTACGGCTAATATCATCATCATCATCATCATTACAGCCGTAAGACGTCCACTACTGGACATAGGCCTCCCCCAACTTTGGGGGGGGGGGGGTTTGACGTAATCGCCATGCTTGGCAGGCGGGTTGGCGATCGCAGTATGGTATGATGGTGTAATTTTTTTTTTTTTTAAACGTTGCCCCACACTAGGAATTTCTCCTGTATCGTGGGTGCGTTTACAAACATTTAAACTCACATACACAAACAGCCAGACCCGGAACAACTACTTGTAGGTCATACAAATATTTGTTCCGTGCAGGAATCGAACCCGCGACACGCGGCGCAGCAGTCAATCGCTTGACCACTGCGCCAACCGTGCCGTTAATGATGCCGTGCCGTGTAATGCATAGAGAACGCTGCTGCCCATTCTCCGGTCTCCATTAGTCGCCTTTTACGACACCCACGGGAAGTATGCGGCTAATATGGCCGCTTGTTTATTCTGTGAGCTATGTCGACAACTATCCGGTTAGATTGGAAACCGACTCCGACACAGTTGGGAAAGGCTAGGCAGATGATAATGATGTCGACAAGTTTGGACACGAACCAGTCAGTACTGCTTCAAATGTTGACACATGCTATTGGGACACCATTGACCGATCAACCATCTAAATTGACTCGAAAACTGACTCGTCTCGTGTCTGGAAACCCGTACTGCAGGGTCGCGAGCTTATTGAACAGGAGTCGACATTATCGTGACAATTGAATAAAACAATATACTATGTATAAGTAATTGCAAATCTAAAATCTGCTTTTATTACTTTTAAAAGACCATTCGATCATTCTTAACGTTTCATATGAGCTGTCGTACAATGATTAACTTAACAAAACAATACACAAACGATTCCTAACAATATATGCACAATATGCATCAAGTAAAACAAAAGACTGCCTCAAGCAAACAATTTGAATGCGATGCGCCGGGTCGTCAACACACGTGTTTTTCATTGGCACACATGCAGCGCACATTGGAGTCACTGCAAGTGGTACATCATGCAAAAACAAGTGACATTGCGACAAAAAACAGAGTGCTGCCAAGTTTTGTACTTGAAAATAAATAAACACCCTTTTTATAATTCAATAGGTTTTTCTTGGTTACATAATTCTTTAAATTCTTTAACATGTAATATGTTAAAGAATTTAAAGAATTAAAATTTAAACATATTACTTGGAAGAAAATGGGTGAAATATGAAGCCAGCTTTTAAAAAGAAGATTTCACTATTTCAATAAATAAGAGATGAGAGAGTTTCCAATACCCAAAGGTCTGCGGCGGCTGTGTACAAAAGCCAAGAAAGCATAATATATTGTATATCCTTACATTTTCCAATCGCAGCATTGTAAAACAAACGCATAACCTTTGTCAACTCTCGCACATTATAATTTAATAACAAAATCACTTTCATCGCCTTTCTCTGGTGACAGAGCTGATGGCACAAACTAACGGGTAGATAACCTCGCATCAATCAATAGCTATGAAAAAGCAGTCTACCAGTTAAATGGACAACTTTCGCGTTCAGTACATACTACAATCGTTTGTAGCGAACTAAACACCGAGGGTTTAGAGCCCCTGGGCCGCTTTCTGTGCGATGCGGCCTGTAAAGCCGAGTTCACACCAAAAAACTAAACGAACTGAACGCAAAAACATTTTTTTCATTAATGCCTCCATCAGTGAAGATGTGCGTTCTCAGTTGTTTATTTTTCGATGTGGACTCAGCTTTATGTCTAGCTATATTTTTTTATTAAAACGAAAGTTAGCCTTACAATCTCGACATAAATTGTATAACTATGGCTATCTATTTGTTCGTGATATGTTATCTGTAGCGATACATGATAGACCGATTGTTGTGTTGTTTTGATTTGACAGATAAGTAATTCGATTGTATGCGACAAATCAAGATGGCAATTGTTTTTTGTATCCATACGTCACGGCTAATAACCGAAGTGCGGCTACACCTAGTTTTAGCCGGCCGAAGTGTGGCTACACCTAGTTTTAGCCGGGTACAACTGGGTGCAGCCGGTCACATGCGGTTCGTGCGTACTTCGGATGACTTCGGTTGCATGGTTGCGCTCGGTCGATAGGCGATGTAGGATGCAAGAGCGAGCGGAGGGCACCCCGAGGTTAGGTTTGGTTAGGTTAGTTTCAACCCTCTTTTTTTTTGGTTAGGTTAGTTTAAACACGGAAATAGGAGCCCCGCGAAGCGGGGCTCCGTCGACCTACCGGCTAAAACTAGGTGTAGCCGCACTTCGGTTATTAGCCGTAACACATATACAAATGGACAGAATTAGCATTGAATGTCGTAAGAGTCCATAGAAATCTTAGTCTTTTCAAGAGTTTAATATAACTTCTGTAGGCCAATTCTCGTAATAAAAAACGTTCAAAATCTAGTCATAGGTATTTTTGACAGATGGAGACTGATATCAGACTGTGAACGTTCTTAAAATTACGAGAATTGCTTCTCTGTTTATTTTACACTTAAATATTTAATTGACAAGATTAAATATATTACATGCGTAAATATCACAGACGCATTTGATTTCTAATTTCTTAATACTACTTCCAATTTCATTCAAGTTTTTGTATGAATCCACCTTTAATTGTTAAATTGAAACCAGTAAAGCGACTCCATCGTTCATTCACATAACTTGATCTTGCCCTCTTTCTTCCTCTCATGGAATTAGAAAGGGACCAAATAAATTCAGTAAGCGTCAATTATGATGTTGTTTTCACAAAATAAACCACAGCACACTGTAAGTATAAAGTGTTGTGGAGGCGGCAATCTAAATGACATTAACCCCTTTATTCATAAACGATGTTTAAAGCTAAGTAGTGATTAGCGAGTGTTTAAACATACATTGTTGACATTTAAATCGTTTATAAAATAAACCCCTAAATGCTAATGTGATTTTTTTCATTCTGTTTTTAGGACGGCTTATGTGTTACTGAACCTGAACACATACAATCGTTAAATAAGTGACCTTCCCACCCAGAAAAGTCATATTGTAAATACTTTAACCCACAGACCAAATGAAAAGTCAAGACACATAGCACTGCGAACAATAAAGTGAAACATGCAAAAACTACACCTCCGCTCTGTGCATACACGCTCACACGCACACATCACAACCATGTACAATCAAACTACACCTCACTATGTGCACACATGTTTACGAAACCGGCCTCACTTTACTGTAGACAGGCCTCTATCAAGATAGAGGCCTGTCAATAGTAAAGTGAGGCGGTGGTGGTGGGAGAGAGGAGGTGAGTTTGGTGGTGGGGAAGTGAGGTGGGTGAGGTGGGTTTTTTTTTTTTCGCTCATTAACCTCCTTATCGAACCTATTGGCTGTATCCATCTGGAAGTTCTTATAGTATAGCACGCGGTTTATCCCCGGTTAATGGTAAAAGGCTCACCCCCTACCACATGGAACTTAAAGATAACTGACGAGATGTGGGTGTTACTACAGGTACACCTCTGCCAAACCTTTCGGGAAATACAGGCGTGATGTTGTGTTATGTCAAACGATTGCCGAACCAACGTAAAAAGCTGAAGAAAAATTAATACGGAAGGCGGAAACTAGTTGTTGTTGACTTGTGGAACAACTTGGGAGAGGCTTAGGTATATCCTGATACAGTCTTGTTCTATCTTGGAGAATAATAATAATAAGTTTATTAATTGGTGCCACCCATCTACCAACCCGCACTGGGCCCGCGTTGTGGATTATGGCACACTCCCTCTCACAGAGAGGACGCTTGTGTCCCAGCAGTGGGATTGTGATAGCCTCATTATGCTTATGCTAATTGTTGCATTGCTATAAAAAAGAAACACTATTTGACCCAGTCATGAAATCATAAAATAGACTCATATGTAGGTACGAGTACAACTACTACTATATTATAGAAATATCGTTTACAAATAATATAGTAATTCAGCCTTCCTACAGAATGCTCAGCTCACATCCAGGAATGAAACTTGTTCAGCTCGTTTTACTCACTCGTAAAACACCTCGGTTTGATGGGGACTGGATCATGGAGTAGCAAGATAATGGAGCGCAAATGCGTTCAACTTTTGAAGGATTCACTTATGATATTTTCTGAGGTAAGGGAAGTTTTGTCAATGATAACTCCAGCATCGAATATTAAGACGCATATGCGATTGAAAACTTACCGCCAATGAAACTTTATCCAAAACTTCGACATCCGACTTCTTAGTCAGTGGGTGACACATACACATTTCTATGCCATAGATAGCATCTGCAGTAAAGCTCCGACTGAATGGATGCCAAAAGGGGTAAAACGATCTGTTGGCCAGTCGCCAGAGCGATCGCAGAAATTATCTGAATGCAACCTCACAAATCAAGAGGATTAACACGAAGAATTCAAAGTTACCGGTATATTTGAACAACAAAAATAACACCCTTACAGACTCTCACACAACATAATACACGCTTTACTTAACTAGCCTTGAAAACCGACATATTTATTTCTGTTTATTGGCACTCCGAGTCTCCGACCCCCAAGACACAAGCCCTGATTGGTTTGGTGGTCAACGGTCAAACCAAAACATTGTGATGTACGAGTGACCTCTAAATCTTTTTAATCTAGATTAGGACCGAGTTGATGGATCGTCTGTTAATTGATAACACGAGCTTGTGGACCCCTACCCTACCCTTTTTGGGCTGCGAGGTATTAAGTTACTGGTGGTTCTCGTACAAACTTAACTGTGTTTATGTAAGATTACTGTCTGTCATCACTTTTTCTTTTTGCCAATAAAACTTTTTGTATTTTGCGGACAAGTTGTTCCTCCATTTACAATGTACTCTTTGCCCTGGGTCGATAGGCATGGTTACAACTGATCGGGGTACGATCCTGTTTGTAACAATCATCGACGTCCTGTCGGCACACCTGCGTTGTACCTACTTACTTGGTAGGTAGTGAGGTACCTATGAGGGATCTTTGACATCGATTAATGTACTGAAGGTGTTGGGTAGTAACGAGGTATGCTAATGACTTTTTCTACTTCTCACAGAAGGATTGCAACTTGCATTTGTTTTTTTGCGCATTTCATTTTCGTAATGTGTAAGTGCGCTTGAGGTGTTGGTAGGTTTTAATTGACTTTCTTATAAATTCATCTTGGCTCGCAGATTTAGAACATAGAAAAATTGACACGATTACATTTTTTCATTCCTGAATATAGGTATAACTGTTGTCTGGGTAGATCAGAAATGACCTGAACGGGACATCGAATGAGAGATAATCAATCATTATAAACAAAAGATATTCTTCCCCTCCTACTTACTATCTACCACTAAAGGAGCATTTGCGTGGAGGGTGTTACCTTTCAAGGTCCACTTGGATGTCCCTGAACCGTCACCGGACACAAGTGATGAAGATGTAACTCCAACCTGGTAAAGAGGGGCAATCGCAATAGCGTATCCGATATTATCGACCGATAGTAACGCGCCTGTGGGGCAGAGCCTTAAACATCTAGATAAACGCGTTATCTCCTAGCATCATCTATGTCAATTTTTACAACCACTAAATAATCAATTAACATTCTAGAGCGTGTCTAATTAATGTCATGTCACACAACTGTTGTAATTGCTCTGTTACATCTTATTCTAATGGGATCTATTAAGCTATAAATTTTTATTAGCAATAAAAATTGTAAAATCACCATTACAAGTAATAAAAATGACTTCACCGTTTTTATTTTTGTCAACTTGTATGAAAGGTGATTAATTGATCACTTTTTAATTTTATAGTAGCAATATTTTAATACGTAAATTATGTCGCAAATCAATAAATTTACCTTTTCACGCTAGAACGGCTGAATGGATTTGGATGAAATTTGCCACATGGGTAGACTATAACCTGGATTAGGAAATAGGATACTTTTTATTCCGACATTCTCACGGGATCGAGACTTATGCGAGTGAAACCGCGGGCTGCAGGTAGTAAAATAATAAAACCAGTTGTTTTGTATTAAAAAACATGTTAGGATATTCAATAAAGAAAGTTTTCTTAAAGAAGAGCGTGTATTTAAGAGTCATTATGAATTCGTGAATTCGTATGCGTCTACGCTATAATGAAATCATTTACAACTTAAAACTAGTTTAATCATCTCTTAAAATCTCATTATAGAATGCTAAAGTACCTGTTTGTTCCGGGTCGATCTCCAGAGGCATTTTTTTTCGTGTCGGGCTGGATAAACCCATTTTAAAATCGAAAAACGTTTTCAAAATATTTTTTTATATACAGTTCGGTGTCTAATCTACGTGAAACAAGGCTAGTATTATGAATAAGTTTATTTTAAGTATTAAAAAAAAATCTTAAACCCTAAAATCCTGATCGCTCTGGGTTGACCCAACTCCCGATTGAATGAAAAAAATAGTCTTTAAATTTGTAATGAGAAAGTTCATATGAAACAACTTCTTTAGATTACATAACAAATAGTTAATCTTTATAGTAATAAAATATTTTAGTTATATTAACAATATTTTTGCCACAATTTGAATTTAAAATAGAGACCGGGCATTTTATCTCATCGCTCTGCGCTGAGGTAAAACATCGCGCTCATCCCTAGTTTCGCGTTATAGTCACTCTATTCCCCTCCCGCTGGGCAACACCAGTAGTGGTCCAACCGCCAAGGAGGATTACCTGTGTGCCACGTTCCCGCGCTCCAACATTACGAAGGTAAGTTTATGATTGCTCTGGATTTGGTTCTCGAATTTTATGATTACTATGGCACGTTATTTAAATTAAATAGTAAACTTGTGAATGTGTTTGTTAAGTGAATTAAGTGATCGTTATGATGTTTTTTTATGAGACGTAATCACAACTTTCTACTGCTTTTAAATTCGGCTATATTTAAGATTTTGTGACTTTTTCTGATCGCTATGGCTGTGATTGCTCTGTCCAAAAAGACCAGAGCGATGATAATTTGCATTAATTGTACGTTATAGGTACATCTATTTTAAGTAGTAGTAGTACCGGACTGTAACAATGACAAACGATGAACTATGCTTATAACCTTTAATTTATAAACTTTTCAGGGTTTCTTTGGGTAACCTAAACCCATAAACAGATTTTGACGTATTTTACCTTGATGATATTATTATATTGGTATTTAGGTAACCACAACTGTAATCCTTTCTTGTCTAAAATTTAATGGTAACTATTGTTGCAGATTGAAATCATGCCTCGAAATAAATTATCTATTGAAGAAAAACGTCTTAGGAAGGAACTGGCTGAGCGTCGTAAAATGGCCAAGATAAAAAATGATCCAGATCTATACGCACAATGGCTTGTAAAGCCAAGACAGAGTTACCAAAGGAAAAAAGCTCGGGGCACAGTACTACTAATGAGTGATTTGACTCCAAGCCGTGATTATTACAAATCTCTTAGATAATCTTGAAAATACTGTTATTTTAGTCATGATTCTAAGTCCTAATTTATCTTGCTCTTTACAAACGTTAGTTTTCTTTAATTACTTTTTAAAAACTAATATTTAATAAGTCTAAGTAATTTTATAACTATAAAAGACTGTAGGTATTAATGATTGATTTCAAAAGGTTTTTAATTTTGTCTCATATACCTAGAAGTGATCTAATTAAATCCAATTAAATGAAACTAAGCCAAAAGTTGATTTTTATAATTATGTTATTTTAGCAATTGTTTTATATAAAATATTCCGTGTTTTTGATATTGTGTAACTGATAATATGCCTTGACCTTTTTCTAAAATAATACATTTTTCTTACATTATATTCTTGTTACATGTACACTGAATATGACTGAAAACGGCTAAATAAATAATAGATATTTTATCAAAATTTAATTTTTTGTTTCACTGATATCACCATTTATGATCGCTTTGGCACCAATTGTGATTGCTCTGGTCGCGAAATTTTTTGAACTTAAATATTTCCATAACTGTGTATGTAAATTGAAGGCCAATTGTAAAAATGTACTATTTGAATATCATTCTTTTTAATGAGATATATAATTACCATTAAATATCAATATCTGAAAAGCACCAGAGCGATCACACGAATACGCCCGTTTTGGAGATTGATCCTTCCACACTTTACTTTTTTAAATTATTTTAGTATGTCGATCGAAAGTCAGTTGGCGCCGTCAGTTGGGGCTGGTCATCACTTAGCTGCCTCGGCTTATTTTTAATTATTTTGTTTTTGGATTGTTGTTTTCTTACTATTTGCTGTACTCTGGACGTTTTTAACACGTATGTCTTTTTTCATCGTTCTCACATATAATTAAATTCTACATATAATGATGCAACTAATATTTTTGTAAAAATATAATTTAAAAGAGTGCCCATGGAGTTTCTTGCCCGTTCTTCTGCATAGGTACCTACGCTTTGGAATGGGCAACTAGCTTCATATTTTCTGACTGACCGGCTTCTTGACAATTCAAAAGTGCCTGTAAATGGTTTAATTGAAAGAAATGCTTTGAGTTTGAGTTTGAAAAGTAAGAGCAAACATAATTACGACCAGTCAATAGGATATCTGAGGGGCAATTCCCGTATTTTTAAGAACGTTAGAAATCTAATCTGTGTCAATGTCAAAAATGCTTCTAAGTTATTTACTTATATTCATGACCAATTTTTGACATTTCTTTGCCGCTGAGGTAAGACTGCGACTAGATTTTGAACGTTATCAGTAACGAGAACTGGCCTACTGGCATCGGCCCTCAATAACCCTTAAAAATCTGGGATTTTTGGTATCCAACAGTTTATCCAATAACATTTTCATGGATAACGGACTCATGCTTAGATCATTGATCATGATCAGCCTATAACGTTCCCACTGCTGGGACAGAGGCCTCCTCTCGGTGAGAGGGAGTGGGCCATAATCCACCACGCGGGCCCAGTGCGGGTTGGCAGATGTCACATGTCTTCGAATTTTTGGTTCTAGGACATGCCGGTTTCCTCACGATGTTTTCCTTCACCGTTTTGAGAGCAGTGGTGATGAAATAATTTACACAAAGTAAAGCGCCTGTCTGGGTTCGAACCTACGACCTACAACTCGTAAGTAGCGTCCGTTACCACTTGGCCACCACTGCTCGTCAGATCATTAGATCATTAAAAGAACAATATTTTAAAACATCACCAATTAATATTTGTTTACAGCTTGATATTAACCTGGACCCCTGGAGTGGTCAAAATGAATTGTTTTTAATTTTATAACTCTATGAGGAACCTGTCATTACTGACTAAATAAAATATATTTCAATTTATTGCCCTTTAAAATAAACGCTGTATAAATATATAACTATGATTAATTTGTAATTCATATAAATTAACTGTTAATTGTTATGTTGAATTTATTGTAAAGATAGGCGTTTCATATGATGAACCTTGGCCTAATTTTATGACAAACCCTTTTGTAGGTATGTCCTAATTATTTAGGTTATTATTTTGAATACAATGCTGCATACTTTCGGACTTTTCGGACAGAGGACAGACATAATCATCTGCCTAACCTTTTCTCAACTATGTTGAGGTCGACTTCCAGTCTAACCGGATGCAGCTGAATACCAGTAATGTACATGGAGCGACTGCCTACCTGACCTCCACAACCCAGTTACTGGGTAATACGAAACCCCTTGGTAAGACTGGTTGTCAGACTTTCGGGCTACTGACGACCCGTAACAACTGTCAAAGATCCACGAATGACAGCCGGGACCAACCGATTAGCGTGCTTTCCAAGGCACGGAGGGGCCTTGGTATGTGAAGATGGTCACCCATCCACGGACCAACCGCGGTAAGCGTAGCTTAACCTGATCGATCGACCCGTGCGGCTGTTATTACTTAGCCACAAGCCCCTAAGGACAGACGTGTGTAAAAATGTGAGGCCTTTGCCCAGCAGTGGGGCATTACGGGCTAAATAGATAAACAATAAATACTTTAAACTATCCATACTAATATTATAAATTAAAAAACTGGCCAAGTGCGAGTCGGACTCGCACACGAAGGGTTCCGTACCACAAGGCAAAAACGCCAAAAAAAACAGGTTTGTTGTATCGGAGCCCCCATTAAATATTTATTTTAATTTTAATTTTATTATTTATTATTAAAGTTAAAATACAACTGAGTTTTTTGTGATTATTTCAAGTGCCTACCTGTTGCCATTTTTGATATCGAGCAAAAAAGGGCAAAAAAATCGCGTTTGTTGTATGGGAGCCCCCCTTAAATATTTAATTTATTTTGTTTTTAGTATTTGTTGTTATAGCGGCAACAGAAATACATAATTTGTGAAAATTTCAACTGTCTAGCTATCGCGGTTCTTGAGATACAGCCTGGTGACAGACAGACGGACAGACGGACAGACGGACAGACGGCCAGACGGACAGACGGACAGACGGACAGACAGCGAAGTCTTAGTATTAGGGTTCCGTTTTTACCCTTTGGGTACGGAACCCTAAAAAGAAAGAAAGTTAAGTATTTACTGCGACTCGTACAGGAAGATCACAAACTAAACTAAACACAGTAAAATAAAACGCCAAGTTATATGTATAAAAAAGGAACAAAAAGAAAATGAAACAGAAAGTCCTATACGAGGCCAAAAGGCTCCTATCTCAGCATGATGCTGCGACATTTAAAAAATAAATGTCACAGCGCTGGTATTCTGACAAATTCGAAAGTAACTCTGCCTATCTATCTGTCTGTATGTTACCTTTTCACGCCTAAACCACTGAACGGATTTCGATAAAACTTGACAGAGAGATAGATTGCATTCCGGGGAAGGACATAGGATAGTTTTTATCGACGTACCTCGCGGGCGAAGCTGCGGACGGTAGCTAGTACAGAATATTTGACCAAAATAATATGAGATTGTTTTCCCCTTTTTTTAGGAGGACATAGATATTCGCTCAAGCTCATCATCATTACCTAGACTTTTCCCAACTATGTTGGGGTGGGCTTCCAGTCCAACTGGAGACAGCTGAGTATTTTACATGGAGCGACTGCTTATATTCGCTTAAGCTATACGGCCTAATAATACCTATACCTATATCAGTGTTAGTGTTAAAGAAATACAAAGCAGAAAACCTTTACATTTGTGTTATTGAATATTTATAATTATCAAACTGCGAAAATGAAACCAAAAAGGTAATTTTTTTTTTCTTCATTTATCAATAGCGTAGGTACTCTATGAAGAATTGTCTACAGAACAAACATTTATTTATAGAAAAATAATAAAAATCGTGTCTTAAAAACTTTCTTTTGCCTTTCCTTTTATTTAACGCCACTTAGATAAAACGTCAATTAAGTTTTTTATTCGAAAAACACATCTCTTTAAATTCGAACGCCTAATCCTATAAGATGACAGATAGCCACATCCTCTAGCCTATGGAATGTTAATGGTACATTTATCAAAGCCTTAATATGTACCGAAGGACCAGATTTACTTGGCACGCGGCAAAGTTAGGAACTAAGCCAAAAATATACTGGTTTTGACATTTTTCTTGACAAATAGCGCCGTTTTAAAGTGTCAAGATAAATTGGTCTTTGCGTACCATTACAGATCACAGTCTAGAGGAATTAATTCCAATTTATGAGTTTATATGGGAACATTAATATTTTGTAAATCACTCAGTGTAACAATTTTGTACTTAACTTGGAGGATTTATTGTGGTATCGGGCAACTGATGGCACTTACATTTTAAGGTCTCGTAACTACATGATACATAATGTCCTATTACTCTTAAAAGTCTTAACTTTATGTTTTTCCATGTTCCTATTACAATGTTAACATTTTAAGATGCGTCGGCAATACTTTTCCATCAACCCATTAGATAGAAAACGTATAGGTCTAGACTTACATTATTATTTATCTGAATCATGTAATCGCATAATTATTTCCTGATTTGCTACTGACATTTGAGCTTTATTACCTTTGGGATAACCACAATTTCTTAATCTGATAATACGCATAAAAAATAGAGATTGATATTAGTGACCAAAAAAGTAGTAAAACATACAAAACATTTTTTCTTAATAGACAAAAGCCAATCAAAAACCAATGAACGTCGACCAGCAACCAGAAACGCGCTTGTCATCGCTTCCTAATGTGCTTCCTAGTCTTTACCTGACAAAAAAAACGGCGTAAAACTCCTGATTAGCAGTAGATTAACTTTTGTTCCAGAACAGTAAACTGAACAGCAAATACTTCATAATAAAAACACTTAGCAAGGAAATTATTTCTAGCTGTCTACAGTTAGAATCAATTTCCTCTCTCATTTTATTTCACAAAGCTGTCGACCCATCTGAAACGGATTTATTGCTGACCCCAGTAGGCGCTCAATATTTAGATGGAACCGCTTCAAGTTATACACTACCAGGCTAGAACATTCATCATAAATCCTCGACTGCACATTACATTTCCTAATAAAAGATTTAATAAACGTTCTTTAGAAATTGAACTTATATTTATTTGGGGAACCAAGTACATATAAGAGTAAAATATTACAAGCTTAAGAACGATTACTGTAAGTACAATCCACTGCGTTTCCACAGATAACGAAACCATCATATAACATCACGGCATCACGTCCGTTTTCGTCAAAGAAATAGGAGTAGGCTGATTATTTGAAGCAAGTCTAGTGCCACAACTGCTCCCTAAATAATCACGATCCGATCCATTCGGTCCCTTGCTGCCCTCCCCCAGCAATGCCCGAGGTCCGTCCGCACAGGGGGTGCTTTAGCGTGTAATCGCTTAGTTTATATTTTTGATACCCTGGCTGGAGGCTTTAATTTATTAGGGCATCCACAGAATAGCCCGGTTAAGCCGACAACAGTGCGACAGTAACCGGCTGGTTACAAGCATTCTATAAAACCGTATTCACAATCTCTGTAAAAGGAACGTGTCATGGAACATTAGAGTCTCGGTTACGGCTATAACCTCATTACTCGGTAACGGTTATCACCGTGTTATGGCTAGAGCCCGGTAAGCGACGATCAGAGGTCATTAATGATGTACCTCGGGACATGCAGACAACTATCAGACATCGAGTGCGAGTGGTGCAAAGTATGAGAGATATTGGAAGTAAAAACAATCGTATGGCAAGTCTGTTGTGGATTTCCATCATGTCATAGGATCGCTGAGCTTTAATATTGGTACTCCTGTAACATCATCTTCACCAATAGGTTCAAGCGTTCTCATTTCGATGCGTAAAATTCTTCTGAGCGTTTACGCTGTACGGCATTTCATACAAACTTTCAAGTCCTTATTTCTCGAAATGAATGAACCGATTTTAATGAAACTTCATACGCATAAGCAAGATACAAGGGTCTAAAAAGTTAGTAGAGAACATTTTCGAAAAATAGTGTTACAGCCAAATTAGACCCATTTAAAATTTTCCATAGAAACCGAGATTTCCAGTTATCTTTTTTTAAATAAGACATTTCGAAAATGTTCTCTACTAACTTTTTAGACCCTTGTATCGGGCTTAAGCATATGAAGTTTTATTTAAATCGGTTCATTAATTTCGAAAAATAAGAGCTTGAAAGTTTGTATGATATGTCGTACGGCGTAAACGCTCCTAACAATAAAAATTACTAACTAACTTTTTACTTTTTTTTCCATATCCTGCAATAGTCCTACACCAACCGAGGGTTATCCTTGGGTGCAATTGCATAGTGTATACAGGCATAATCGTCCGCTGGTGCTGCAGTTCATTAACATTTCCTAAGGGGCCTCTGCGAGTTGGCTTCGGCCCCTCGTACGCCTTCCAAAGGACGGACCCCATGGTCCCGAGATATGTAAAAAAAAAAATACTAAAATCTATCCGTTAGAATTTTATAGACCATTAAGAATAAGTGTTGTAATATTAGGTAGTCCAGTCAATTAAGGAGTTGTAGAGTGCGTGAGCAGTGACTTAAGCGATTAAATTCCTTCAGAAACTTGTTCAGCGTCAGCGTGCTTAGGAAGTGAACATCTAAAAGTCCTGACATCTAGGAGGTAAGCGGGATTGGGGGGGACTAAGTTCCCACTTTTGGGTTTTTCACATATATCTCAAAAACGGTACGTCGTAGGGTAAAATTTATTTTAGTATGTCCACTTAACCTGAACAAGTTTCTGGAGGAAACGCTTAGATCACCGCATTCTACACCCCCTTTTGGGCCATCATCATCATCTGCCTAGCCTTTTCCCAACTATGTTGAGGTCGGCTTCCAGTCTAACCGGATGCAGCTGAATACCAATATTTTACATGGAGCGCCTGCCTATTTGATCTCCACAACCCAGTTACTGGGTAATACGATACCCCTTGGTAAGACTGGTGTCAGATTTTCGGGCTTCTGATGGCCCGTAACGACTGTCAAAGATCCACGAATGACAGCAGGGACCAACGGCTTAACTTACTTTCCGAGGCACGGTCACCCATCCACGGACCAACCGCGGCAAGCGTAGCTTAACCGATCAATCGATCGACCCGTGCTGCTAATATTACTTGCCTCTCACTAAACTAATATTGACTGAAATATATTATTTTACAGATTACATCGTACAAAGAGCGCATATCACGACTGACACTTACTAATTTCTAATCTCCTACGCCGCTGAGCCATTAACAGCTCATGACAGAAAGGTTACAATTTCTTCACATAATCTCTTAATCTCCTAAGACTTGCGCCAGCGCACGACGTGGGAGTCTGGTTGGTTCGTCGTACCGTCGTACTACTTACACCGTAAGTAACAATTAGTAAGTGTCGCTATTACAGAAATCACCCCTTGACTTAGTGTGGGTGGCGAGTGTTGGCTACTGAGTATGGTTAGCAGTTTCACTTCTAACAATAGGTGACAGAGAAATTAATTATGAAACAGTAGACAAACACGTTTGTGTACCTACCTACCTAATGCAAAAATAGAAATGAACTAGGTATTCATTTCGTCGAGTAGGTAGATACAACGTCATTGGCATAATAAGCCTATACAATGTTCCCACTGCTGGGATACAGGCCTCCTCTTTTTGAGAGGGAGAGGGCCCAATATAGTCTTTGGCCGTAATTCGCCACGAGGGCCCAGTAGGGGTTGGTAGATGTCACATGTCTTTGAATTTTTAATTCTAGGAGTATGTCCTAGAACCAAAAATGCGGTTTCCTCACGATGTTTTCCTTCACCGTTTTGAAAGCAGTGGTGATGAAATAAATTACACAGAGTATAAAGCGCCTGTCAGGGTTTCGAACCTAAGACCTACAGCTC
Organism: Mesoligia furuncula; assembly: GCA_916614155.1. Classification (NCBI taxonomy): domain Eukaryota; kingdom Metazoa; phylum Arthropoda; class Insecta; order Lepidoptera; family Noctuidae; genus Mesoligia; species Mesoligia furuncula. Next base: position 10,457,107 of record OU744794.1, read on the forward strand.
GTAAGTCGCGGTCGTTACCACTGGGCCACTAATGCGCTGCATACTGCACATACAGACGCTAAACCAAAAGAAAATGGCGGCCCACAGATTTTCACTTAAATCGTATTCCCGTCGACTTTTGTCAAACTATGCCTAATCAATTATCTATTGGAGCATAACTTGCTCCACAACAACCCCAAAACATACAACCAAAGTGACTTTCACGTCCACGCTGCCACTGCTAACGCCGTGGAAGTGGCGAAGTTTTGGGCTAGTAAAATTTAAATAACTTTCGTACCAGCGACACGAAGAAGAATAAAATTACCTGTTGAATCCGGGTCTACAACAAATAATAAGAAAGTAAATTAGAAGCAGTTAGAAGTTGAGTATGAAAAACAACGGCCAATACACTCCAACACGACAATGCCCACATAGAAACCGGGTCGCAACCAGACCGGCGATAATGACCAGCATCGGGTGGACAATACGAGAAATGTGACCAACATCATGTGCAAAGAGTTATTATGTCATTCAGTACACGTGTAGGTACCCATTGTATGACCATTTAATGCTAAATTGTTACTGCGAGATGGGTAGTGTTACAGCAGTAATCTGGAATAGCAGATACCTTGCTAGAAACTTCAAAAAGAGTTGTAACAATGAAGTAGATATTGGATAAAGTGCAGTTTGTATCTCTCATATCATAGCTGACATTCATAAATTTCCTTATATAGAGAGGTACTAGCAGCGTCCCGCGGTTGCACCCGTATGAGTGTCGATTCCGTGGGAATATCGGGACAAAAACTATCCTATGTCCTTCCCCGGGATACAATCTATCTCTCTGCCAAATTTTATCGAAACCCGTTCAGTGGTTTAGGTGTGAAAAGATAACACACAGGCAGACAGTCAGACAGAGTTACTTTCGAATTTATAATATTAGTAAGGATACGTTTTAAGTAAACATATAGATAGATAGCTAGGTCGTTTATTTGGTGCTCACAAAAGACACATACAAGCACGAACAAATGATAACAAATTACATGAATAAGTATTAAACAAATACCAACATACAAAAAAAAATTAAGTTAAAAAGACATAAGTATAATTTTGAAGGCTTCTCCAATTTCTGAGTTCACTTCCTCAAGTTCGTTTTCAATATTTATGCATGTAGTTGTTTCATCCTTCATAGACCAGACAGTGTTCAAAAACCGCCAACAAAGTGAACAGACTATGTTCGAGTTTGCTTCATTTACCCATAGTAAACAGCTTCAGATTTTTGTCCATGGATGCTTGCATGTTTTTCCACTTATTCCTTTTCTACTGAAAGTCTATGACTCATAAAATAATACTATGGAGACACACATCACGTTATTCTACTTATACATGATGAGTTCATTATGTGTGAGAAAAAAAAATCTGCTGTTCCCTACATTTTGACGAATTATACGAACATAAATGTTGGGAACAGCTGTTTTTTTTTCGCGATATGTGTTTTTTGGTCTCATAGTAAAAGTTGTTCATAATGATGAGTACAATTTATAAATTAATAACCTTAAGAGGTTGTTGGTGTTTTTCCAAGAACCCTGTATAATACCTATTCCTACAAGAACGATCTTTGTATAATTATGGGATCTTATTTGTTCAGTAAGTAGTATGTTTCATTGAATGTGTAGGCATTAATGACCTATCTAATAGGGTCTTTAGGTGTGTTTACAGTGCATTGCCTAACAAAAAAGTTTACGTGCCTTTAGAACATCACTAGTAGGTATACTATTTTATTTTATAAAAAAAAAATGTATGCCGCCAATAGATATTTCTCCTGCACCTATCGTACGAATCCCACATGCAAAATCGGCTCTTCACAGATTACAACTGAATTTTCAGTCCCACGCCGACCACTCATTTAGATTAGGTACTGTTCGTAATAATACTCCCACATCCACACCACTAACCACAGGGATTTCCTTGTGCAACTAACCCACAATATCTGATAACACGCTAGACATTGCTCGTTAAAGTTTTCCCGTCCGAGAAAATGTGGCTACGCTTTATAGTTCAACGACCTTTTGACGTAACGCCATGACAGACAGCTTGGCGTCTCAATCTGTGTCTCAGGTCCGTACATGTATTTCAACTCTTTACACGACAATGGGCTTATGTGACAGCGTCGCATGTAATAATAGATTGGCACGAGATAAATTTCGATATAAGTTTCGCGAATATTATTTTGGAAAGACACGTTTAGCCTGATTAATCTGGTAGATTTAATTTTGTTTAATTTATCGGGTCTTTTGAGTCAGGTAGATAATTCAAGAATCACAATCAGAATCTTTATTTGTAAAAATAGGTAGAGTTACACAATGTGTGAGATGTTACAACATTTACATAGGTTCTCTATGTTTTGCCATTAGGCGTACAAATATTATTATCAATTTAAATTTAAATTAATGAAGTGCTAAGTATAACAATTCATGATTATTATAAATTATAGAAAGAACTAGAGTCATATTTATTCTGTGCTAGAATCACACTAATATTATAAAGGCGAAAGTTTGTGAGTGTGTGTGTGAGTGTGTGTGTGTGTTTATATGTTTGTTACTTCTTCACGCTCAAACGGCTGGACCAATTTGGATAAAATTTGGTATGGAGGTAGCTGACAACCTGGATTAACATATAGGCTACTTTTTATCCCGATATTCCCACGGGATCGACAATTACGCGGGTGAAACCGCGTGGCGCAGCTAGTAATGAATAAATATTTTTTCCAGAATGTAACAATTAAATGCTAAGAAAGCATTTCCGATGTTATACGTCAAAAATATATAGGTATCTATTAATGTCAAAACTAGGGGCCTAAAAAGGCCACTTTGGAGAATCATAAAAGGATAACATTATGAATCGTAATATGGCGAAGACAGTTCGTGTTTTCCTTTTTTTCGCTGCACTACGTAGGTATAATCAAAGAGATTGGGATTGGATTTGGATCGGATTGATTAGTATTTTAGCACAGACAAAAATAAATAAAAGAAAAATGCTTCACCAATGGGATTTAATACGATTAACTTAACGGTTAACTGTCCATTATGTTATCCTTTTATGATTCTGCCAAAGTGGCCTTTTTAGGCCCCCAGGTCAGATAACTTAATGTTGAGGAAGAGGAATTAGAGAATAGTCATCAAAATAGACCTTAAACGAGTAGTAACATATAATGATTAAAATGTTTAATACACTTTTGACATTGTCCAGATTTAACAATTTTAATGTGTCACTATCAGGCAGGTTGTCAAATATTTTTGTGGCCATACAGAAAGTACTTTTGTTCATTAAGGCTGTTCTACAATGTGAAATTTCGAGCTCTAGCTTATTTTTTAACCCCGACAGAAACAGAATGGCGTTATAAGTTTGACGTGTGTATCTGTGTGTAGCTCCCAAACGGCTGAACCGATTTTGATGATTATTTTTTTGTCACGAAGTTTTCTATAGTACTTACAGTTTTTACAAATACATTAGTTTCATAGATATATAATGACGCCGACGGTAGGGTAAGGATTTTTAAGCTTTTAAACAACTGATGACAACTATCGGTGCTGTTTCAAGTCGTGATGATTCTGTTCTCGTACTATTTAAATTACAAATGAATTTGATTTTAAATAGAAAAACTTATTTTTAGGTTAAATGGCATGGAACTCCGTTTTCTAGCTTCTACTTCCCTGTTTAAAGGTGTAGCACAAAATTAATTTAAGTTACATACGTTCACGTTATCCATATAGTATATGGTATAGATACCTACATAACATCAGTTTCGTAACAACAAAAAAACGTTGCACAAGATCGATCGCAATACAGCCAGTCATTATGTTTCGAAATAGATTTCTAGTTAGTTAGGTTTCAATTGTGACCTGTGGCCATATTACACTAAGTGATTCAAGTGACGCCCATATGGCATTCGAATAAAAGATGTAACCTTTGGCATTTCAAGTTGTTTTATTTGCTTTTGTTACACTTACAGTGGTATATATTGAAGTCTGTGACGCATCTTTTAACGTCAAGTTGTCAGGCTTGCATAAGCGAATATAAACAAGGAGAAGTGACTCCTGTTTCCGCTCGGGCCTGCGGACGGAGAGTAATGGGTAGCTCACCGTCCGATCAGGAGAAGACCCGTGCCGGACCGCACGTGTTCCACGCGCTCCTCAAAGAGATGACAGCACGGGTCAGCGGGATTGTCCGAAAGGGTTACCGCTGCCCCATAAAGGGCTAAGGAAGGAACACGAGTGGGTTTTAGTCAGTAAGAGTCTGACACTCCCATCCGCTTCACCCAGAGCGGGAGTGGTCATATGAAGATTTACCATCCTCAAAAAAAAAAAAGGGTTATTGCGTTATTATATACGTTTTTTGCAATTTGCAGGTCAGTATCAGGTTGTGTGTTCATTAAAATATGATTCGCGAGCGTAACAAGTAGTCGTCCTAGTATCTATATTGTACAGACGCCAACACATCAAGCTACCCGAAACTGTAAAATTTTCCCAATCAACATTGAACCTTATGCTTTAGCGATAAAGTTGAATGTCTATTAAAGAAATTTGATAGATTGTAGCAGCTTAATGTGCTGGCGTCTGTACTTAGAATAAGTTAGTTTGCATGCATAATAAGTCCTCTTCCTTAATTTTTTTCTTTTGCTGTTCCCAACAGGGTCCACGATTTACAACAAATGTTTACCTACCACCTAAGTATAAGTATTATACATTGTGGTCTGTGAAGTTTAGGTACTCAAAGAAAACTGATTTTGTTGTACTGATATATATTTCAATTTACTACACTACCTCCGGTTGATGGCCAATAAAATAAACTTATCAAAGGAAGCCCATGGATGCATGGAATCCCGTACCATGCTGCATCAAAATCAACTTTGTTTTTTATAGACTACACTTATTGTTCAATACAGTTTGCTATTTTATATGTATGTTTTCTGGAGATTGTATGTATTTTCTTAAATGTGTATCACGTTTGTTTTTGTTGCACCTGTTGATGCTGTGTTGTAATGGTTTTAATTTCATAAAAATACTTGTACTTTTAACTTTATTAGATTCGTTTGATTTCAGTGAGAATATTTTTAACCTTCTTTTGTTTTTGTTCTGTGATAATGTCCGTAATGTTGTTCTAATCGGCCAGATTACTGTAATGCTAATTGGTTTCCTTCCGTATGAAAATGGCTGATGACAAATTAACTATATATTATCAAAATTGTAGGGGACTCCGCACTAAGCTGCACGTTCTATATATGAATATTTTATCTAATTGTTATGACATTATTATACTCACCGAGACTTGGCTCACCTCCGAAATATTAGACTCGGAGTTCATTGATGACCGTTACACAGTATACAGATGCGACAGAGATTGCGAGGCTACTAAAAAGAAAGATGGCGGTGGTACCCTTGTTGCAGTTTTGAAGGGACTGAGATCCAGTTTAGTCAGAACCCACTATCGCCTTTTATAAAAACATTGAGCATATTATCTTACGCCTACCTAGCGCAACAAGAGGAAAATATGATGTAATATGTTCAGCATATATCCCGCCCAAAACACCCGAATGTATTTAAATAATTTGCATACTTAGAGTCACTGCAAACCTTAATGGAGGACGGGACCGTTCAAAACTTTTACTTGCTTGGAGATTATAATCTTCCTGATATTGGATGGTTCGCTTGTAGTAACAACATGGCTACTACGCAGCAAATGTGTGTTGGTAATTCCGCTGTTTGCAGGCATTTGAGTATATTCATGTCGGTGCTCAATGCCTACCAGTACAATAATATTAAGAACTCTAACGGGAGGATTCTGGATTTAGTGATAAGTAATAATGACTGTTCTGTTCTGACACCTACGGACGTATTGCTAAAACCAGATCTCTATCACCCACCGTTGTATATTCTAGTCTCTTGTAAATTGCACAGCAGTGCAATGATGCGCAAGGCGGTTCAAAAGCATAATTATTTTAAGGCGAATTATGAACACATTAATCGCGATCTACTCAAAGTTAACTGGGAGGATGAACTTCACGAGCAGTCCGCAGAAGACGCGCTGGATACGTTTTATGATATTGTTTACCAAATAATTAAAGCTCATGTTCCTCTAAAGACAATTAGGTCTACCAAATTTCCATTGTGGTTTTCACCCTCTTTAATACACATATTTAAAAATAAATTAAAGGCATGGAATTAAGACCTATCAAAACATATCTGACTATGAACAGTTTTCACTTTATAGATCGAGATTCCAAACTGATTCCAAAAATTGTTACCGTCTATACCTAAACTCAGTAGAAGATAGTATTAAAATTAACACCAAATATTTCTGGACTTATGTCTCTAATCGGCAATCTAAAGCTCCAATTCCTTCAACCATGCACTACAAAAATCAATCGTCAACCGATCCTGAGGAGATTTGTAATCTCTTTGCAAACTTCTTCCATTCGGTGTACGAACCCTCCACTCTCGCAAATATTCAAACCCACGACAGTGAATATGCTGAGAATTGTTCTCTTATTAGTAGCCTTGTGGTTAGTACTGACCAAGTACTCGGTGCCCTCAAGTCTTTAGATTGTACTAAAGGACCAGGACCAGACGGTATTCCACCCATTTTCCTTAATAAGACTGCTTATGCGTTATGTGTACCATTGTGTATTATTTATAATAAGTGTCTATGTCATCGGAACATTTCCAGAGGTCTTGAAGCGGGCTAATATTACCCCCGTTCATAAAAGCGGTCCAAAACAGAACGTTGAAAATTATCGGCCCATTTCTATATTGTCGGCCTTGTCAAAGCTTTTCGAAAGACTCGTTCACAATCAGTTGTATCCGATTGTCCATGATAAAATATTACAACAACAGCACGGGTTCGTAAAAAGAAGGTCTACAACAACTAATGTGGTATCTTTCACTGACTATTAAAATTTGTTTAATAGTATGGACTCTCGTGTGCAGGTGGACTCTGTATACACTGATTTTCGAAAAGCCTTTAACAAGGTTGATCATGAATTGCTTTTAAGGAAGCTGGCCTTTAACGGTATCCGCGGGGATTTGTTGCGTTGGTTCATATCGTATGTGTCAAATAGAACACAAAAAGTAGCTATTAATGGGTTTCATTCCACCACCATAACCGCAACGTCGGGGGTGCCTCAGGGCTCAATTCTCGGACCCCTGTTGTTTGTAATTTTTATCAACGATATCGATGTGTGTTTTCTTAACTCTATGTTTCTACTTTACGCGGACGATCTAAAAATTTTTAGACCCATTAGATCAATAACAGACTGTCACTTACTTCAACAAGATCTTAATCGCTTAGTTGAGTATTGCATTAAAAACAAACTCCTACTTAGTATACCCAAATGTTGCTGTATCAGCTTTACTAAAAATAAAACCCCATTTAAACATCCGTATGCACTACAAAGTAAAATCTTGGCCAGAGTTAACTCAATTCGTGATCTAGGAATACTGCTTGATGACAAATTGCACCTGGACGCACACGTTGATAAAATTATGAGTCAGGCTTATCGTATTTATGGTTTCGTGATAAGATCGGCCACAGAATTTATCCACCCAAGCACATATTTACATTTGTATCGATCATTAATCCGGTCTCAACTAGAATATGCAGTGCCTGTGTGGAGTCCCTATTATAATAAATATACTGACTGTATCGAGCGTTTACAATGTAAATTCCTGAAAACGATGCATTACCTCTGTTCTAGAATTCGTATTTACATCCCCTATAGCGACTTACTGAAAAAATACAACTTACTCTCTTTGAAATCTAGACGGACCTTCCTAGAAACTATGTTTCTATATGATCTGTGTAACAACTCGTATGACTGTGTGGATATCTCTAACAAGTTATGCTATGTTGTCCCTAGAACTATTCAGGGACGTGAGGTGCGCGCACGCCTTGTTTTCGCCGTCACTCCTTGTCGTACGAATGCAGGCTTGCGGGCACCTCTACGTCGCCTTACAGGCAATTTCAATAAGTTTTTCTGTAATTTGGATCTATTTGCCTTATCTGTTGGAAAATTTAGAAAAATATTGCTTGACACAATCAAACATTTATGTGAATAATATTGAATCTTTAGTATTCCTTGGTAGCTGTAATTTATTTGTATCTTATTTTGTGTACTTACTTATCTATTTTGTCCGACTTTAACTTTATCAACATTGTCTTTGTCTTTTTGTGTATCTGTGGAGAACGTTGTTGGTTGCACATTTGTATAACTCCTTATGTTCCATTTACTTGTAATATATAATGTGTAATTGTTTGTTCTTCCGAATAAATAAAATAAAATTAAAATAAAAATACAATGTGAACATAATATATTTGTTTTTCTTATTTGTCTTATTTTTTTTATAATTATTGTGTGCAACATTGATGTGCGTTGGAAGTATTTTTTTGGTGTGGCAACACGCACTTTTTAATTGTCACTTCTTTACCTTTTTTTTACCTTTTTGGGAGCTTTTGAGTGTAACTCGCAATTTTTTTTATATTTTTTAATTAAATAAGTGAAATCCATATTTTACTTCTCTCTGTGTTTTATTACAAACACTTATCATGTTAACTCCTACAAAAGTTATTTTTGTAAACAAAACCCCGGGTTTCGAAGATTTAAAAAAAAACTAAATAACCTAAAAACTAGGTAGTTTATTTTGTTTGACACGAACGGCCATTATTGCTCCAAAAACAGCCTATTCTATTATAGTTATTTTTAATTAATGTAGAATCGAAAAAGTATAATTTTTTACATGTTTTTTGTATGACATCATAGCACTTTCAAAATTCAAGGTCAAATCATATCATTTGAAACGGAACGTCATGTAAAGGGAATAAAACAATATCAACACTTTTTTTACTTTAAATTAATTTCCCTGTTCAAAAATTAAATCCCCGACGCGTAATGTCGTAAAAAATGAAGAAGATAAGTAATTACTACAATATTTTGATCTTGATGCATGAGACTTTTTGGTACGACTCTAGGTCATTCTCTTTTATTTATTTTTTTGTTTGATTGACATTTTTAGATATCGATATCCAACACGTCTACAGAGTTTCGCTAGCTAATTTAATTTGACCTTGTAGGTATACGATACAATACGATCACTAGCCTACCTTATTGCAATTAAGACTTTATAGACCAGTGGCGAAGGTACCATACAACTCGTTTCCCACCGGCTTCTCTTCGAAAATTAAGAATTATGATGAATTGACTATATTCATCATTGAAACATAATGATTTTATTTTTGTAAGTAGGTTTGCACAAACACTTTTACACGTTAATCATATATTTTAAAACTAGATGAGGTCGGCGTTACCTATCTGACTACTCTGAGAAGAAAGGCCGAAACAAACTCAGAGGTCATAGTCTCTTTTAAAGTCCAGACTTAATCTAGGTCTGGTTATATGAAGACCATGTTGATCGATGTCCGAGATGGTTTTTTGAGGAAAGAACCAGACAGATTGAGAGGACCTGTCCAGTCAGTGCACGCATTTCTCAGAAATCGTGCAGCTCAACTCAAGACTTAGGGGCTCAACGATTCGACGAACAATACCAAAGAAAGGACAATAATCATATCATACTGTAGGTATTTAATACACCATAAAATTAAAACATTGCAAAACGCCTATATGCCTATGTATTTTGTTGGCTCCGGCTTACCTGTCATAAATTCACCCTTCGCGGTGGCGAGCGGTGGCTAAAGGTATATTTAATAAGGAACACATAATACTGTGACATAAAATATCAGAAATATTAGACATAAAAATTACTATTTCCTTACGCGATGCAAGTTCCAGCTCACTTTACCGTTTCCATATAAAAATAGTAGACAACATAAAATGCAGGATGGCGCAAAAATACAGCTATTATAAATAAATAATCTATTGCAGTCATTAAGTTAGATGGAGTAGGTAGTTGTGCATGTATGTGTGCATCAGGGTCACTAACCTCGGACATTTTCAACGAACACCGGACTAGACATTATGATGACGCGGACCTCTGATAAGTTAATAGCACATAATGTTTACTATGTAATATGGCATAGATTAGAATATCTCGTTCCAGAAGATTGTTATATAGGCTTGCCCACACAGAGCAGTAAACGTTATAGGTTTACTGCTCTGTGTGGGCTAGCCTATAGCCTACAGTAGTCGACAGATGCACGTATTTTGAAAACAAAGGTTTGGTCAGTGTGAAATTCTCCAAGAGCTTCACGGTACCGGGAGGAATAAATTCAAGGTTTTTCTCGTAGGTCATCATCATCTGCCTAGCCTTTTCCCAACTATGTTGGGGTCGGCTTCCAGTCTAACCGGATGCAGCTGAATACCAGTATTTTACTTGGAGCGACTGCCTATCTGACCTCCACAACCCAGTTACTGTGTGATACGATGATACCCCTTGGTAAGACTGGCTGTCAGATTGTCGGGCTTCTGACTACCCGTAACGACTGTCAAAGATCCACTAATGACAGCCGGGACCCGCTTAACGTGCTTTCCGAGGCAAGGAGGGGTCACGGTATGTAAAGATGGTCACCCATCCACTGACCAACCGCAGCAAGCGTAGCTTAACCTGATCGATCGACCCTTGCAGCTGTCATTCCTTAGCCAAAAGCCCCTCTTTCTACGTTTACGTAGCCCGTTTCTCTCGTATCTTCCATAATTATTCCTATAAAATCTTAGGTACGTATTTTACAACTTAATATTTTTGCTTGACCGCCTAATCTGACACCTAAGCCACAGAACACTATTACTCCTAGCGGCCTAAGCTCTTCTAATTATAAATCTTCCTGTTTGTCTGGTATTTCATGCCAATAACTTTCAACTGACTCGCCGAGGTTGCAAGCCTAAGCACTGAATAGGCCATAGTCTCTACAGTACGTTTAGGAGGGGCTTGTAGGGCGGTTGGTCCGTTGACGGGTGTCCATCTTTACATACCAAGACTCGGTGTCTCAGAAAGCATGTTAAGCTGTTGGTCTCGGCTGTCATTCAAGTCGATCTTTGACAGTCGTTACGGGTCGTCAGAAGCCCGAAAATCTGACAGCCAGTCTTACCAAGGGGTTTCGTATTATCCAGTAACTGGGTTGTAGAGGTCAGATAGGTGACTGCCGACTAAAATACTGGTACTCAGCTGCATCCGCTTAGACTGGAAGCCAACCCCACCATAGTTGGGAAAAGGTTAGGCAGATGACAGATGAAGGACGGATACTTAACTTCTGTTCAAATAACTGTGCAGACCGAGATAGCAACTCTGCTGGTAAGTATATCGATTCTAAGGTACTTATGTGGTAACAGAGTGTACCTAATAAGCACTGGTACCTACTCGTATAAGGGAATAAATTTTAATGTAACATGCAACATTTTCAATGACATCATATTATTGGCAGTTAGATAACTTCAAAATGACCTTGATTTATATGAGACGAGTATTTTAAATGTCCATATCGGCAGCTGTATTATGTATGTTGACATAATTTTATGCAAAAAAAACATCCGAATTGAGAATCTCGTCGTTTTTGAAGTCTGTTAAAAAAGACTTTGAAAAACAGGTTATTTTTTCATCGTCGTTGCATAGTTTTATGGGCTGGGAGATAAGCTTTTATCTGAATAATTTTTACTATTTTAGTTATCACTTCCTTACAAAAAAAATATAAAAAACTAGCTGCATCCCCGGTTTCACCCGCATAAGTCACGATCCCGTGGGAATATCCGGATAAAAAGTATCCAGGTTATGGCCTACCGATGTGCCAAATTTCATCCAAACCTGTTCAGCCGTTTTAACGTGAAAACGTAACAAAAAAACACACAAGAACAAATATTTCCTCTTTAAGTATTATGTAAAATATTAGTTTAGATATCAAGGATGAGAAAAATCATGGCCACCAAAAAATGTCTTTTTTATTATTTTGTTTATTTCACGTATATTATTATTATTTTGTAATAATTTACTATCCGCTTTAAAAACCTTGCATAACGAAATAAAATGATTACAATGCACTATCTGAGTGAGTCACATAATGCACAATTTAATCTGTGTTCCGGACCACAGCGGATACTAGGTCAAATACCCGATGACCTTTACCGCCAATTATGTCACTGTTTCGAGGCAAAACTTTTGTTTTATTTTCAATGAACAACTGAAAGGTGAAAAAGCTAAGTTTTTCGACTGAAGTAAAGGGCTGATACATGATATTTATTTCTGTAAATTATTTAAATTTGGGATTGATGAGTTTAGTGCAAGTGCTCATGTAATTATTCGGGAAGTCGTCTGGGGGAGGCCTATGTCCAGCAGTGGACTGCGATAGGCTGAGGTGATTGAAAACGTTCAAAATCAGTCTCATCTTGGCGACAAACAAAATGTCAAAAATGTAGGGAAATTAGAGGTGTTTCTGACATATTGAGACAAAGATCAAACTGTGAATGTTCTTAAAATTACGAGATTTGCCCTCCTGATCTGAGTTGATGCAGGCCTGGTCTTCAGCACGATACCCGTTGATAGTGTTATTAAATGTCTGTAAAAAATAGACTACCAGAATTTTTTTTCTTATACTTCATTAATTTATTCATAAAACAATTCACATTGTGTTTGAACATTAGATATTATTATTATAATCGCATAATAAGTTCATCACCATCATCACTTCAGCCGACAGACGTCCACTGCTGGACATAGGCCTCCCCCAATTTTGGGGGGGTTTGCCATAATCGCCACGCTTGGCAGGCGGGTTGGCGATCGCAGTATGGTATGATGGTGGAATGCATAGAGAACGCTGCTGCCCATTCTCCGGTAAGATCCTTAGTCGCCTTTTACGACACCCACGGGAAGTAAGGGGTGGTGCTATTCTTTAAGTCCGGCACCACACAGACAAAGATATGGCGACATAATAAGTTACATACGACCTTTTTGATTAAGTATTAACCATCCAAATCAGTCGTCTTCGAAACAGAAATCAAATTATAGTTCAACGTATTTTCAAAATGAGATGTTGTTATGTAAAATTAAACATAGTAATTGCACCTATGTACGAGTATGTAATAAGGACAATGACGGCGTGATCTCATCATTTCTGTGAACCGTTCAAATATTTGATAACCGTATAAAACAAAGAACCGCTTTCCATAACGTAACTCTTTGTGCTATAAAAATATTGTTACACAGGGTGTTTGGTAGAAGGACCGACACAGTTTTTTGGGGGATTGGGGACATCATTTACTAGCCCAAAATTGTTTTATTTTTCATTTTTATTATGAATTTTTTAATTTAAATTTTTCGTTCCTTAACACAATTTTAAGACTTTGGAAGCACTAAAGTTATTTTTTAGAACCAATTGTACATAAATATACTTTGAAGATAACACCAAAAATATTGCGGTCTATTACAACCACGAACAAAAAAGTTGTGACGATATTTCGGGTGATTAAAAAGAAAGATATTATTATCTCAATTATCTACCGTGACACTTACGACAGGTGTTTTGAGTGAAAACTAGGATAATATGACACTTCCTATCCCTAAGAAAATTGTGTCGGTCCTTCTACCAAACACCCTGTATAAGCTAGAATGACTTTTATATTGGCTGACATAGGTAAATAATAATAATTAATTGCAATCTGCCTAGCCTTTTCCCAACTATGTTAGCGTCGGCCTCCAGTCTAACAGTATTTTACATGGAGCGACTGCCTATCTGACCTCCACAACCCATCCGATACCCCTTGGTAAGACTGGTTTGTCCGACTTTCGGGCTTCTGACTACCCATAGCGACTGTCAAAGATCGACGTGACCGCCGGGACAAACGGCATAACGTGCTTTCCGAGGCACGGAGGGGTCACGGTAAAGATGGTCAGCCATCCACAGACCAACCGCGGCAAGCGGAGCTTAACCTGATCGATCGACCTGTGCGGCTGTTATCATTTAGCCGCGGGCCCCTCAAATAATAATAACTAATTATTGTACAAAATTTGTTTTTCTAGCTGAACAGACAGCTGTGAACGAACAGACTTGCCACTTCTTCTACCCAGCTAAAGCACTGGGATGTGGTGAAGGGCAGGCGTTCCGGAGACTGTCTTATTATGTAATTTTGATGTCCAAAAACTGCTGATTCTCAGCCAGCTAGTTTGAATAAATAAATGACTTTTGATTTTGTCAATTTAATACGAAATACCTATGTTAATTTAATAGCTTATGAAAAGCCCTTTCATAGCCAATTTACATAATAATGAACGATGGTAGCTGAAGGTCGACCCAATTATAAAAAGGTAAGAAGATAAAGGACAAACGCAATCCAGTCAACTATAAATATGAGTAAATTAAAAGATACAGAACCATCTAGCAGTCTAGGAGAAAGTTATCAAGAACCACAGAACAGATAAAAGTCAAGAACCATCTTTTTAACAAAAAAATCTAACATAATAAAATTATGATACGGAAAGCTGTAAGTAAAGCTTTAGTGCATCGAACTATGGGCATACGCACCGGATATGAGTCACGCGATAATGTTATCCTCTTCCGATAATGTTCACTTTCACAGATTACATACTTTTTATTACATCACTTCAGCCGCAGCCATTAACATAAGTTTATTACTGTATAACTGTAACCCAATTAAAAATAATTGGATTTTAGATCCTAATGACATAATACAATAATGAGAGCAGTGGTGACCCAGTGGTAACGTCCGCGACTCGCGAGTTCTACATCGTAGGTTCGAACTCAGTCAGGCACTTTGTATACCTATACAAATCATTTCATAATTAAGTACGTAGCTTTATGTCAGTTGCTAATACAATCATGCAATGAGGAGCGTCAAAATCTTATCTAAAATCCTCGAAAGAGCTCAACGCGCAGTCCACAAAACTCTGCTACATAAACCATACTGTTTTCCTACAGAAATCCTGTTTGCAGAAGCTTCCCTGCTAGACGTCAGCAAATTATATATACTGAACGTAACAATACCCACATCAAAACTTCGGAAAGGAGTGTTTTAGGTAGTTTACAGGCCAAACGCAAATTCAGAATTCCAAATCCCCCAGTGAAATTCGCATACACACAGACTTACGCGGTGATCAAACAGTGCAATATAAGAAATTGCACTCGCAAACAAATAAAAACAGACTAACATCCTAATTACAAGTCATATGACGAAGCAGAAAAGGTAATTACAGTGGTTAAATAGTTTTTGCACATATACATACAATTCTTTCGTATGTCTCACATACACTTACGCTTAAACGCCCTCAGATTAATTCTCGATTTGATTGATTTATGTTTTCTTAAAAAAATTTGATTATTTTTAGTTTTTTTGTTAAAATAAACGTTTAAATGGTGAACCCTCCATAATGGTGCTCAAAATACAGGCTTGCCTAGTTTGAGGCCAATCTAAAATCTTAAACTTATTAATAAATAAACTAGTAGCTGAAGAGTTGGTTTGAACGCGCTAATCTATAGAACCAGTATGATTTAAAAAAAATGCATTGGATGGACCAATTCTTGAGGAACATCACGCTAAGACCCTAAAGAGCCAAGCAAAAGAAAACAAGTCAGAAATAACGCTTAGCGAAAATGATGACGATGACGACGCGGCCGGGGGAAGAAGAAATTTAAAAAAAAACGAAATGTTTGCCATAGCCATAGGTAGTGTTAACCGGAAACCAGACAGAGAGTCAGAGACTGACCCTATTAGGGCTACTGACCCAAAATGCACAACAATAATTTGTTTATCAACTAGGTTTACAACAAAGACATAACATTCAACATCCATTACAGAATAACGTGTCATAACAGAATCCTTTGCCGTTGAATCATAGCTTATCGCAAACAACTGCTTATTTAGGTCTGCAGATGACGATAATACTCAAAGTGGCCCTTTGTTTCGTATATTCAATTAGATACAATGGATGCAACTATTGTTTTCGAAAAAAACCCTAAACGTTTGGAAAAAAATGTGGCACTGGCTGACAGCTCCAACCATGCGTTGTGTTAGTTGGGCCGTGAAATAAGCGGATGTTATGAAAACACAATTTAAATATAAACGTGAATGCACAGTTTAATTTCAGAGTTTTCGAAAATTGTCATCATCTAGCCGTCGCCTAGCCTTTTCCCAATTATGTTGGGGTAGTCTAACCGGATGCAGCTGAATACCAACCAGTATTTTACATGGAGCCTATCTGACCTCCACAACCCAGTTACTGGGTAATATGATACCCCTTGGTAAGACTAGTTGTCAAACTTTCGGGCTTCTGACTACCCGTAACGACTGTCAAAGATCCACGAATGACAGCCGGGACCAACAGCTTAACGTGCTTTCCGAGGCACGGAGAGGTCACGGTATGTATAGATGGTCGCCCATCCATAGACCAACCCCGGCAAGCGTAGCTTAACCTGATCGATCGACCTGTGCGGCTGTTAATATTTAGCCACGGGCCCCTCGTTTTCAAAAATTGTATTTATTTTAAAGCGGTCCATACAACACAGGTCCTTTGTTCTAGATATTGACTACAGAGCCATCAATTCCAAAAATACCATGTCATGTTTTGATACGATACGAAGAGGATCCCCTTATTTGTAAACATCCTGCGCTTTCAATGAACAACCGCGCTGTCTCCCGCTGCTCACAAGGCCACAACCAAAAAGATAAACAATAATTTATCTGTCAAAAAGTTTGAGTGTATGACAGGATGCCACAGACAAAGAGTAGGTTGTAAATGAATAATAAAGGGACGGAAGCGCGTCAACCTTTCTCATTGTTCAGTTCAACGCATGACCGGCCATTCGGTTTTATGTCTCCATTTTGGTCTATCGCGATCGGAGTAAAGTAGCATCAATTATTTTATTTTGTATGCATTGGTCCAATAATTCATGGAAAAGGCTGGATTATTCCATGGCATCGATCAACTACCAAACAGTGCGATTTTGTCGTTGTTGTGTCCTTGTCATTAATTCCTTATTATCTCTTTATTGACATAGATCAGACGATAAGTTTCCTGCTTTTAGAGTTATGCCAAAGGCTAGGCAGTGTTATGCGCTAAGAGCATCATAATGCAATCGTTAGTTTAGGTAATTCTAAACCATAATTACATGGCTATGCAATTGGACTCTATCTTATAATTTGAGAGTCCTTGAATAGATAACTAAATATAAGAAAGGATTTCTTTTAAAAAAATGTCCACACCAAGCGTCGTCGAAGTAAAATAAAGTAAAGTAAAATAAATACTTACCTACAAAAATAAAAGTCGAAACAGACAAATAAAAATTTAAAAAGGTAACCAAAATTAAAAGTGTCGACAGGAGTAGGTATCATGAGTAGGTACTTTACTTAAATTACTTAAAGTAAGCATGTAGGTAGCTAAGTGAGGTAGGTAAGCATTTTTATCAAAGTACAACGTTCCATTATTTCAAGGTTCATTGATGTTTTCCGAGCTGGGAAATACCCGGACAGACCTTACAGTGCAAATACAGGTACAAGAAGTATAAACAATCTAAAAAAAAATGCTAGTAACCAACTTTTTGTAGGTAAGTAGGTATATTTTGCACATACGTTGCACAGTATTCCAAACAATACTGTTCAAAGATATCGCACATAAACACCGCTACCATTAATTTGATACCGCATTTCCGATGTGGGTACCTAATATAATAAGTCTAATAATAAATAACCCACCCTACTTTGTATCGATGGTAAAGAAACAAGGAGTACCTACATATGAATGGCCGCTAGAATAAAGAATCATCACATAACACACTTGAACCTGCCCATCCTCTTCAAAGAATCACTTTTTCTTGAGAATATTAAGTTCTCCACTTAAATAACAGAACATCTGAACACTTCATTTCGGAGTCAAAAAAACTAAACAACAAGAAACGTAAAAAGTCAAACGGCAAATCCTTAGTTCCAAGCATGTAAGCATGTCATGTATATGTAAACTGCTGCAATTCTACATATTTTCGAACGATATACATTAATAACAAAAAACATACAGCCAACATTTACATAGTATTATAGTGAAGAATGTCGGCATGTAATCCGATCGCCATGTTTCTTCTGAATGGGGAATCGAAACCGGACCATTCTGTGTATTGACGTAATGCTTTCTCAAAACCAATATTAGTGTGGCATCACGTACAATAGCCCATTTAAAAGATACGGTGCGATTCAATAAAAGATTACCTGGTACTTTTTAATGTAGAATAGTGCTTTGTGGTTTCCGAACATTCTATATAGAACCGAGCGAACAGCTGAGAGGAGCCTTATTGTGGCAGGGGGATCGACGCGCAACCTGAACACCATGGATTTACTGAAGTATATAATTCTGAACCCACCTGTTGAAACTTTGCGCCGGTTATTGAAAACAATTAAAAAATAGCTATTCCATACATTTTGTCCGCGTAGACATTGCACTTTTACATCAGCAGATTTTATTCAGATTTTTTTTTATAACCTTCGATAAACTTTCTATGGGGTCCAGCATGGTAATTGCGTAACACACTATTAGTAGCAATGGGTTTCATTTTGACAGTTGAACAACATCCATTGCGTCATTTACGTTGTTGATCCAACACATTTTTCGAACATAAGGAGCAATAGATTAGCAATATGCTTCAAAATTATTCCAATTGATAGTAATAGTGTGTTACGCAATTAGGGTGCTGATTTATGTGCTGAATCCATGGTTATAGTTTGCGTCACGATGATGCCACCCTGTATGTACAGTCACCAAAAGAGATAAGTAACCAGGGTCGTCGGATATCGTAGAAGTTTAGTAAGAAACCGATGGATGTTTTCCAGAAAAGGGCGGTCGACCACTTTTCACCCTTACGCCCACAGTAATAACACAGTATAAAGATCATACAGTATTTCGACTTCATACAAACGGACGAAACGCGAGCGATACCTTCGCGCCTCGACCTCGGCATGCGCTCGGCATGCAGACAGTCGCGACTGTGCCGCAGTGACGAACGGACGGTGTGTTGTTTTTTTAACAATAACCGCGCGATTTTTTCACTAAAAATAAGTTCAAGTTCATATATAATATGACGAGTAGGCTATATTGTGCTACAATAAGATTATACTATAATTAAGATATACGGACTACAATAAGATTAATTCGCAAACTTTTTGATTGTACCCAGCGATGATTTTGTATAGAAAAAATGGAGGAAATATTCCGAACTTCATTTAAAACCAAACATTATAAATTGTAAAGTAGCTGCAGGTATCTATAACCAAGTATAAGATATTCCTTTTTCTCCACCTTGTCCGTGTTTCAAACAATTTTTAACTAAGCTTTATATTAGAATGCGGATTTTTTATACTTTAAAATTTAATAATAAAGCATTTCGTACGTCTCAGTCGAGGCGCAAATATTTTTCGGTCGCAAATTTATAAGATTTGTTATTCAAACATAAACATGGTTTTTTAATTAAATCTAACAATAAAAAAATAACACCCATTTTTATTAAACACTTCCTATATGTTTATATAAAAAAAGTATATTTATTTATTTATTTTATTATTTATGTACTCACAGTAAAATACAATAACAAAACTAAATGGAAACACAAAGTAGGCAAATGTAATTAAAATGCTGGAGGCGGGCAGCCCTACCGCATGTTTACGTACCGCGCGGCTGTAGGCATTTATTTCAAGGTTACGGCCGAGTTACAATACTGTATGATCTTTATACTGTGGTAATAAGGTTGAAAAGTGGTGCAACGCCAGTGTCGGCAACCTACTATTGCAGCACGTAGGTACCTATTAAAATTACAGAACCGATTTTTTTACTGAATAGTCTACTCTCTAAGAGCGTCGTTGAAGATAAGATATGGGTCCGTTCGAAAGTATGTAGTTGATACGTCAAAACAAGTGTCAGAATTATTTTTTCGGACGGGCAAATACGTAACAGGAGTAAGGACAACTGTCAAATCGTGTTGTCATTCATTTTTAGTTCGGATCCCGAACTAATCATATGTACATAAGTAACACGATTTGGGTTTGCCCGTGTCTTCGGCCGAAACTGATGTTGCCTTAGCACGAATGCTTAGGGTGTACACCCCCAGCGTTTTTCGCCACTAAGTACTAGTGAAGACTTCATAGATTTCAGATGACTATTGTATTCTTGCACGTTGTAATAGTAAATCGTAAGGTCGTAACCACTGAGCACTGAGCACTACCCAAGAAACCGAAAAAGAAGTAAGTACCTAGTAACTACCACCCATCTGATGTGTATAAAAGAAATATTACCAGTAGTAATCAACCACCCTAAAACTATATCTTTACTTTTAAACAAAAAACAACTGAACTCTTTTCCCACAACCTGATGTTGAGTAACCCATTCTGCACCTTTGAATGCAGTCAATCAATTTCACCAAGTCATCGCTCTCGTAGAGTAGTGCCCGGTCGACCGCCAGCTAGACAGACAGTCCGATAGGTCAAACAACATTTCAATCAACATCTTTGTTTCTAACATCTCTGAGAACCACTTAACGGATTAATTTGTATGTCATTGTTTTTTCTGTTCTGTTTTAAAAACAAAAGTAAAAATGGTGGAGTTTTGTTACAAAATTAAAATGTATTGTCATTCGTTTGGATTAAACTTTTAAAGAAATATATATTATTTATATATTTCTGACAGTGACTGTGATTACAGTTTTAAAAATCAGGTTCTCATATTGTGGATCCAGTTGATAGTTATTAGTTACCATGTAATTAATGAGTTTATTCCTCCGGACTCCACAGAAAGTGAAGCCTGTTTTTTTCAACCGGTTGAAGTAATAATTAATTAATATTTTAATGTGTTTAGTTAATGATTTGGTCTTCGATTTTACAAACTGATATGAGTATGGAACCTAAGGGCCTGTGTACACCACGTTTTTCAAACGCGTCGTCGACCCGCGTTTTAGAAACGTGCGTCGACGGCGCGCTTTTATCCTACAGGCGGTCTACAGGCTGCGTCTGACTCGCGTGCGTATCGCTACAAACGCGCGTCAACGGCGCGTTTAAAAAACGTGGTGTGCACAGGCCCTTAGATAGAAACACGCTTGTACGAAACGACTACAGAAAGCAAAGCTCATTGAATTCTCTATTCCTAGACAGCACGTTTCGCCGAAAACTTTGTTGATATAAAACATTGTTTGCAGATATCTCGATCCATAGGAAGCACTGTTCACAGTGATCTCTGTTCATACTACATACTACAGTTTGACAGCCCTTAAAAATTAAGAGAATTTCTTCAACTACTTAATTTCTCGAACCCAGTCGTAAACAAACAAAGACACGAAGCGGCCGGGTGGTCCTCCATTATAATAGCAGGAATGACAACCACTTTTTATAACCCCCACACTAATCTGATTAACAATAAATAATAAAATAAAATTGTGACCACGTTCGGCCACATAAACATAATTATTCCATGTGCGTGGCTCTGCATTCTCAGTCCTATTAAGAAACAAAATGTCTTACCAGTTTCGTTTAACAAGTTTGAAAATTAATCATGTTTGTTGGCGTTGAATTGATTGAAAATTAATCAATCTGTACCTCTACCATGAGTTGTTATCGAAAACTTACTCGCTAGCGTATTAACGTGGATCGAATAGATTTCGATAATGCTTGCACCATGAGTTTTACGGAGTTTTACGCAGGCGCTAAGGTAAACTCGATAGATCGTGTCGTATGTAACGTCACTTCCTTAACACATTGAAGGACACTGAACGCCTATAGACGTAATAACAATAAAACTTCTATTGTGTCTCGTTCAGTGTCCTTCAATGTGTTAAGTTTTGTTTCTTTCTTTCTCAGTAATAAGGAGAGAGAACGGCATATATTATGCTCAAAATGTAGTGCTATCGCCTATGCTTAAAATGTTATGATAGGCAATAATCCGACTAAATAGAATGGTTGGCGGTTAGTGAACTTCTTAAGGTATTTAGTGGTTGTTGAATTTTTATTCCTTATATGTCACTGTTGTGTCATCGAGTGTCGTTTTCAATTTGTAATTTTGTATTTGTTGACATTGTGTTCACGGCGTTTTTTAATAAAATTCAGTTAAATAAGTTTACAGAATGACAATAATACAATGAGGACCAGTATGGCACAATTTTTAGAAACTGCCTGTCGCTTCTGCGCTAAGAATCGCCGGTTCATTTGTCGCATGGAGCAAAAAGTTGTGTGATCCAATCTTCCAAAGAAATATACCTAATTGTTCCGGGTCTGGATGTTTGTGCATGTGATATTTGTGTTTGTAATGCACCTACGATACAGGGGAAATCCTAGTGTCCAATGTTTAAAGAAAAAAATGTGTAGTTAGTAGGTAACAAGTATGTGTTTTTATGTCAATTTTTGTGTTCCTTATTTTGTTAAATATGCTGTATGTTTCCCATATAATAATAAAATAAATGAAAAGGTCGTATAAGTAAAATGTCTTTTATTTAAATTTAATTTAATATTCATCACAGAAAGCCTCCTAGGTAGCTGCGAAATGTCCCGCCCATTGGTAAGCTAGAATTTCATTTTCTTGTAATTTTGGCTTGAAATTCACGTTCTTTACGTCGTTGGTCTTCAAATTCAGCGGCCGCCAACATATTCCATGCTAAATAAGCTCTTCCAGACATTATTTTGACTCAAAATACTCAAAAACGTATATAATTTCAATGTAAACATATGTTTCACGCGTCAAAATGCTAGTGAGTGACGTAACTACTATCGTAAGCGTATTTTTCGATAGCGTCTGTCAAATTATTAACTCATGGTGCCGTTTTGTATGGCGACAGCTGAAAAACGTTAGTGACTATCGAATAGATTACGTTAGGTTTCTTACCTATCGAAATCTATAGTGCTCATGGTACGAATTTTAATTCTTTCGGTGACCGCTAGGGGCGCTGTACAATATTTCATACATATTATTTACGTAGACGCTAGCGAGTTTTGGCTGTGCAAACTCATGGTAGAGCTACTGATTAGAAATTATAAGGAAATTAGTTTTGGGAAGATTATGATAACGTGCACTTACGGGTCCCGCAGACAGGCGCGACACGACACTAGTTAGTAGAACCATAGAAATGTCAAAAACTTTCTTATACCTATGAGTAGAACAATTTTTACGAAAACTTCGTACAATTTGTTCTACCAGAATCCCGTCGCTCGGTCGCGTCGCGCCTGTATACGGGTGCCCTAATTATAAATGATGAACATCCAATTGACACTTCTACAAATCACATCAGTTTCGAATAAAATACAAATAAATATTAAACGTATTATTTTCCGGAACATAATCCCTTTAGGAACCCAATAACAACTTATTCTATGTCAAATAAATGTTTATAAATAAATTATATATTGACATCGAACAAGAATTAAGTGCCAGGTGGCTTGGGGGCTAATAGGAGCATTAATTAATTTAATAGACCCATAACTTTACGGATCTAGGTCCAATCGCAGACTAACGGGAGTCCCAAGAAGAGGCGATGTTATTAACGCCACAGATTTAAATTAGCGGAAACATTAAAAATATAGCTACATTTTATGCTAAAAGTGATAAGTCCACATTCCAACAATTCTGTTGCGGTTACGACTAACACTAGTTTTATATTGCACGACTCATAATGCGAAGCATTAGAGAGTGATTTACGATCGAAAAAATTTTAACACCTCCTTTCTGCAACTGTTTTTATCCTTTACCTTTTTTTTTCTATTCTTATACTCTTGCTAGTATACAAAACCTACTTAATTTATATACCATTGTATAGATAATTTAATGGAGATTAATTCTGTACTTTTCAAATATTGATTTAAGACAGTAGAAACGAAAAAAACACCAAAATATTTCTAAAAAAATTTTATCAATCAAGTGTGAAACCGGAAAACATTGTAGCTTGCGAAAAAATCAATTGATTGAGTTTTTTTTTTAATAAATAGTTTCACCCATAGGTTATAAGGTTCCCCACCTTATTAGAAATGACTCTATTATTCAAAGTAGTATAATTAATAAAAAAAGTTTTTAGGGTTCCGTTGCCATGGCAAATGGCAAAAAACGGAACCCTTATAGATTCCACCACGCCCACGAGGGCCCAGTGCGGGGTGGTAGCTGTCACATGCCTTCGAATTTTTGGTTTTAGGACATGCCGGTTTCCTCACGATGTTTTCCTTTACCATTTTGAGAGCCGTGGTGATGAAATAATTTGCGCAAAGTAATGCGCTTGACTGGGTTCGAACGGTACCACTGGGCCATCACTGCTTAAGGAGGTAAGGTAACTGATGCAATTAAGAACAATTTGATTAATTTCCAAGATACTTTATAGAGTACCAAGGGCATAAAGGGAAAATAACGTGTCCCTTACTTGCCAGCCTCATCCAGGTTTTGCCCATGGTAACAATGTTGTCTACCCATCTCGCCGCAGCCGCCGGACGACCGACATCTCGTCTTCCAGTCCTTGGTCGCCACTCTGACACAGCCTTGTTCCACCTGCCATCACTGCGCCTTGCCAGGTCTCTTGCCTAACTCCATTTGAGTTCCATAATACGCTTTCCGAAATCGAAAACCTTCGTACGTCTTCGTATCTCGACGTTTGGAACTCGGTCTATTGTCTATAATCATCATCATCATCATTTCAGCCGAAAGACGTCCACTGCTGGACATAGGCCTCCTCCTCCTCCAAGCACCTCCACTTCGACCGGTGCTGTGCTTCTCGCATCCAACGGGTTCCTGCGGCCTTCACAAGGTCGTCGGTCCACTTTGTGGGAGGCCTTCCAACGCTACGTCTTCCGGTAGGCGGTCGTCACTCCAGAACCTTTCGGCCCCATCGGCCATCTGTTCTGCGAGCAATGTGCCCTGCCCACTGCCACTTAAGTTTGGCAATTCTTCGGGCTATGTCGGTTACCTTGGTTCTCGTGCGGATCCCCTCATTCCTGATTCGATCACGCAGGTCTATAATACTAATAATAGGTGGTCAGGTGGTCAGGTGTCTATAATAATCAGCTGATAAATCCAATATGTCTACTTACATAAGTACTTCGTTTGTGAGAAAGAAGAAACCGTCCACGTCGAAAGTATCTAAAGTGAAAATAAGTACACTTATAAGAATTTATTTTACGATGCATTGGTTAGTAATTAATCGATGTTACTTCAATTACACAGCACTCCTTTCACTATTAATGGATCATTTTATAATAACTAGTGCAGGTAGCTCCCGGCAACTTTGAGACCACCTACAGAGGACCACAGGGGCTATGTTACCGTATATGGCTCCTTTGTACTAACGATCATATTACTTTAGCTATTAAATACTGGATACACGATTATTACATGTTTCCTTGAAGACGTCTTTCCAATCGAACTTAATCATCCTTTGTTGAAAATGATTTAGTTTAACAGCTTATTAATTACATTCCAGAACCAAGAGATTAAATGGTTAAATGAGGAGATAATGCTGTCAACTCAGACAGTTAGGTCATCCACTATTAAGTAGTCAATAGACACGAATGTCACTCTATGTTTACTACAAACTTCTAGGGAGTTTTACTACATACTAAAGATACACGTATCAAATCTAAAAGGGATCGGCACCGTATCGCCTTTCGCCTCACCGTCAAACAGGCGTCAACCTAATCTAAGCACGTAACCAAAGCGGATCAGAAGCCTTACGTCGACTCGGCTACGGCTAGGCGACGCCGCGCTTACGGCTCGCCGACCGCTGGTTGATAGTGTAGCAGGCAGGCCGGAGGGGTGAGAGCGGCAAGGGTGGACGAAGAGACGTAAGCTCGGGTACGGAGAGACGTAAGCGCGGGGACGACGAGCCGTAGGTAAGCACGAGGACGACGAGCCGTAACGCACCGCGGTTCGTGAGCTTGTCCCGAGGCGAGGCGATTACGTTACGATTCCGATTAGTGTGCGTTGCAGTAGGGAGATTCATACAAAGAATACTGAACGGTTCGAGTTGATACGGTGCTTTCCGGTTTGATAAGTGTGGTGTGCACCTTTGTGTGCCTACACCTTTAGTAAGTACTCGTCAACTTTGTTGTAGTAGGTACGTTTCTTATTAAGCTTACTTACAAATTAATAGCAAAAAGTAAAAGCACATAACTGATAGAAAGTGCAAGATATTTCTCATTGAAGAGTATGTGAGAACAAAATACACATAACTTAAGACTGATCACGGTTATTAGAT
This sequence comes from Mesoligia furuncula, assembly GCA_916614155.1. Taxonomy (NCBI): domain Eukaryota; kingdom Metazoa; phylum Arthropoda; class Insecta; order Lepidoptera; family Noctuidae; genus Mesoligia; species Mesoligia furuncula. Next base: position 10,483,279 of record OU744794.1, read on the forward strand.
ACATGTAAGACTTTCATACGAACAGTAATGAGCTTCTAACGGTTCAAGGTACGTAAGTGGCCAGGATTCTAACGTGAATTTCGCTTCTTAATTTTTAACCGACTTCTAAAAAAGGAGGAGGTTCTCAATTCGGATGTTTGTATTTTGTTTTTTTTTTATGTTTGTTCGGGCATAACTCCGTCGCTTGCCAACCGATTAGAAAAATTCTTTTTTTGTTGGAAAGGGTTTACTTCCCAAATGGTCCCATGAAAATTTTATCGAAATTGGATGAGCGGTTTTTGAAAAATCAACAAAAATCTAAAAATTTATCTACATTGCCTACATTAACGATCGTTTCGTTTACTCTGCATTGCGTTTTTTGTTCGCGCATAACTCCGTCATTCACGAACCGATTTGAAAACATCTTTTTTTAATTAAAGTAACTTGAGCATTTGCTCTCGGAAATCATCATTTGGTAAAGTGGAGCTGATGATAAAGACCACAGATGGCCATCAGAACTACTCAATGACAAATATTTCACGGGTTGCGATTCGATTACTTAAATATAGTTAATAAGCAATTTATGCTCGTTACAATGCGTATGGTGAAATGGAGCTGATGGTGACTTCTTAATCAGCTCCAGTTCTCCTGGTTCTCGTTAGGGGAACTCCTCAACAATTAACGACCCTGCATCGAGTAAAGCAATATTTTGTAAAAGGTGATGAGCAGTTGACATTAAGCTATTGTAACTTAGATAAATTACAAACTAACCCACTAAAAAGTGAAAAATAAAAACTTTTTTACAAAAAAAAAACAACCGACTTCCAAAAAACACTATAAAGTGAAAAATAACTTTAATTTCGGAAGTCGGTGGCAAACTAAAATACAAATCCAAAGACACCGACTTCCGAAATTAAAGTTATTTTTCACTTTATAGTGTTTTTTGGAAGTCGGTTGTTTTTTTTTTGTAAAAAAGTTTTTATATTTAAATTAGGAACTAAAATTCTTTTTTTTTTGTTACCATCTAGTTCGCTTCTTCATTTTATTTAAATTAGGAACTTAAATTCGATTTTTTTTTTGTTTCCATGTTGATTCTCTTTAGTGCAAAACATTACTTAGATTACATAATCTATAAACACCTTTATTGCAATACTATTTCTAATAATATTGTACAAGAAGTATTAGTATTGTAGATATATCAAACACTAGCTGAACTGGCAAACGTTGTATTTCTAAACAAAAGTACAAAAAAAGAAAGATAAAAAGTATATTATATATATATGTACATATATGTCCGTCTCGGTCCTAAGCTACCTCCCCACCAGTTTTCAGCCAAATCGGTTTAGCCGTTCTTGAGTAATAAATAGTGTAACAAACACGACTTTCTTTTATATTTAGAGATTTATTGATGTTGAGATACACCAACGATATTGGGGTTTTTATAATCGAAACAGAGGCATAATGTAATGTCATCAAGAATAGAAAAACGTCTAACTAAACAAGCATGGTTCTAACACATATGAATAGAAGCCTTTTCCCCATAGTGGAAAAGTTAGGAACGGCGGGGTAATTGCGTAAAACAATATCAGTAGCAATGGGTTTCATTTTGACAGATCAACAACATTCATTGCGTTATTTACTTTGTTGAGCAGACACATTTTTGTCGAACATATGAAGCAATGGATTAGCTATTGCTATCCTTTAAAACTATACAGATTGAGATTGATAGTGTGTTACGAAATTAGAGTGCAGGCTGGTATAGTAAGTACAGACGCCAGCACATCAAGCTACCCGAAACTGTCAAATTTTCCCAATCAACTTTGAACCTTATGCGATAAAGTTGAAAATCTATTAAAGAAATTTGACAGATTGTTGTAGCTTGATGTCGGTGCCGGACTTAAAGAATAGCACCACCCCATACTTCCCGTGGGTGTCGTAAAAGGCGACTAAGGCGCGTACCGGAGAATGGGCAGCAGCGTTCTCTATGCATTCCACCACCATACCATACTGCGATCGCCAACCCGCCTGCCAAGCGTGGCGATTACGGCAAACCCCCCCCTTTTGGGGGAAGTCTATGTCCAGCAGTGGACGTCTTTCGGCTGAAATGATGAGTAGCTTGATGTTCTGGCTACTGTAGGTACTTATAATTTGACATATTTTTATACAAAAACCTAACATCGAAGTGCAGCTATTAAAGAAGCCAAGCTAAGCTAAGCTATGTTAGAAAAGTATTCTACTGAATACGAGTAGAATAGAATTCGTAGATTCAGAGTACGAATAACAGGTTCATTTAAAACACAGTTATTTTCACACACCTGCTCGTTACAGCAAAAATCGTTAAGTGCCAGTTATTCTGAAAATCTGCGTGTACACAAATAGGTAGCAACGGGAACTGTGCGCAAGCGCATACACGTGTATTCCGCTAGGCGCGAGGGTCACTGAGTTCACTTGATATTTACCAAACATGCAGGATGCGCGCGTGCTTCGCCATAGAGTACGTACAGCGCAGTAGTGAACACAATCAGTATAATCTTATTTCTATGTTTTAGTAGGTATTGGACGAACTATGTTATTTGCTTTAAAGTAAAAACACACTAGTATTTTCGTAGCAAACAATGTAGGTACAGACGCCAGCAAATCAAGCTACCCAACACTGTCAAATTTTCCCAATCAACTTTGAACCTTATGCTTTAGCGATAAAGTTGAAAATCTATTAAAGAAATTTGACAGATTGTAGTAGCTTGATGTGCTGGCGTCTGTAAGTACATATTTTTAAAACTTCAAGAGAAAACGTACTCTGCATACAAAAGATTGTACGTTTTCAGGAGAAAAATCCCAGTGTATAATATTTTTTTGTTGAAAAGCACAAGGTTTTGAAACTTTTGACACCATGCCACAAAAAATATTTTCTTACATAAAAGTTAGTACCTACACTACCTACCTCAGGACCAGCGTTAGCTAACTACGACTTTACAGCCATACTTTTAAGCACCAACTTAGCGAGCAAAAGTTCTGTAATTTAAAAAAAAACGTGTGTGGTCGGGGACGGCAGGAACGAAATCCTTACGCAATACTCGCACGCACATACACTCCTATAAAGAGTCAAAGAGGAAGTGTGAATTTAATACCCATTTTTAATACAGAGCCATCTAGTACCCACAAGTTTTTAGAAGCTCTCATAAAGTTGTCGCCATATTGGATTTTCATTTTGACCTCACTATAGGATTTAGCACCCACGAAAACTATCATTATAGACAGAGAGAGAGAATGTCGCATAGAGGGGGCATAACGCTTTTTTGTTACGTGACGTTTTCTACCGCAAGCCGCGTTAAAGAACTTCGTTCTAAAAATGTAAGTATATTTTACATCTTCGGAATAATAAGTATTTTGTGCTTACCTGTACCTGCGGCATTCATTGTACTCTGTACTGATTAGCATTCACGGTCTACCGGCGCGGGCGCACTATTAGTTCTCGTTATAAAAACTAATTAGGAACTTAGACTGTGAACTATTCCATGCACCATTACCCTCATTAAAAGCAAAACATATTTTTAATAGACTGAAAAATACACCTGCAATATACAAAACCTTCCTGATTTTTACTACTCCGAAATATACACAGAAAACCTTCTACTTTTCGGGAGTTTCCCGACAGAACAGAAAACATTCAACGTATTGTTCAGGTAAGTCCGCAATATGGCAACAAGTGCATTCCATTGCCAATTTGCAATTGCAATCAGCCTATTATATGTTGCCCAGGCTCCATGAAAAATACTGGTATTCAGCCGCATCCGGTTAGACTGGAAGCCGACCCCAACATAGTTGGGAAAAGGCTAGGCAGATGAATCAGCCTATAACGTACCCACTGCTGGGACACAGACCTCCTCTCTGTGAGAGGAAGTGGGCTGTAGTCCACCACGCGGGCCCAGAGCGGATTGGTAGAAGTCACATGTCTTCGAATTTTTGGTTCTAGGACATGCCGGTTTCTTCACGACGTTTTCCTTCAGCATTTTGAGAGCAGTGGCGATAAAATTTAACACATAAAGTGCCTTCCTGGTCAAGAAAATTTGTAACTCTAAAATTTTCTAGCTGACTCTACTATGAAATAAATTACGTGACAGTTCGTGAGGTCTAGAAACATAATAAAAAAACTATATGAAATAGAAACTGACTTTCAGGGATCGTCATTACATTACCTAACGTATTAAAGCTACTTTCAAAAATTCACGTATCTGTATACGAAGATAATATCACGGTACGAATAACAAGTTCATTAAAATATAAGCAGGTATATACTTCCCATAAATATAAAACAAAACGTTTATGTGTCTCGGTTTAATGGCTAGTATAAAATCTAGTTATAACAGGGCCTTAATTGGCCAGGATGAAAGTCGGTCCGTAGTTAGTGGACAAGTGAGAGCAAAAACTCCTACGCAGACAAACAACGCGTAATTATATGGAACTGGCTTCTGCCCGCAACTTCGTCTGCTGACATTGGTGTCCTCGTAGCATTGCATCGCATTGCCTGCCCGAGCTAGTACTTCGTTTTCGCTTAGCGTTCTTATTGACTTTTTTGAGGGGCCCGTGGCTAAATAATAACAGCCGCACAGGTCGATCGATCAGGTTAAGCTACGCTTGCCGCGGTTGGTCTGTGGATGGGTGACCATCTTTACATACCGTGACCACTCCGTGCCTCGGAAAGCACGTTAAGCCGTTGGTCCCGGCTGTCATTCGTGGATCTGTGACAGTCGTTACGGGTAGTCAGAAGCCCGAAAGTCTGACAATCAGTCTTACCAGGGGTATCGTATTACCCAGTAACTGGGTTGTGGAGGTCAGATAGGCAGCCGCTCCATGTAAAATACTGGTATTCAGCTGCATCCGGTTAGACTGGAAGCGAACCCCAACATGGTTGGGAAAAGGCTAGGCAGATGATGATGATGATGTTCTTATTGACTTTTTTCTCTTTGCTCGGATCCGGTTTTAGCGTGATGTTATATAAGCCTTAAAGCCTTCCTCAGTAACTGTGCTATCAAACGCAAAAAGAATTTTTGAAATCCGACTGATAGTTTCGGAGATTACCCCCTACAAACAAACAAACAAACAAATTTTAACATACCTACCTCTTTATAATATTAGTATAGATAAATGCTTAGACACAGAGCAGCTTAGGTTTGAATTATGTACAATTACGTTCGAGATGGTTAGACCACCATGTTTAAAGTGTAGTAACTCCATAGTGGAGTGGCACTTTTAAAAGGGAGGCCTATTCTTAGCAGTGAGTGAAGTCGGACTGTGTATGATGATGATGATGAACTCCGTAGTTATCCTGCATTCGCGATTTATTTGCCAAAAAAGTAAACAAATATGAGTTAATGGAAAAATAACTTTAATTCCTATACAATAAAGTTCATTTTACGCTACAACTTCAAACATTTTTATAACTTCAATAGTGCTAGTCACTCTGAAATCAACTTAATAGTCATTATAATAAAGTTGATATTTGTTTAACTGCACTGCGCACTTTTACTATATTGTTGACCATACACCTTTTAATTTATAGTGAGCAATATTGTACGGACTGTCACGTACACCTACTTAAAATATCGTTTTTAGGGTTCCGTACCTGAAAAGGAAAAACGGAACCTTATTGTCCGTCTGTCTGTCAAGACCCCTTATCTCGGGAACGCATAAAGGTATCGCGTGAATATTAAAAACCTAATATACTCAGGGTCTATAGTCCCTTGAAGCTGTGAAAAAATAAAACTAAAAAAATGGCCGTTTATGCCGCAAAAATCTTATATTTCGACACTCTCAAGGGAATCAAAATTTATAGGGTACTTCCCATCCCATTGACCTAGAATCATGAAATTTGGCAAGAAGTAAGGCCATGTGGCACAAGTAAAAGAAAAAATCCGAAAACTGTAAATTTTTAGTTACATAAAAAAAAAACCGTGATAAACTAAATAGGTTATCACGGGTTTTTTGTAACTAAAAATTACATACCCACAAATTTTTACGGAACCCTCGGTGCGCGAGTCCGAATCGCACTTGACCGGTTTTTAATAGGAGATACATGCGATCATATGTGATTGCCTATTTTATACCTGGGCAATAATATGTAACGCAAAATCACTTTTTGAAATCAACTTTACTAAAATTCCAGTGCTCAGCTTTCCTTTAAACCTATACTTTCATTACGCAATTTTAATTCCACAAAGTACTTTATAAAGGTCACTCGATTAAAAGTTTAAAAAGCGCTTGCATCATTTTCGCTTTCTCTTAAAAAAAAGAAAGACATGTAAATCTAGATGAGTAAGTAAGTACCTACTACAACACAAACTAAATTACATTTGAGAGTTGTCTCGTTAAAATTATAGCCCCGAGAGTTTGTTTCCTATTACGAATCTCAGACCAGATTATGACAGGCAATCGCGGTGATCGCTGTAGGCTACTATAAGAACAATGTGCGAAATGGGCACTGGCGCCGATTCTGTTGTTCACAAACTAAACTAAATTTAAGTTCAGGCATCTTTTTCTTTCTATTTCATTAAGAAAAGGACAGAAGATAAATATTAGTTTAGTCCTGTCAAATTAGTCAGCGCCTGACGTATTTTTAATAGCCAATTTTTAATCTCGTCTAAATTGTCTATGGAGTATCTTAATTTGACAGGACTAAACTAATATTTATATTCTGTCCTTTTCTTATTGAAATAGAAAGAAAAAGATGCATGAACTTAAATTTAGTTTAGTTTCTGAACAACAGAATCGGCGCCACTGTTTCAAATTATTAGTTAGTAGGTACAGACGCCAGCACATCAAGCTACCCGAAACTGTAAAATTTTCCCAACCAACTTTAAACCTTGTTTTAGCATTAAAGTTGAAAATATTTTAAAGAAATTTGAAAGATTGTGGTAACTTGATGTGCTGGCGTCTGTACATACTTACCCCCTTACTAATAAACAATGTCAAAGTCAAAACATTTATTTTAAATATGCACATAAAAGGCACTTTTGAACGTCAAAAATTACGTTAAAATAGAATTGATTCTAGTCGCCCATTCCAAAAGGTAGTTTTTGTATGGAGAAGAATGGGCAAGAAACTCCACCGTTACTCTTTTAAAATGTTTTACAATATTTTGCATACATTAATTATATAATAATATGTGAATACGATGCACCTAAAATAAAATTACTATACCACAATAGGTAAAAGGATTAAAAATGAAAACATGACATAAATTAATTATCTAATACATACATGGTGCTCACATATTTTTACAAACATGTTAAAAATAAACGATTTTCATTTAAACAACAATTACAAGTAATAAGTTAGGGTGTGAGTTTAAGTAATTACAGAATATAAATCGACGACAAAAAAAAAAGAAAAATCAATTTTACAATTAAATTAGCAACCAGTTTGATTTTGTCTAGAAAAAACGTTGTATAAGTTCTGTAGAGATACACAAAGCTTTGTCTTCTTCTTTCGAAAGTGAAATTACTGACGACTGAAAGAGAGAAACCGACGTGAAGCTATTCATCTGATACAGTACGTTTATTATTAAGAGTGTTAGTAGGTAAAGTTCGTAATCGTAAGCTTTCGTGGATATTCGTGAGTTTTCGCTGAAGTTGGACGTACACGCAGAATTAATCAGCTATAAATTTTTCGCCGATCAGGAACATCGTAGCAGACATAATATCTATGTAATGAAAATGATTGTATGACTAGATGCTTTAAAATAGTGACGCCTTATCGAACTGAGCCTAGTCTTACCGAACATTTCGGAGCCGACTTCGACCCTAGTTGCTACTACCGTTTTCAGGCTTTAAAGACACGCAGCCACTGCCTTATATGACCTTGGCAATCCTACTGAAAATTCAAAGACTCCGACTCCTAAACTGATATCCGGTAGTATCAAACATAGTTAAAGCCAAGCCTCATAAAAAAGTTGTCTAGAAAAAAACTGTCAAGAAGTCGATCAGTCAGAAAATATGAAGCTATATAGTTGCCTATTCCAAAGCGTAGGTACCTGTGGACAGGGACGGGCAAGAAACTCCATGGACACTCTTTTAAATTATATTTTTACAAAAACATTAGTTACATCATTAATGTTGAGTTTATCATTATACGTGAGAACGATGTAAAAAAGACGTACGCGTTAAAAACGTCCAGAATACAGCAAAAAGTAATAAAACAACAATCCAAAAATTCGAATTCGAATCGAGCCCGCGAAATTCAAATTTTCTTAAGTTTTTTGCAGGTCAGTATCATGTTGAATGTTGATTAAAATAGGATTCGTGAGCGTTCGCCTTTAAGTTCATATAATAGGCGTGACGACAGTATCAAATAATCAAAAATTTAATGATGTTAGGGGAAAATACATATTAAAAGGATTTAAAACAGTGATTTAGTTTAATTTAAAAACTTGAGATTAATCGGATTTTCACTAAAATAAAAGATTAAAATACTGCAGTCGGCCATTTTGACTGAAACACCAATCACAGCGCATGACGTCACGCCTATGTAAACATCACTGTGGTTCACAGAGTACACTATAGATAGTATACTGACAACATTTGATGTTTACCTAGGCGTGACGTCGGATCTGACGCCATGACACTGTAAGCTGTTTTCGCGCCCTATTGAAAAAATATTAGAAAAATAGCTTCAAACTTCGTTAAACTTTAGTTTATTACCGAAATATAGGTGTTTTCGTAAATAGTAAATGTGTACGTATATTACGGAAGAGGATTTGAAAATCATTCGTCATGCCTATTCTATTAAATGACTATTTCATGAAATATAAATCACTACGATTACATAAATGTACTTAGGTGGGTGTATTGATGATTTTCATTATTATAATTTTGTAAATACAAACTTGTTACTCTAGCGAATCATATTTAGTTCAACATACTAAGTACCTGACACTGACCTGGAAATGGCAAAAACTTAAGAAATTTTGAGTTTCGCGGGCTACCTAGTTGCAGGAAAATGGTTTCGATGAATAAGAGGACATTAAATTAAATAGTTCTTATCATGTGCTTATCACGAACTTGACTCACATAATTACAGGGAACTGTTATCACTGGGCTGGTCACAATTGGCAGATGTGTGTCGTGAGTAAGTGCTTGTTGTGTTTCACTAACAACTCGCCAGATGTGGGTTGAAATATAGAACTTGTATCGACACCCAAAATTCCCTAGTAATGGGTAAGTTAGTGAGAATTGTCTAGTTTTCGATATTAGTTCAAGCAAAAAGCTCTCAAATAGAAAAAATGGATCTTCACCAAAATTTTGGAATGCTCCATGATAAAGAGCATTCCGATTTAAATGTTCATGCTTGCTGATATACATAAATATTTATTCATTTATTAGTCACTCATTAGTATGACTTTTATCACAAAATTCCAGTTAGATAGGGACAAACAAAATGTCCCCAGATACGGAAACCCAACATTCCAGACTATTTGCCATGAGAAATTGATTGATAATTTTAGTGAATTTCTGGTCACCGATGAGTCACCACATGCTCAAAATAAGAAACAGGCTGGTCCATTCCGATCAGAATACTAGTATCAGAATACAAGTATTTATAATGACTATTACATACTTTTGTAATAACATATTCGTACTTCCGGAAAAGTAAAGGTAATAATTATACACCATCATTTAGATTGGTAAAGCGATGACTATGTATTGGTCATTTTGATCCCCTTTGACAAGTTTAAGGTTAAAAAACTGCACAAATCAAGGCTAATCACCACTGACCATGGCGACAGCGTAACGACGACTAAGCACGTTAAATTGCTAAGTACAATTAAAAACTTGCTTATATAATTTGTTTTAGTTCTTCGAGTATACCGATCAATCAATCAATCAACCCAGCCTATCGCAGTCCACTGCTGGACATAGGCCTATCCCAGGAAGACGCCACAACACTCTGTCCTCTGTATATCGATATATCCTCAAAACGTAGAGGTTCCTTTTGAAGAATATAAAGATAATTAAACTTAAAAGTCTTGTTTCTAATTGCAAACAAATCTTTCGATCCAAAATCATGCAGGAACTTGTCGAAGATAGCCTAGACATAGTTTTGTGGGAGATATAGCAGACTGAAATACTACGAACCACACCATAAATAATTCTTACGCTTCTCAAACTAATGGTAAAAGGCAACATAAATTAAATAGAAAACATTTTGAACATCCATTATACATTAAAAAACAATAACGTACATTTGAAATAAGTAGTTATTTCAATCAATCAATCATTCTACAGAGCAGCCATTCAATCTTGAGACACTACAGCGGCGTTCCTGAATTTTTACATCTTTGTTATTCTGCCTTGCAAAGGCGAAGATGTAAAAATTCAGTTCTAATTTATTTAAGTTCTCTATTATGTCGCGCTTCAAAATATACTAGACGGGTTCAAAGATCATAAATCGTTCATGGAATCCAACTCATTCGCCAATAGGATAAACCATTTTGGTGCACATTTTATACCATTAACAGAAGCACAGTACCTATACCTATGTCTATTTTAAGGGACTAGCTTTTTAGGCTGTGCGCTGACTGTCAGTCAGTCAATCAGTCAGTCCAAAGACTACAATATAATGCGGTAGTCAGTCACAGAACTGCCTATAAAATACTTAGCAGTAGTGGAGTTTTCGCTTAATTAAACTGTTCGACGTACAATATCGTGACAGCTCAGCTGTTGCTGGTAAAATAATAAGCGGCAGCGATCGTCGGTGAAAGCTCGCGGAGTCGCGGCAAGCTTTGAAGTTGACCAAATCGAACGATGAAACTCACGAGCGGACGGTAAGCTGCGCAAAAAATACTAGTTGAAATAATGATATATCAGCGTCTGCACATTTGCTGCCAAATACAAGCTTATTAATTCATTGAAGGTAAAGCACAAATATACCTAATCGTAGGTAATCGTCGCCACGTTTGACATAATAGATAGGTCATCGCAATTAAGAATTGATTTCTGAGGGACGATTAATAAAGGATGTAATTAATATCATAATCACCAAGTTTGATGTGTTGTTTGGCGATTTTAATAAATTGTTATATACTTAAGTAGACAGAAGGATACCCTACAACTTTATTTATGTTTGACATAATCCTTATATGATGTTTTACCACAACCACACGTGGAGATAAAATGGCTTATTATTTACTGGGTTTAAAAAGGAAACTTTTAATATAGCTAGTAAGTAGGTACTAGGTTGTATAATGTAACCTTTAAACCATTACGATTATTCTCAGTCAAAATTGCTTTGTATCCTTTCAAAACCTTGAAGTTGTTGCTGCTAATGCAATAAATTTTCAAGAAACAAGCAATGTCATCCACCTTTCAGGTGACTAACACTTTGTTTTAAGCTGTAAATAATTAATTACGACACCAAGATAAAAATAGCCGTATCAACAATCTGGCTGCATTAAGAGCCACTTGCGACCAAGTTTAAAATACTTGACTCTACAAATTGCTTTTAAGTATTTACATATGTTTAAAAAATAGCAATGTATAAGACGGAATGATTAAGTGGATACTTAACTTTTAACCCACTTGTAATGTAACACTATGTTAATTTTAAAAGATATAGTAGCGCTCTTCTTTATATCCGTCCTTAACATAATCTCAATCCTCAAGGCTGAGCAGTGATGAGAGATCATGAAGGCCTCAATAGGCCAATTCAAATTCAAGTCTCAATCTTATATCAGCGACAATCAATGGCCAAAATGTAGGGAATTGAAATTACTAGAATCTCTGGTTTCATAGCAATGTTTTGTGTCACCAAAAGTCATTGGTGCCGATTCCCTTGTTCACAAAATGAACATAATTTAAGTTCAGTGCATCTTTTTCTTCCTATTTCATTAAGAAAAGGACAGAAGATAAATTTTAGTTTAGTCCTGTCAAATTAATCAGCGCCTGACACTAATCCATACAAGTTTAGACGTGATTAAAAACTTGCCTACTAAAATTTCGTCAATTTACATCAGGCGCTGATTAATTTGACAGGACTTAACTAAAATTTATTTTCTGTCCTTTTCTTAATGAAATAGAAAGAAACGCATTAAACTTAAATTTAGTTTAGTTTGTGAACAACAGAATCGGATTGTCGATACTAACTTAGACGAAAGACATTCAAAAGCACATTGATCACAGGTATTGCAGCAACCTTGACCTCAACAAACACGATTTAAAACCTAAGATTCGTTCATTAGCCAAAATGAACAGGTATGGATTCCAGTTAAAAGAATGGAATATATTCTACCAGATTTATTCTTCTTAGGGCCGATTTTTCAATCATTAGATAAATTTTACCTGAAGAATAAATGTGACGTTTAGACAGATTGTCCATACAAAAACTTTCAAAATGACAAACTTATTTGTCGAACAAAAACTACCTGGCGATTAAAAAGCCCTACGGCTACAAAAACAAATTATTTTTACCCTGAAGACACTGTCACCGTAAACAATAAATTATAATCAAAATTACAATAACACTCCCACATAAATGCAATTCAGAACTCTTTGTCGACGAAGAAATCTAATATTTTACTCGCGGTCTGCGTAAAGCGCCTCGGGCTCGTGATCTATGGATTCGCTACTTCCCTACCAATTTATTACATCCTAAATGAATAATATAAATACTACTGAGCATTCGAAAGTGGACACTGATTCTAGACTAGAATTTATCACTGGTAAACGTCGTGCCTGTCGATATGTTCTGAAGTTCCATTAGTAATGCCAGCGAAAGTGGTTCCTTGATGTCAATTATAAAGATAAGTGTGTAGTGCGTGGTACATATTACATATAAAGATATTTTTCCCGGAATGGTTAAACCAAATCAAAGGGCTTATATTGCCCTAGTTGAAAGAAGTTTAGAAGAGTTTAGCAATGTTATGTCTTTGATTGCTAAGGATCTACCCTGCAATAGAGCCAATCCTAATAAACTTAGACAAAATATAGGCAGGAAAGCGCCAGGGTAGCCCGCGAAATTCATCAAATTGATTATTTCATGAAATAACAATCAATGGTATTATATGAAGTTAGAGAGTTGTATTGTTGATTTTAATTATTATAATTATGTAAATATATACTTTGTTACTTTTGCGAACAACATACAAACTGACACTGACCTGCAAGTTGCAAAAAAACCTAAGAAAATTTGAATTTCGTGGGCTACCTAGTGCAGCCCCCTAAAAATAATTAAAGTGCTAATAACCCAAGTAACACAGTCATGCTGAACAAAGTTTGAGTAATAGCCACTTAGGGAGGCGTAGTCCAAAAGACAATGTTAACACAAGTATTTCTGTCCAAAATCAACATGACTAAACCAATAACATATCTTCCAAACGACAGGAAGTACACTCCAAAGTTTATTGACAAATTCGAACGTATCACAAACATTGCACATCAAAAAATCACAACAGCACTTTCTATTTGCTAAACATTTAATCAGAAGGCTGCTAATCGATTTTGACTTTCACGATCCGACATCAAGCGCATTGATAAATCGTTATTACCTCCCTACCTATCGATTAAATGTAGCTTCACACTAGGCGGCATCGGCGACGTAATCAAAGAGATTCCTTTCAAACAGCTTTCTGCCTTTATTTATGTCTATATGCTCAGTACTGAATACTGGTCGTTTTACAGTTTCGTATTAAAATACGGGAGGTTCTTCAAATAAGGCCTTGTTCACGAGAGTGGGGAATATGCTAGTGATTAAAATAAGGGCCAAATATATTTTTAATAAGCTATTACTCAATATTTTTGATTATAATTAATTTTAGAGAAAGTTTTTTTTTAAAGTGCAGTAAAACTGCGGGTAATTCAAATATTTGAAAAGCGACGCCATTAGTCAGAGCGAATGTGATGTAAAAGTCTATGGACAACAATAAATGTTAATGTGTTTTAAAGGAGTGTTTGCGTCACACCAAGAGCGCCAAAATGGAGGTGTTTATGGTGTGTCGGTTGGCTATTTTAAACTCTTTTTTTTATTGTTTTTTTGGCGTTGAATATTTTTTTTACTATTATATGGCGATGTAAACTGGTTACTGTTAGCCTGCATCGTCCCACTGCTGGGCAAAGGCCTCTCCCCATGACTTCCAGCTCTTTCAATCCAGGTCTAAAGTGGACCACTGGTCGTTTGTTTTGTCCAGGTCGTTCCGCCATCTTCTACGGGGTCTGCCGCGACGCCTTCTAGCTGTGTCAGGGCTCCACGTGGTGGTTATTTTGGCCCACAGCTCATTGGGCATACGGCAGACGTGGCCAGCCCAGTCCCACTTCAGCTAAAAAAATGTACTTAATCTTTGTGGTGCTTTTCGTTGATTGGCCCGTAACATATCCTACGTGACTTACAACACGACTATTAGCTCTCCCGACTATACACATGCAGTGACCTACGCGCAACTCACCATGTTATCTTTTTGTTTTAAAGTTGAGGAAAATATTTGGAAGTTATGAATGGTATTCATAAAATTCAAATAAAACAAAATTTCTCTGATTTAGGTACCTACGTATTTCTGTATACGAATCTAGTGCATTTTGAATTCGAACCTCTCAAGTGATCGCTCCAAATTCGAAGGCATATGTTTTTAATTTTTAAAGTTAATCGGCGTGGGTTCACACATTGTCACTTCGAATTTAGAATGTTTGGAAAATTTAAGTTCAAGAGCTTTTTGGGTATAAGGCAGCAACTCACTGTACACTGTATTGACCCAAAAAAGATTTTTTCAAACGTACTTACTGATACATTTTAAAAAAAATTATGACTTTAATTATGCATGTAGAACAGAATAGAATCTCTTTAATTTGTAGATACTTACATAATTAAAAATTACCAATTACCTTTATGTACCTAAAGAAGACGTCAATTAGCGCCATCTACCCATCTTTTGTTGAAACTTAAACTCTAGGACCAATCAGCTTATCACTAAGTCGGTACATTCTCCGCAGTAGAGTGCAAATGATAAAGAACATCCAATGTTCCGCAAGATGGCAGCACTCCATAAACTTTTCCATAGAAATTATTTTTATGGGTTCTTTGGTTTCGACTTTCTATGTATTTAGCATGCTGTTATCTGTTTCTTGTAGAATTGCTTAGAGGGTTTCATAATTATGTTATGTCTAAACATTGTTTCGTGAAAATTGACGAAATAATTTTACTTCATTACCTACAAATCACACTCATGTTTTCAGCGTCTGGCTCGCCTCGTTTTATTTGAAACA
This sequence comes from Mesoligia furuncula, assembly GCA_916614155.1. Classification (NCBI taxonomy): domain Eukaryota; kingdom Metazoa; phylum Arthropoda; class Insecta; order Lepidoptera; family Noctuidae; genus Mesoligia; species Mesoligia furuncula. The sequence goes on from OU744794.1 coordinate 10,498,503, forward strand.
TTAGAGTCACGCGAACAAAGTTTCATTTGTTTACAGTTTTAGAATAGGTGACATCTGAAGGTGTACCGTAAACTATGAATGAGCATATTGCATTTTTGCATAATTTTTCGAGACAAACGAGCAAATATCAGACTTGACATTGTTCAATTTATTCGACGCATCGGTCTGATGTAGGTTGCTGCACCACAGGTAAAAGACTAGGTTGATAAGAATAGTGCCGTCTCTTTCTGGGCAGAGGTGAATCGCGCGGCGCAGAGGAGGTAGGAGGCCATCTGGGCTCACGTCACTGTTCAAACAAGGCTTGCCTTCCTAGGCTGCGCTCTACTCAACAAACGACGAACGAACCGGCGGCGCGGCGCCATTGCTCTCGACGTATCCGCACGAACGTGACTGTGCCTGGTTTTCGCTTGTTTTTCCTTCATCGATCGTGATAGAACATCATTACTGCGCAGTGTAAAAGGTAAGGTACTTTTAAGTTGTTTTGGAAGCAGTGCATCTTGTTTCGCGAAGTGAGTGCAATCGAAGCGATAGTTTAGAGCTGGAGCTTTCTCGTTTATTTATGCAAAGAATTTACCGAGGGCGTTGTGTACATACAGGCGAGTCGGAGGCTCGCAGGCGAGGTGCGGAGCGCGGCGCTGCCTCCGCCGCCTGCGCACCCTACGCACTGCGCTCATATTATATTAATGTGTCAATTTTGGTAAATCACGTGCCAGTTTCCAATCGTGTTCAGTGTTTCTGTGACTTGTGTACCTATACTGTTTGTGCCCCTGGTGTTCCGTTTCGTGCTACAACAACGGTTGTTGCCTCTGAAGACAATAAGGTTACAGTTTCTTTGTGTTGTGAAACTTGTGAGCATTCGTCTTCATTTCTTGCGCTGACGCATGACATTACTTACAACTTTATTCATTCTCCTTGAGTTTAACGCCTTATCATGCTTGGTATTTGCTGTGAAGTACCTGTATGTACTTCTCTGTATAAAATTGTGAAATCCATAACATTTAAATATTTTAGAGTCAACGGCGAATTTTCTGACTATTTAAATAAGAGCACACCGTGGAGCATACATAAAGATAATGCTTGATTCATCGTTTCCTTGAAACAAAACAATTTTAATCCGCGAAGATAAGCCAATCTTTAGCAATTAGCCCTAATGTCATCATTCATAACAATCATACAAAATAAATATTTTAAATGTATAATCAAGCCTTGTATGCCGCCAAGGTGTTCCATGATAAAGTTGGTTCTTATACACATATATGTGACTCAACAACGATGAGTTTTAACCTCAACAACTAATACTTTATGTATTGAATTTAATAAATGTCTAAAAGTAACAATTACTAAGAGACCAGGTGACACTAAACTGGAAATTGCATAATGAGTACGAAGAAATTGCAGCACCGGAGCTTTCACTCACAATTTTAACCTATTCATTGCACGTCGTGCGTCTGACCATCAAACAGAAAAAGTTTCTGAGCGAAGTTACTGTATTCAGCTTCAAGTTGACGTCATGCAACCGAATCAAACAGAAGGACCTTTCACGAACAAAGTTAATATTTAGGGGAACACTGGCAATAAACTTTGTGAGCAAAGGCCTATTGCAACAGAATGTCCTTATAATTTTAGAAATGTATGAAGTGTAGACCTATCTGACGACATAAAGATAGTTATTACAAGTGTTAACGTAATAAAAGCTGACCTTCGTCAAGAATACGTGCCAGAACGAGTGTCTACACTCACCATTATCATACCTCGTGATTGATGGAGTTAAACCTTCTTCCAAAGGAACTCCTAATTAAATTTATATGCTGCCTTTTCTTTTTACGGTCTCGGCTTTCTGACCCAGATGATTCATCGGTGGAAGTCATAAACCAGTCTGGACGCCTAGTATGTTATGCATTGTAAAAACTTCTGCGTCAATCAGTGCCATTTCCAATAAGCAATAAAATGTTCCATTGTTCTCCAATGGATAAATAAATGGTTCCATTTAATCGGTGCCAATATTTTCTTAGTCTTTTCTTCCTCGTGACAAAATGTGCAAAGAGTTTGGCCATTGTTTTTCCCAGTTTTTGCAGTAACAGAAGAAACTTTAATTACGTCTATGTAGGTAATATAGCTTAGCTGTAACATGTGCACTTGAGTTTATTTTGGGTAAAGTCGTAATAAAAGGCAAAGCTTCATTTAAACCTCTACAATTGATGCTATTCATGGTTTGAATGGGTCTGCCTGTCTGTATTCACCCCGCGTTGCAATAAAATGGCAATTGTCCGAGCGTTTCCCGTCATTAGTTGTTGTCATGGCACAGATAATTAAAATACCGTATGTCATACTGGTAACTGGCAATATGGTAAAATTTAGATTTGCTAACGCTATTTCTGACAATAAACAGCTATCGGGAGTTCATGGTTCGTTGAATTTTGATCTAGTGGAATATCAGATGAGTACTAACGAAGCATGTAATTTACTAAATGATTGACCTAATTGCGCCCATTAAAGCATGCAGTTCGTAAGAGGTACGTGACATCAGATAGACAAGTATAATTTGTGGATGGTAACAATCAATCGGCCCAATTGATCTAGCGACCGGTTGCGGATAAAGACAAGGCTACGCGCCCGCGCCGGCGACGAGACGACGCGAACTAACACGGTCATGTGATCCTTTACGTTCACAGTGAACGAACAACTTCCAACAGTCAACTAAATTATTTTAAAAACTTTTGTCTAACACCGTTATCCGAAATTGGACTGGATGTTGAGCATTCTACATTTTGTAAATTTTATAATCGTTCCGTTAACTTTGTGCTTGTTAAGCCACAACTTATAATCTCGTAAAGACGCTGATTTCCATTTAAAGATAGGTGATTAAGCCATTACTCAAGCAGAAGTAAATAAACTATACCTCGAAAGTGGAATAACTTAAGCGACCTCTTTTGTTTCTCTTGATCATTTGAAGAAACCAAAGAAATACAGAATAAAATGACTTTAGTTACAAGAAATATTGTTTCCAGTTTCATAATATAATCTTTCACTTCCAATCTCAACAATACATACTTAAGCTCCATATTTTTCATAATAATAATATGTTCGGTAACTGCGTAAAATTAATTGAAGGTATAATGAAATTTATGCATAACAATTACTGATGTGCTGTTATATAAACTATTCGATTTTCAAAAAAATTTGAAGAGGTGGCTTGAAAGTTGCCACAAGTGGCGCGTCGTTATACAACATTATAATATTAACAATCCTGAATTTTGTTACTATATTTTAGGATATCGGAGGTCAATGAACTATAGTCTTTGTATGTTTCACACGTGTCTGTTATTGCTACGCTGTGTTGAAGCTTTGTATCATCATAGAAGCGTCTCGGTTATAACAATACACAACATCATCTAACATTCGTATCACATTCCCACGGTCATTGAAACGCTAAAATATGAAAACATTCATAATGTTTTTCATCTAATTTTCACAAATTTTTTCAACACCCCTTAAAACACTTGGTATTCGCAATGAATAGACAATCAAAAAAAAAATATATAAAGAACGAGATTTCATCTCAACAACTGATGCTGCATTAGTCATTATAAAAGTCTGGAAGGCGGAGCATCATATAGTAGAAAAAGCTAATGGTGCAAAACGCGTCTACCTAAGGGCAGGAATGGAGGGCCAGTCGTGTTCTGAGAAGTGCACGGGGCATTCCAGACATTCTGCAAGCTGCACGCACGCCGACAAACCTTTATTCAGCACGCCGCCGCGGCGCCGCTTGCTTTGAAACAGTTTTATTTGCATTTTAAGGAAATCATTTGGATGATTACCGCTGCGGGTGTTTTACATTTCATGTTAGGATGCGTTTACGCACAAACATGCGCATAATTCTTCGCGCCATGGCGACATGCAAAGATAAGTGAACAAAAACAAGCTGCTAGTAATTTCTTACAACTAGTTTCAATGTCAACACACAATAGGTACGAACGAAGTAAAACTAAATTGAGGTTCTAGAAACATCTGAACACTTTGACGACGATTGTTTGCGTTTTGACAACACAATTAACTTCTCTAAAACACTTTAGTTTGGTGAAACTATTTTTGTTTCCAATTCTCGTCACGTGGTGTTTGTTGTTGTCGTCTTCGCAACTCGTACGTCCTATAAGTTCTATTTATATGTCGATTAAGATCTTCATACGATAATAGGTTCAAAAACGATGAGACTGCCAAATCTCGTTTGAAAATTGCGGTTTCGTAAACCATTTTAGCCGCAGACATGTCAAACATGACGTAAGCCTGGACAAGGCTCTATTTGACTTCATAAAAGCATGCACAGACAAAAACATGATTTGACCGTGTGTTGTTATTTTATTTTGCTCTTTTGAAGTTCTTTTCATAAACTATTTGTACAATAATTTATTGCACCAATAGTTAAAGGCTGCTTTGGTATATTTGCCGTTTTGTGAGAAAAAAAACATTGTGCAGACGCCAGCACATCAAGCTACCCGAAACTGTCAAATTTTCCCAATCAACCTTAAACCTAATGCTTTAGCGAGAAAGATAAAAATCTATTAAAGAAATTTGACAGATTGTAGTAGCTTGATGTGCTATGAAATAATACCTATTACCTACCTTATTAAATTCAGTTTAGTATTTTAATCATTTCAGTTTGCCTCATTTTCCAACTAAGCTTCAATTCCTGCCACACAGCACGAACAAAATTGACATTATTTACTCAACAGCTCCTGGGTTCTTAACATTCTGCTATTCTTAATTGTTGCACGTGCTCAAGAAAGCATTTCTTCGTCCTAAAATAGGATATATAGTCGGCTAACACTTAGCTCCTTCAATTACCCGCATGCCAACGTGTGGAGTGTACCTAGTTCATACTCATGTACCTATGTGCAGTTCTCTACTCATATATGGACTTGTGTCCGTCACACATTGTGACTCCGGTGACATCACTGAACATACTGGCATTGTTTTACTACATCCTAATTGAATTTTCTTCTATTCCTACAAAATAAAACGCTCATGATCCAACTCTATTTGCAACGATGACAGCATCACTCGTTTCGGTACTTAGCCACAGCGTTGCAATCAAGTTTATAATTCATTACCTTCCCTCATTATTCATGGACTTTGTTGTATCTTAATTGTAAAAGTATGACGGATTATTAGAGAATTGCTTATGCGTTTTGTATTTAATATTGTTGTCAAAGTTACTACAATGAGAAATTCAACAATTAAGACATGATTTTCTGGAATAATGATCTGAAGTAATGGACAAAGTGACTCGGTAGGTTTTCTTAATACCTTAAAAATCTCAAACAAGCAGAAATACGTTAACACCGATGCAAAATAATTTATAAAACCGTAGGCGTACAACTCCACAAAGTGAATGTGAGTCGTTACTTCAATGAATATGTGGGCATGTTGTAGATTTAATGTAATATTTTAACAACCTTCGGAATCACTTTTATAGCTGACTCAGATAATTTTAAGAAACCGTAGCAATGACGGAAGCTGAGCAGCCTGCGAACGAAGTCGATGACGAAGAGAATTTCACTTTTAAAATCCGGTCTGTTTAACTGAGGCTAACATTTTGGCCAATTAGTGTTCCTCGTTGGAGCGGAATCGCAAAGGCTTTTTGTGGATAAAAAATAATACATTAGACATCAGATATTGAAAGGATTTGTATATTAAAGAGATCTGACCGATCAGACTCATCGGATGGTAAGAATAATAACAGACGCCAACACATCAAACTACTACAATCTGTCAAATTTCTTTAATAGATGTTCAACGTTATCGGTAAAGCATAATGTTCAATGTTGATTCGGGAAATTTGACAGTTACGGGTAGCTTGATGTGCTTTGGTGCTGGCGTCTGTACATAGCAATAAATTTTGGTCTTTAGATTTGCATGTGTTGTGAAGGTTGCAGGACTAAATCGATGGCTCCTAAGTATACTGAGTCAACTATACTTATAAAGAATAATAGTTGACTCAGTATACTTAGGAGCCATCGAAATTATATTCAACATCTGTAATTCACACAAAAGAAAAATAAAATATTCTGTTCAATTGAATACAAAGCTTCAAATGCTTCACTCTGGACATAACTTTTTCTGAAGCAACAATACTTAGTGCTTTTTTTTATTTTATTAGCCATTAGTGTCCCACTGCTGGGCAAAGGCCTTCCTACTCTCTTTCCACCTGTCTCTGTCCAGAGCTGAGACATAAAACAAATACTGGTAGATAACTGACTTAGTGCTTGTCTACCAGTATTTATAAGGACTGCTAGAAGCAACAAATACCAGCGGTTATTGTGTTTACCGGTTGTAATGTTGCATAACTACTTACAAGTTGTTAAGCCAATCTTTGCACAATAATCACCTTTTGCTCTTAGTTAAATTTTATCACCAACATTAAGACATTAGTTTATAATTTTTATTTATTTCAAATCAACTAAATGGTTAATTGTGGGAATGCGGTTTAATCACAGGAAAACATTTTAATAATAATCTTCTTGACTCTTTAATACTTTTTTATTATATTTTGTGTTTGAGTTCTCTATCAGGATTAAGGCTTCTGAAGAGAGAAGGGTGAAGTTGGTGAGGGGAGAAGTGGCAAGCCTTTTTTTTTTAAATGTATTTTTTATCTTGAATCGCGATAAATCTTGCGCATGGTCCACCATCATGCTGTCTACTGTCAATAAACTATCTCTAGTTGCAACAGAATATTTTTCCCTTAATAATAAAAATATTTTTTAAACTTACTTATAAAAAATAATACGTGTCTAATTATTAGTTTACTTTCTATATTGTAATAAGGAGGCAACATAACAATGCACCTAGGGCAACAGGTAAACTCTAAGTTATGCACTTGATTTCGTCATAAATCTAAGTATTTCAGTCATTGTTATTTTTCCCAGTATAAGTATCACCCATTTACATTCCTTTTACCTCTATCTACCGCGGTAATTCCGATGTACAAACGTGCTTACGTTCATTATCTTCTCATTTTCCTGATAACCTGAATAGCCGTGGCTATCATGAAAAACATTGACGTCAGATTGTCAGTAAATAGCAGCGAAAATTAACGTAGAATGGAAACAAACTCCTTAAAATATGCAAAAACCTAATGAAGCCTTTATATCCTAAGACAGACAGCGGGGTTAGAATCGCGAACTTTGACTCCATCGTACCATTAAATGCAAGAAACATACTAAAACATAATACACACAGAACATACGACTGTGAAACAAGTTTGTGAGCTAAAGGTAAAGCTATGCTTTTTCTTGATAACGGAGATGAAATGATCACACCGCTTAATACTTTAGTTAGACTCTTCTTCTTATCGCCCTGGAATTTCTAGTTCAAACAATGAAGCATTATTAAAACAAGGTGTTTTTATCCGTACAATATTTCTGTAAAATAGAGATAAGAGCAATTTAAACAATGGGGTTACAAAAACCCCTTACAAAGACTATTAAAGTGATGAAACGTATTTAAAAGATAAATACTGAAATGAGAGAGTCGGATCACGGTAACAGTTTATTGGTCTTGTGGAATTCAGAATTTTAATCCAATTTATATGATGCATTGATTAATGTGTAAGAGAGCTACAATTTGTTTTAAGTCTCTCAAAGTTTAATTTGTTATTTAACAAAACAGTTACGTCAGGTTATACCTACATCATTGATCCGCAACGAGCCGTTTCAACGAATCCCTCGACGACAATAAACTGTCATGCTTCTTAAATTCCTTGGAACACTGAAATCTTTACAAAGCATTTCATTCTATATACTCGTAACATTGTTACATTTACATCTTATAAACCATTTGCTTTTACAATTGTTTTAACGCTTAACAAATCGTCTCTTATATCATCATTGTTTTATTATCACTCTTCGGATACTCTTGATCGTGCACCAGAAGGTCATGTTTCGTTGAAAATTTCCTTCCCCAACAAAGGAATTTATAAATATCTTGGTTTTCGTTCAATGTTATTGGAGTGTTCTCAGTGAATTATGTTTAAAAAGCTTCTCTCATGTCTCAAATTGTTCGTTGAGTGGAAGCAGGACGGAGAGTCCGCCATTCATATACATTACGATTTGTAACCGCACAGCTTGCGTTCCCTCACTAGTTGCATTCGATTTCTCGGTCAAATTGAAAAGCCCCTCGTCAAGTGGGTTCCCATTGAAAACTGTGCGTATCTAATGCAGCCGGTTGTTCTGTGGGTGTGTTTTTATTTCTGTAGGTAAGCGTCGGCGGCAATAAGTAATAAGGTAAACATTAAGCAAGTGAGGGCGCGACGCGACTCGTCTAAGCAAGATTCTTTGCTCGTTATAATCGACGTCTAAGCCCACATCAATCGTTTGATGTTCTTGAATAATGTGTGTCAGTTCGTTTCTTTTTGTGTTTTTTTTTTTTTTACATTTGAGTGCAAATTGATTGCCATTACATCATAATTTGGGACTTTGGATTCGTCTGTGTTCATTAGCGGCCCACAGTTTCTTATCAACAAGTTTTATTTGCTATTTCTTTATCTTTTATCTCACCGGCGGCGTCTTAGGATCTCTACATTCCTACAATTCCGTAGTTTCTACCATTTCCACAATATGCTTAGTTAATTAAGAGTAGGTGTTAGTTGATAACCGGCGAGGTAGAATGCTTCAGATAAGAGGTCGTACTAACGGGAGGCTACCGACATAAACTTTATCTTCTAACGGTAATTCGTTGTTTACCTTTTTCACTCTTGTATGTACTTAAAGTGCTTATTCGTGTGTGTACGTGTTTATGTGAAGAATTTTGGTATTATTGTTGTACTTATTTAGGCGCTCATAGTTGTTTCACCGTAAATATTGGCTTTAAACAACAAATCTTGCAATTCTAAGAAAATAAAGTGTTAAGTAAGTGTTCAATTGTCTGTGAAGATTAAGAATCGTATTTACCACAGAATCAAAGTAAATTGATGTTTTGTTGGCTGTTAAAAGATTTTCCATTGTGCCTTCCTGGAACGAAATTGGCTTTTATTTTATTTAGGTTTTGTCTGTTTGAAATGGAGAACGGCCTTATTCCACAGAAATATAATGTGTTATTTAAGTAAAAGATGCATCCGAGAAAAAATTCCATGCAAATATTGAATGTCTCTGTATATCATTCACTCTGTTTACAGAGTGGTATTTGGCACACAATAATAAACCAGTGCAAACCAATGTTTCTGTTGCTTCATCTATCACACAAAGAGGAAAATAATGTTTCTCAGCCTTTACGTAAACGAATAATAAAACCTAGATTCGTTTTAGATTCGATTTTAGAATCATTTTAATCGATTACCGATATTACTGTAACAAATGCTGCAGTTGTTTTTTGTGCTTTGCCAGTAACCTTGCCGATGATTGAAGAACAAGCAAAAAAGCTTCGCTGACAAAAACATCTTCTGAGAACTCTTCATCGTGTATCTTAGCCCTTAAGTTAACTCAAGGTGGAGGAAAAACTGGGCCATATGGGTTTGCAAATTGGTTCTGCCTTATCATATGCACATATGACATAATATGCTATGACAACAAACTACCCATCTACCGTCATTGCTGCACGTATAGAATATTAATTGAGGCCTACAACAGCAAATGCATGATGGCAATTTTTTTCAGTTTCAAATTCAGCACTTTTTATCTCAATCTCAAATACGACAAGTTTAATTTATGCCTGTGATGACGTGATGAGTGATGAATGATTTAACATAATTATATCAATGTAGCCATAGCCAGATTATTGATGATAGTAATAATATATAAAATGCACACCAACGTGACAACTTATCCGCAATGAACAAATCACGTAGAACAGACAAAGTCTGAGTTTCTTGTTAAAATATTAGTTTTAGTAAGTACAATAGTCAGGCAGGTACATTATATTAAAATACCGTTTCTCGTAATGCGCAGTTACGCCGATCGATTTTGCATGGGCATTGGGATTGGAACGTTGCCCGCTTACAGGCCGCGTGTTTTTGGCACGTAATTATATTTCTCTTCGGTCCAAACTATTGGAAGAAGTGTCTCAATCGCCTTTAAATTTGTGATCTTCCTTTGTTTAGTAGAGTACTCTGATGCTAATCTTCTTCGTCGTCATTTGTTTTTGTTTTTTTCATATGCAGACAGCAAGTCATCATGATCGTACCTTTTATTGATATAAATTTTTGGATGTTTCTTTCTCTAAGCTTTCTTTATAAAAATACCTTTCAAAACAATGATTACTCTTACAGTTAGCCAGCATCATATCACTGATGGGCGAAGGCCCATGACTTCCAGTTCTTTCGATCCAGGGCTAAAGTGGACCACTGGTCGTTTGTTTTGTCCAGCTCGTTCCGCCATCTAAGGGGTCAGCCGCGACGCCTTCTAGCTGTGCCAGGGCGCCACGAGATGGTTATTTTGGCCCACAGCTCCCACTTCAGCACAGCGGCTGATTGTAGTAGATATTGTGACTTCATATCTCTTAATGCTGTCAATGCTGTCGCTTTTTAGTGAGATTATCTTTAACAGCTGTTATGAAAAGATCTGTCTCTATTTATGAGGATCTTTATAAAAGCCATGCATTATCTAAACATCCATATATTTATCCATATTATATTTATCCATTTATTTTGCCATATATTTATGCAATTGCAACACTTTATTATTCATGATCGCGCAATAAACGTGTTGAAGTGTGGTAATTAAGGTTACTAATGCGTCAATGATTGAAACTCCCCCAGCTTTGTGAACTCTTACCATCAGGCTAGTTAACCTCCGGAATCACGAACGACCTTCTAAATTAAAGGAGTCTTTAGTGAGACCTCTATTGTTTGTGATTTGTTTGTATCTATTTATAACACTCAGATTTCTATTCAGAAGTCATCATGATCATTTCAGCCGAAAGACGTCCACTGCTGGACATAGGCCTCCCCCAAAAAGGGGGGGTTTGCCATAATCGCCACGCTTGGCAGGCGGATTGGCGATCGCAGTATGGTATGATGGTGGAATGCATAGAGAACGCTGCTGCCCATTCTCCGGTACGCCCCTTAGGCGATTCTCACACTGCACCGCATCACGCAGCGGAACGCAGATAACGCACCCACGCGCGTGATTTTTTACATACAAATTCAATAAAAACGCATTCACGTGCGTGGAATTTGGCTCCGTTACCCGCTCACCGCTGCGTGAAACGCAGCAGTGTGCCAATCGCCTTAGTCGCCTTTTACGACACCCACGGGAAGTATGGGGTGGTGCTATTCTTTAAGTCCGGCACCACACAGACAACTATTCAGAAGTAGGTAGTCTATACATACAAATACATATAATATTCATATAATACAAATAGGGCCTAGGGTCACTACTAAACCTATTGAAATGTAACAGAAATCGCTCTAGCTGCAGCAAGAGGGAAAGGAAAATACCCGAACGAATTTCACTTCCAAAAACAAAAACCCTCTTCGCGACCCGGTTTTCGTCGTTTTTACCCATACTAGTGTTCAATGCTATAAGCAAAACTTTTACTGTGCCGAAAATCTACTCTGAAGCCAAAACTAAACTTTAGGAATGGTTACAGGACCGGACTTATGACGAAACAGAAAGTTTACTCTGCTGCTACACTCCCTGATAACATACACAACTACACACACATTACACCCTCAATTTACTCACCTGAACTGTTTTTGTATGTCTATTCTAGCTTCTTTTTTACACACATTTTTGTTATTAGTTAATTATAAAATTATAAATAAAATTTTAATTGTAAATTATAAATTTTTAATAGTTAATTATTATGAAATCATCAATACCAATCTTGCGCTAGCAGAACTGATTAAATTAGTAACTTTGTATAAGTAGTGTTTGGGTCACCAAGATACAGGCTGCGCCTAGTTTGGGACCCGCTGTTGAATCGGTCTAAGTTTTCTCTAGGTTAGTTAGTAGAACTGCATGCTAATACTTGTATGATTGTGAACATGTGTAAGTTTTATTAAATGATTTTTGAATTTGAAATAAATAAAATTGAAGTGTCTGTTTGTAATGTCAAAATAACAGCATTTTACTAAATACATGTGAAAGTATATACGGAAAATATATATATTTTTTTAAAGTTTTGTCTCTCTGTATGTCCCTAACAATATTTTTTTAAGTTCTGCCTGTCTTTCCATCTGTTTGTTCAGGCTAATCTCTGAAAATTTTGATGTAATTTGGTATGTGGATTGGGATACCATAGCATCCCCATACCAAATTACATCAAAATCGGTCCAGTCAATCATAGCATAGACACACACACAATACCGACATGTATGTTTTACAAGGGCGGCAGCTAGTAGGTAAAATGCTAGCTTTCCGCTGGGTTTTCTAAATATTCGCTGTACCCCATAGAATATTGATTTAGACTTGTAGGCTTTACTCGAGTTTGAAAGAATAAAAGCGTTCACTTTTGATTGAAGTAAGTACCTAATTCAAAGTAGTTATGATTATAGAAATATACATTTTCTTGGCAGCTGAATCCTAGCAGCTGGATGTAGGTAATATCTATTTTACAAAATGCAGTAATATAATCCTATTATTTAAATAAACAATATATTATGTTTTATAATATAATCGCGCAATATCCATGAAGTGTTTATACCTACTCGGTTTGTGTATTGGTATAGTCATAAAGTACTTACATCTAGGTACATATACTACATTATGTAATAACATAATAAACAAGCCGTGACTTCAACACGTTCAGTGGTGACTACAAAGTGCCTACCGGAGTACCGGTTACCTATGTCGAATTAAAATGTTGTTTACCTATCGAATACACCTAGTTAAGTGTACCTACCTAGTTTATCGGAAACTAGGAAAAATTGGCAGAAAATGCATTTAATGCAGATTGTTTTTCGTAAATTGTTTTTCGCCCCTGGTTTCTGCAAACCAATTCAATAAACGTAGACCTCAATTAAAATGATTTATTGACAAAATTAAACCGATATTAAAGGAGAGTCACTAATAATTCTGAATCATAATTCTAGAAACATCGAAATGTCAAAAAACCGCGAAAATTTAAATACAATTTTAAAAAATCTAAACATCCGAATTAAGAACCTCCTCCTTTTTTGAAGTTTAAAAAACGAGAACGATACTTATTAATTACAGCAGAAAATCGTAAAATAAATATTCTATCGGACAAACTTAGAAATCGATATTCTGCAGTGACCGTTTACGTGTTTTGCAGGCAAAGAAATTCAGGGCAGGCCCCATGGGTAATGAGAGGTTTTTCTTTTCAGTATTAAAAAAAAAACATAGTTTCCAAGAACCCTGAAGATGGCGTTGAACTGACTACGTTACTACATGCCAAAGTCAAAACGCTTGGAAAAAAAAAATTGCGTCACGTCATATACGCTCGTTGAGTGACAGTTTCGTTTGCTTTCGTTTTACGATCTCAAAATTACATCCAAGTGAATTAATAAAAAAATTATGTGACTTCCGTTCCTTGCAGTAACTTACCAAGTTCAGCGCCATCTATCCAGCGACTAGGGAAACGTTAAAAAAAAAAGAAAAAGAAAATCCCTCATTGTAGGTACCTATAGGTACTACACTAAATAAAGAATAAGTTGCGTCAAGAAGATGGACAGGAGCATGCTCCTTCGCTTAACTACGCTATGGCCTTTTTCAATACAAATTATATGTGTATAAGTACCTATTTAGAACTAAACCAGTGTTCCTAAACTAAAAAAAAATATTGTGGAAAAACTTCCATGAAGATCACTAAAACCTGTTCAGTCTTTTCTTAATTCTCTCCGAGTGCTTACTTATTCTTGCTTTCGTTTACCTGTCTACTGTTTCTTGTGCTACCCTAATACTGTCAGTGAAAACTTTTAATTGGCCTTCTTTCACTAACTGTCAACTGTCTGTATCCTAGCTGTAAGTTTTCTTAAGAAATAAAATAAAATAAATAAATAAGTAGGAATCATGACTAATGATTATAGGAATGGCAAGCGGCGACAGAAGCCGTTTCCCCATAATTGCAAAGTTAGGAACAGCGGGGTAATTACGTAACACACTAACAGTAGTACCTAATAGCTTTCATGACAGTTCAACAACATTCATTGCGTTTTTTACGTTGATGAGTCGAAAAAAAATTCGAACTTAAAAAGCAATGGATTAGCAATATCCTTCAAAATTATTCAGATTGTCATTGATGATATGTTACGCAACTGGGGACGGGTCCGTATGGAACACTTTAACGCTAAGTTCTCCTAAGGTTCTTATGGCCACATGGCCAAGACCCTTTGACTCACTTCCCAAACGTATAATGTCATATAATGTTTTTTTTAAGTTTTTTGCAATTTGCAGATCAGTGTCAGGTTGTATCTTGATCAAAATATAGTTAGATATCTACCACCAACCACCAATCTCTTATGGAAAAGTGTTAGTGGTAGAAATCTAACTTAAAAATATGTACTATTGATTCTAATGATTATAATTCTCTAAATATGTACCTACCTGTTATTGTCGCGAATCATATTTTGATCAAGATACAATCTGACACTGACTTGCAAATTGCAAAAATCGTAAGAAAATTTGAATTTCGCGGTCTACCACTATCCACCTATTCACCTTAACAAAATATTAGAAGGCCATTCATCAGTACCTAGATGCTCACAGTCTCTCAATACCGTAAATATAAACCATAATAATTTAGCATCCTCTACACGTCTATGGTAATTAAAAGGGCTAAACAACTCGTGGCTGACCATAAAGTGTGATCTCATCAGCGTACAAGTCTCAAGTGTTAATGCCTCTTAATAAATCCAATGCCAGAACGTCGTCCGATTGATTTATTTTAGTCGATGACGCGTGTCAGCCTAGGAGCTGGGCGCACACATCTTCAATGGTTCAAGGACAAAATAATAAGGTAGCAACGCGAATTATCACCTCTCTGGAAAGGACGAAGCGGGCAGCTATTTTTATAATGTTCTATTTTTTTAGGATGTTGTTGTTTAAAAAAAT
This sequence comes from Mesoligia furuncula, assembly GCA_916614155.1. NCBI lineage: Eukaryota > Metazoa > Arthropoda > Insecta > Lepidoptera > Noctuidae > Mesoligia > Mesoligia furuncula. The sequence goes on from OU744794.1 coordinate 10,513,508, forward strand.
AAAAGATGATGATGTTCTAAAAATGAAGCAAAACGCTTTATGGTTTTCAATAGAGTTAAAGGAGCTTTAAAAGCAATAGAATGTAGCAAAAAGGTTTCATGATTTTCATTTGCTTTTTGGACTGAAAAGTGCTACATTGTTCGAGAAAAAGTATTTTCTTTTCTTTGTAATCGAACATTTTCTTATACAATAACAACTATACCTATAATATAGCTCTTGAATATTATCTAGCTACCTGCAAGTACCTCGAACTATTATCACGCGCAGATAACAAGCGTTATCATTTGTTGTATCAGCACGAATACAAATAATACTGATCAGTGACTGTACCTAGACGCGCCTTCTAGTGGTGGTTTATTAGCGTCAAATACTGAAGTTGTAAACTCTATTTGAATGGAGTCTAGACAAGGTATTAATTACTTTAAATGTGTACAATGGTTAGGTACTAATAAATATTCTTACAAAACAATGGATAAAAAGGCAGTTGGATTTACTTTAATACGACATAATTATTCATGTAGTAGAGTCACCCATTAAGCTAGGTACGGTCGAACAAGCTATTTGGTATACAGGCATGTTAGCTGCCTGTATACCAAATACATAGCTTGTTGCAACTACTTTTAAACAATGATGTGGGTGTGCTAAGTAGTTAATTCCTTTACACCACTCTAATAAGGATGCCATAAGCTGAAAAAGTTATAACGCACAAAATAAAACTAAATATTAGCAGTGTAGTGGAAAGATGAATATTTTTGCCTGTATACCAAATAGCTTGTTCGACCGTACACACAGTCCTACAATTTTAAATGCATGGCATAGTTACGGAGGAGGCGGGCCAACTTGCGCTAGAACATAAATCATTGCGAATAATGTATGTAGATTTACAATTCAGCTCATGACCTCAGGAAAATATACGATACTTGATACGATTCGTATTCTTTGGGCCCAAATTAGTGTATGAATATTCGGCGCCGTTTGATTTAATGCCAACACACGGAAGGAGGTAGCAGAGTTATTTGTGTGTCCTTGGATCTTTTATTTTGTACCTAGTAGAGGTTACAGTGCCGTAGATCTATGACAGTCGTTACGGGTCGTCAGAAGCTCGAAAGTCTGACAACCAGTCTTTCCAAGGTGTCAAACTCAAACTCAAACGGCCTTATTATAAAACAAGGTTTATCTTTAGACCCAGGTTTAAACCATCGAGCCATTTTTAAATTTTGAACTTTATTCCGACAACTGTAAAGTTCTTAATGCAAAATTGACAACTTAGACTCGGGTTTAACGTCAGTTTTTGTAATAAGAACTTTAGCTTCGTTGGATTATAGTTCGAAATTTAAAAATGGCTGGATGGTTTAAACATGGGTCTAGAGATAAACCATGTTTTGTAATAAGGCCGAAAGCGTTTATTTCAATTAAACCTTGTACAGGCACTTTTGAATTGTCAAAATTAAATAGTCTGTCAGTTAGTCAGAAAGTTGAAGCTAGTTGCCCATTCCAAAACGTAGATCTCTATGGAGAAGAACGGGCAAGAAACTCCATGGACACTCTTTTAAATCAAGTTATTACAAAATCCTGGGTGTATAGTAACAGGGTTTGAAGATCAGATAAGCAGTCGCTCCATGTAAAATGCTGGTATTCAGCTGCATCCGGTTAGACTGGAAGCCGACCCCAACATAGTTGGGAAAAGGCTAGGCAGATGGTGATGAGTAGAGTTACAGTACAATGTACGTACGACGACATATCATGGTCAGCGGGATTGTCCGAAAGGGTTACCGCTGGCCCGGAACATAAAGGGCTAAGGAAGGAACACGGGTGGGTTTTAGTCAGTAAGTCTGACACTCCCTTCCGCTTCGCCTTGAGCGGGAGGAGTCATTTGATGATTTCCCACACAAAAAAAAAGCTAGGTACACTGTATGAGTATACAGTATAGCTTTTTAGGGTTCCGTAGTTCCTACAAGGAACCCTTATAGTTTCGTCATGTCCGTCTGTCTGTCTGTCTGTCTGTCCGAGGTTTTGCTAAGAGACCGTTAGTACTAGAAAGCTGTAATTTTGTAGGAGTGCGTATATCAATTATGACAAAGTGGTAAAATAAAATTTTGGGAAATATTTTTTTTTAGGGTAGCTCCCCTACATGTGAAGTGGGGATGAATATTTTTTTCGTCGTCTACCCCTCATGTGGGGTATCGTTGAATAGGTCGTCTAAAATGACTTGGGGGTTGCTAAAATTATTTTTCGATTTAATGCTCCATTTACGAAATATTAAACCTCTAAAACCTAAACTGCTGGCAAGAAAAATTTGGAAAAATTCACGATGATATTTTATGAACTTTAAAGGAAAACTATAGCGGTTAAGATAACTTTATTAGTTTAGCAGTAATAGTCGTTGAACTTGGGTGTTGGATAATTTTGTACCAAATACAAAATCCTTAGCATTAATCCTTTAAAGTGACTAAGATGAAGTAGTTGCTTGTTTATAACGGGTAAATACTTGCATTGAAAAATAATTTTTCTTTTGTTTTTGATTTTTTTTGTATTTAGAATAAAGGACAACAGAATCGTACTACATTGTGATAACGGGCTACTACGGAACCCTACACTGTGCGTGGCCCGACACGCACTTGGCCGGTTTTTTTTTTGTGGGAAATCTCCAGTATAATAAGCTGACTTCTCATTGTACGAGAAGCCAACGCTAGTTCAACTAAAACTGAAAATGTATGACTTGATATTTCGTCGTGTGTACCGGCTAAAAATAATTTCCATTGTTAGTGTTATATCGGTCAATAACATTTTGATTTGATGTAGTTGTGGTTTACAGTTTGTTGACATCACAAACACAACATCACAAGTTATTTTTCATTTGAAATTATTGAAATTAGTATTGACTTGTTGCGTCAACGATAGAAACATGCGATGATGTTCAAAAATACTTGGTCATATTATTGCCAGACTATTAACTACTCTATTAGGGAGTAATTAAGCCTACAATGGAATTTGTGATTCACATTTTTGTTCGCGAGTTATTGTTAGAGTGGTTCATTCGCCCCGCCTAGATTTAATTCTAAAACCTAAACACACGCACATGAACTAGCATACAAAAATGATCTATAGGCTTAACTACTGGTATACAGTTAAGTATATGTACCTAGTTCTATGTAAAATCAGAGAGTTGAGCGTGGGAGCCGACTGCCTGTTAGGATCGAACGCCCATAGGAAATGTATTTAATATCTGTAGAATGAATAGAAATTTTATTACTGTGAATAAATCTGAACCCATAAAGGGTTTATAAGCCTGAAGTGTAGAACCGTAGTTATGACGCGATAAATAAGTGTGTGTAAGGAGCCCAAAGTGGGACAGCCGGGGCTTCCTACATGGAGGGCTCATGATGCGTCATCGAACCCACGTTTTGTAATGAAATAAATTTCATCATTGAAAGTTCAGTACCATAATGTGGTCGAGAATATCACTTCATTGGTATTCGATTGTTTTTGGAACGGGAAATTAATGGTGGTGATTTAAAAACAATCGACGACCGTTTTTTGAACGATCAACGATTCTTTGACTACCGTACATTTTTTCAGGTTTGAAATAGTCTGTAAGTAAAAATGGTTTATTAGTCGATTCGCACGAATTTACTCGCCCGAAACGTGCGAATTGTCACTTTTAAATAATATTATACCTATTTCATAGAGGCGACTCGCACGATGTAAATTTATAAATAAAATTCAAAATGTGTTATTACCTAATACCTACCTAATTACATATTTCTAGAGTTGTAGACTCGCCCACGAATAAATTAACATCGTGCAAGTCGCCTATAGAAAAAATAATATTATTTAAAAGTGACGATTCGCACGTTTCGGGCGAGTAAAGTCGTGCGAGTCAACTAATAAGCCGTTCAAAAACCTCCGTGTTCCGTGAATACACTGCGATCAAGATTTTACTTCAAAAACACGGTATTGTGTAGGTACTTAGCTCACAAACAGGTTTGCCAAACACATTAAAATACAGATTAAATTACGGTCTGTTCTAGTAACTGTCACGATAATAACAATAGCATCAATAAATTGAGTAAATGACAAACAATAGGGCTTGAGCTCCAGTCAATCATTGTAATAACTATCAGTTTAATAATAATAAGCTTATTTTTATCCTTGAAATCGATAGTTATGGAAGAGTGAATTATATTATTGGAAACGACAAAAGAGGACCCCTAGTATGGAGTTGACTTCCTTAGTTTCGTATAAGTATTGAATTTAGTTACATTAATATTCTCTACCAACCCGCATTGGGCCCGCGTAGTGGATTACGGCTAGGGGTTTAGAATACCGGATTTTTTAAATACCGGTATTAGTACCGCATAGAAAATTTCGAATACCCTTAAAAATCTACCGGGATCCGGTGACAACGGTAGATTTTTTTAATAAAATATATTTTTATTTAAAGTAACTAATAAGTTTCACGACAAAACAATAAAATACCGTTTTATAAAATGTAAAATCACTTTTTTAGTAGAACTATCCCATATAGTCACCGTAGACATAAAAATCGATTTCGGTCTCAAAAAATTGCACTGTCTGTACTGATTCTTTGGGTTGTTGTTAGGAGATACCAATATTGTAAAACCAAGTTTGCGGCTTCGAAAGACCTGGGGGCCTAAAAAGGCCACTTTGGCAGAATCATAAAAGGATAAATGATAAATGATTTTATTTTTGTAAGTAGGTTTGTACAAACACTTTAAAGTCCAGACAAAATCTTGGTCAGGTTATATGAAGACCATGTAGATCGATATCTGAGATAACATTACGAATCATAATGGACAGTTAACTGATAAGTTAATGTATCAAATCCCATTGATGAAGGATTTTTCAGTTTTTTTATTTGTCTGTGCTAAAATACCAATCAATCCAATCCAAACCCAATCGCAATCTCATTGATTATACCTACGTAGTGCAGCGAAAAAAAGAAAAACACGGATTGTCTTCGCCATTTAGTATTCATAATGTTATCCTTTTATGATTCTGCCAAAGTGGCCTTTTTAGGCCCCCTGTGCTAACTGCGTGGTGCTCGAAAAAACTCAAAATTATCAGATTTTTTCAGTCTTCTAGCATCCTACGGCAAAGTCACCCAATACATTTTTTAAATATACAAAACAGTATCTCGAGTTTAATTGGACCTGCAGAGCTATGGCTACTCTCAAATGTTGTATACTTTAAAAATGTATTGGGGACTTTTCCGTAGGGTGCACCTTTTAGCGCATGGGGAAACCCTGCAGCAGTTCCTTCTTACCTCAGGAATCTCAGGACGAAGACTACCATTTTTTGAATCGCATTGTTTACCTGCACGAGTAGTAGTAAAATTTAACTAACTGTCTAAATAAACCACGAGATAATTAAAATACGCAGTTTATAAAACTTACCCAGAAAAAAAATATTAGAAATTTAATGTGCAATTCAACGAAATTGAGTCGCTGTAGGTTCTACTGAAATAAAATAAAATTACCAATACCGGTATCGCGGTATTGGATAATTCAATACCGATATTGAAAATTGAAAAAAAAATGTTCAGGGCCCCGGTATTAGCCATTAGCCCTAATTACGGCGAATCGCCTCTCACAGAGAGCAGGCCTGGGGGCCCAAAAATGCCACTTTAGAGAATCATAAAAGGATAACATTATGAATCGTAATATTGCAAAGACAGTCCGTGTATTTCTTTTTTCGCTGCACTACGTAGGTATAATCAAAGAGTTTGGGATTGGATTTGGATCGGATTGATTGGTTAAAAAAAATAACTGAAAAATGCTTCACCAATGGGATTTGATACGATTAACTTAACGGTTAACTGTCCATTATGTTATCCTTTTATGATTCTGCCAAAGTGTCCTTTTTAGGCCCCCTGTATCTCAGCAGTGGGAACATTATAGGCTGATTATTATGCTAATATTCTATAGAGATTTATAATTCAAAAAAAAGAAATACGAATATCCAAGTAAGTAATCACAATTCAAAACTTGGAGCTTTCTTCTGATTCAGAGCGGGAAAAATGTTCTAATGGTAATTCCATTCATAGCTTGACAAATCTGACATAAACATCCTTTAGTTAAGTACTCATTGCAATCCGTGTAAAATAAAACAAACAATGTCATCGCATTATGTGTAAAATGTACGTAAAACATACCTATAGCTAAATGTCTTTTCAAATACCTACATACCTACGAGTATCACACTAATATTATAAAGGCGAAAGTTTGTGAGTGTTATGTTTGTTACTTCTTCAAGCTCAAACGGCTGGACAATTGCATGGAGGTAGCTGACACCCTGGATTAACATATAGGCTACTTTTTATCCCGATATTCCCACAGGATCGACACTTATGCGAGTGAAACCGCGAGATGCAGCTAGTTGCTAATAAATGCGATAGATAACTACTAATGTAGGTATTTATTATATTTATAGGTATAGGTACTTAGCCTTTTCTAATCTAAAAGCATTATTATGCCTATTTCTAGTCATTTCTAGCTACCTACTCATAAAAGTGTAGGTACTTACTACATATTTCATGCAAAAAAAAAAACAATTTGATGAGAAATTTTACAGTCGAAGAAAATACTATGAATTGACGGGAAAACCGTAACAGTCTCTAATCTAAAGTACTCAGCACTGAGTACCTACACCTCGATCTATCTCGACATTTCCCGCTATGAGATGCATTTTCTGTCAAAATGCCTATCATATACATAATATCTATTTATCTCTATGATAAGGTGTAGATCGTCTGCCTAAACTCTTGTGCTGCTTGGAACACAAAACAAGACTTCCGCCCCTTATCTCTATAGCATCAACTTGAGGCAATTGAAGGGAATTGGCTAGAATGAAGTTTACGACTGATGACTCAGCATTATTGTTCTTAGAATAGAACATACTATGATCGTCACTATCGTTTATTACTTTACCTGGGGGCCTAAAAAGGCCACTTTAGAGAACCATAAAAGGATAACATTATGAATTATAATATGGCGAGGACAGTACGTGTTTTTTTTTTCATTTATTCGCTGCACTAAGTAGGTACAATCAAAGAGATTGGATTTGGATTGGATTGATTGGTATTTTAGCACAAACAAAAAAAATAACTGAATAATGCTTCACCAATGGGATTTGATACGATTAACTTAACAGTTAACTGTCCATTATGTTATCATTTTATGATTCTGCCAAAGTAGCCTTTTTAGGCCGCCTGGTATTTAGACAATTCAGACTTTACGTTTAATTTTACTTCCTGTACTTATATAAAGCTAGATGGGGGGCCCGTGGCTAAATGATAATAGCTACACAGGTCGATCGATCAGGTTAAGCTACGCTTGCCGCGGTTGGTCTGTGAATGGGTGACCATCTTTACATACCGAGACCCCTCCGTGTCTAGCTGTTGGTTTCGGCTGTCATTCGTGGATCTTTGAAAGTCGTTACGGGTAGTCCGAAGCCCGGAAGTCTGATAACCTTACCAAGGGGTATCGTATTACCCAATAACTGAGTTGTGGAGATCAGATAGGCAGTCGCTCCATGTTAAATACTGGTAGGTATTCAGCTGCATCCGGTTAGACTGGAAGCCGACCCCAACATAGTTGGGTAAAGGCTTGGCAGATGATGACTTAGGTATATAAAGCTAGATTATATAATCTGCATCGGCAACCTATTTGCCAAAAATATAAACAATAAAAACTTTTTTTACAAAAAAAACAACCGACTTCCAAAAACACTATAAAGAGAAAAATAACTTTAATTTCGGAAGTCGGTGTCTTTGGATTTGTATTTTAGTTTTTTGCCACCGACTTCCGAAATTAAAGTTATTTTTCTCTTTATAGTGTTTTTGGAAGTCGGTTGTTTTTTTTGTAAAAAAGTTTTTATTTTTCACTTTTTAGCGGGTCAGTTTGTAATTTATCTAACTTATAATAGCCTAATGTCAACTGCTTATCACCTTTTACAAAATATTGCTTTTCCCGATGCATGGACGTTAATTGTCGAGGAGTTCTCCTAGTAAGAACCAGGAGAACTGGAGCTGACTGAGAAGTCACCATCAGCTCCACTTCACCATACGCATTGTAATGAGCATAAATTGCTTAGCAGCCATATTAAAGTAATCGAATCGCAACCCGTGAAATATTTGTCATTGAGTAGTGTCATTTGTGGTCTTCATCATCAGCTCCACTTTACCAAATCATAATTTCCGAGAGCAAATGCTCAAGTTACTTTAATAATAGACTTAGGCAAGAAAAATTTTGCTAAGGGCCAAGTTTATGTTACGCTTAGTCGTGTAAAGACGCTGGATGACATTGTATAATAGACCACATGACGAAAAGGCATTGCGTGAAATGCAACGATTGAGGCTTTTATAAATCATCATCAGCCAATTGCAGTTCACTGCTGGACGTAGACCTCCCCAAGTTTGCGCCAACGTTCACGGTCCTCCGCTTCTCTCATCCAGCCACTACCGGCAACCTTTGTTAGGATAGTTATACAGAAGAAACACTCGCAAAAGTATTTCACTTTAAGAAGTATTTATTAGTTTTTAGACTAGATGCTGATAATCCTGGCTGCAGCATCAGGCCAGACTTATGTCAACATTGCATTGAACTTAAAATTTAGTCCTGTTTAAAATGAGCCCAAACACGACTACGGTGCTGTAATTTCAAGGTTTGTACTTTTTCTGATGCTCGACTGGCTTCAGCATCAGGTCTCTATGTACTTCGGTGTTCCTCATTAACAGTACGTTTATTCACACATCGAGCCCTTTTCAATGAGCCTAAACACGATATATCTGCTGTTAGTTGTCGAGGAGTTAGGTACTCTGCAGACTATCCTGACTGCAGCATCAGGTCATAACTTGATGATCATGAGACCAAATGTGACAAATGCCCTATTAAACATCAAAACAATTTACTAAAACAGTCCTTGGCTGTTCGAGTAACTTCTTACTGTTAAGGAGTTGTACCTTCCATCATCAGCCCAGCTACCTGAGATGGTGACAACCATACGCAAATACACAAGATACTTAACAAAATATGCGAAAAACAATAAGTGAGCCTATAAAATTTGAGGGTTGCCCTCGATTTCTCTAAGATCCCATCATCAGATCCTAACTTGGTGACAATGGGACCACCTCAGAACTATCTACTTTTGAACAAAAAAAGAATTTTGAAAATCCGTCCACAATTGGCGGAGTAATCGATGAACAAACATACAAAAAAAAACATACAAACATCCGAACATAGTACCTCCTCCTTTTTGTTAAGTCGGTAAATATGAGTTTATCGAAAAGTAACTTTAATTCGTAGGAATTAAAGTTACTTTAATAAAGTGCTGTTTACGCTACAACTTCAAACATTTTATAGCTTTTTCATTAGTCCTAATCACTCTGAAATCAACTTAATTACCGTTACAATATAGTTGATATTTGTTTAACTTGAAAAAACATCAATTTGAAACAAAAAATAAATAAGAATATAGAAACAAGAGTCTGTGTGGTGCCGGACTTAAAGAATACCACCACCCCTTACTTCCAGTGGGTGTCGTAAAAGGCGACTAAGGATCGTACCGGAGAATGGGCAGCAGCGTTCTCTATGTATTTCACCACCATACCATACTGCGATCGCCAACCCGCCTGCCAAGCGTGGCGATTATGGCAAACCCTCCCAAAATTGGGGGAGGCCTATGTCCAGCAGTGGACGTCTATCGGCTGAAACGACGATAGAAACAAGCGATCCGCCCGGGCCCCTGCGTCGCAAGGTTTTTGCAACTTGAAAAAACATCAAGATTTCTTAAATATACGCAAGTTAAATAGTAATGTATTATATACTTACACATACACTTTCCGTAATAAATTCTCTAAATGATAGCGTAAACCGCATCAAAATCCGTAGCGGAGTTTAGGAGAACAACGCGGTCACAGAGACAGACACGAAAAGCGACTTTAATTTTTAGTATACAGGGTTATAAAACATTAACAGCCTCTTAAGAGGTCATTGTACTCAACATTATGAACAACTTTTACTATGGGACGAAACCTGAAATCGCGAAAAAAGAATCAGCTGTTCCCTACATTTTGACGAGTTATACGAACATAAATGTAGGGAACAGCTGTTTTTTTTCGCGTTTTTAGGTTTGGTCTCATAGTAAAAGTTGTTCATAATGTTGAGTACAAAAACCTCTTAAGAGGTTGTTAATGTTTTACCAATAACCCTGTATAAAGATAGGTAAGAACTAAGTTCAGGTACTTGTACACCTCTGGCTATCTTTTCGGGGATTACTGGCGAATTGTTATGTGTTATAGAAATCTTAGGTATTCTATGTCCTTCCCCAGGATGCAATCATCTCTCTGCCAAATTTTATCGAAATCCGTTCAGTGATTTAGGCGTGAAAAGGTAATATACAGACAGACAGAGTTACTTTCGAAGTTATAATATTAGTAAGGATTTTTAAGCTAGAACTCTACTTTGGAAGGGTAAACAGTAGCCTACGACAGAGCAAAATACGCTCTTATGTCGTAACTCCTAAGATACCGTTTCTCAGGTGTAAAACGAAAAATAAAATTATTAGCTGACGGTAATAAACCTCAGGCTTGAGTACGTTATGTAATTATGTATCATCGTTTCGAATACCATTTTATAATGTTTTCCAATCTAGTAAGTTTGCTTACTTTCCCAAGATATCGTGTTATAGATTATCTGCGCGATATCTTGGCACTGTGGTCATGAAAAAAATTCCTTTACCATTATGAAATAATTATGTATTATTTCGTACCTACCTACTTACCGTATTGCAATACTTTTAAGTAAGTACCTACCTTCTGAATGCATTATTTCATTGACGTGACATTGTTCTTTCAGCGAATTTCATTAAGTACAATCGATTTGTTGTGGTAAGAATTTTAATTTCGTTCACATTAAATTTCATTATATTGTTTGTTTTCCGTATGCAACCATTTGAGGAGACTGTGGAGTGAGGCCAAACGTACTGGACGGGTTAAATTAATTTAATTTTTTGTCCTTGGCTCTGCTTTTAGTATTTAAATGAAGCCAGGGCTAATTTAACACTTACGAAGCTAGGTGTTATTTGAACATAAGTAATTAAGTAAGTACCTCATCATCATCATTTCAGCCGAAAGACGTCCACTGCTGGACATAGGCCTCCCCCAAAAGGGGGGGTTTGCCATAATCGCCACGCTAGGCAGGCGGGTTGGCGATCGCAGTATGGTATGGTGGTGGAATGCATAGAGAACGCTGCTGCCCATTCTCCGGTTGCATAGAGAACGCTGCTGCCCATTCTCCGGTAGTACCTACGGCTAATGAATAGACTTACATTAATTACGAAAAATACCAACAAAATTGAAAAAAGATTCTTACCACTTGCATTTTCTTTGCACTTGAATAGGTACCTACTTTAAATTTGCATTTTCACGTGTACTTACCCCATGTCAAACCAAAGCCATTTTAATAAAATTGTCCAACTTTACTCAGAAAGTGGGGGTTAACCACACGACCAGAGTTTAGTAACTACTATTAAGTAAAGTTTCGTATAAATCGGACAAGGCAATAAAGGCGCCAAAGCAAACACGACGCCATTTTATGATCGCGCACGATGTTAATTTCGCGCCATCATGGGTTGTGACCCAGATGACACTAGTGTAAAAAAAACATGGATTAAGGCCAATTTGGTCACTTTTCGTTTTAGCTAACATGGTCTTACGTTCAAAACCTTTTTGGAATTGCGTAGGTAGATTTTAACTTTAATTTTTCATTAAGGAGAGTTGTTATTTTGTAAGTTGTTGTTTTTTTTTTAAGAAATAAATCAATACTTTTTCCAATGTTTAAAATATAAAACTTTATGAGCACTTTCAGTTTAACGCTTCGTAGAGTAGGTGCCTAGGCGATCAAGATTCATTGTTTTCATAAAATATTAGAAACGTAAATCATTATGATTTCTGCCCATTTCATTTTGCAAAACAACATTAGAAAAACAATTCACAATTTGAATCCTCGCTCAACTAATAATTCTTGAAAATATGCGTAAGTACCTAATAAAAGTTTGAAGTACCTATCTGCAAAATTATACCGGATTATAAAACCGGGTTAAAAAATTATTATGTAGGTAGCCACAACCGTTTACTCAAATTACATCGAGTTTACGTGTTTTTACACCAAACAACATAAAAACCAGACAAGACTAATAAAAGCACATGAACATTCAATCTCCTAGCACATCAAACCTATAATTTAACCTTTTCGATATGGGTCAATGTCCCGTTAGGTTGGCACCGTGATTATACTATAGTACAATATCGCTTCATGGGCCACGATTTATGGTGCCATGGCATTTGGACACAATGAAATGTACAGACTTTATACAACGCGATGACGGAAATGTATATAGCTGTCGCTACGTGTAGTTGTAGTGTGGCGTCTGGGTTTAGGGAAATAGTTCCTTGTTTGTGTTCATTAGTTCGTATGTTATAATTTTATGTTTGCCTAGTACCACAATTAAAATCGTCCTTTTTGAACATTTCATTAATTATTTTCTTTACCACCGCTCCAGTGGAAATTATCCCGACTTATTTACAGACACTCAATGCAGTCAGAGTGTACGTTTTCGGAACATTTAATTTTATTAAATTAATTACCTACATGTATTTACTTGTCTAATCTAGCCCCTAAAGAAAACGTTTCTCAGACTAAGCAATAAAGTAGAAACACAATTTAAACTGAAGTTAATTAAATAATTTAACTAAGGGCTGATTTTTCCATCGTCAGATAACTTTTATTCGAGAAATAAAATTGACGTTTGACAGTTTTTGCATGAAATAACTGTCAAAATTTTAAAAAATCCTCGAATAAAGTTATCAGATGATTGAAAAGTCAGCCCTAAGTAAAAATATTAATGGTTAACCCTGGCATATAATATTTTTATAGTTCAAGCGCTGCCTTCAAAAGCAAAATGTCATCAAAATGTCAAATACAGCATATTTTTCAAAAGCTATTAGTCGACTGCACAGCTGTAGGTATAAAGAACTTGAGCATTCGCCACGTGATCTAAATTACTATAGTAATTATAAACGGTCTACACGCTAGCACGGAGCACCAAATAATTGGTACGGAGAATTTGAGCCGACTTAATGTAGACAGGAAATCATAAGGGATTGAATTGCAGCTCATTCGGAATCGCTCTACAGACCAAGCAAGCTCGATTATATTCATCATTTAGTTTGTTTGTTTATATTGTGCGTAGTTTTTGCCGATACAAGCTGCCTGCTTTTCTTGTATTAAAAAAGACTGATTTGGATAAACCATCGAATTGGTAGACATGCATATCTACCAAATTCGATGATTTATCGAAATCACCAGCCCTCCTTCTTTGGTTCTGGCACTAGCACCGAAATTGCAGGAATAGGGAGTGGAGAGGAAACTTAGAGAAAGTTTTGATACCCTCCACCACTTGTGGGACTAAAACTAGAGACAGAGAGAGCCTTTAAGGTAGAGTGAAACCAGCTTATAACCAGTCAGGTAAGGCTATAAGAGTCATACTGTTCTGTTAAAACCTAACCTTGACGATTAAACAAACAACCCTCTTGTAATTAACTCCACAATAAGCAGCTGTGCGTGCAAAACCGGAGTTGTTGATGTAAAATGATCCTGTAGTAGGGTATCTAGGTAGTGTAGGTACATACATTTCTAAAGCTTGCCAGCGTGGCCTGTGGTTTGTAGACACGAAAGCACGCGTGTGTTCTAAATGTTTGCACACTATGTTGCAATGTTTTAGGGAAATCGGGGATTTATTGGCGCTGAAAACTAAAATATTTTTTGACAATGTAGAATGTATTTTCTTTTTTCTCTTAGATTTTCCTCAACTTTAACTTCTAATATTAAGTTGAGCAAAAAAAAATGCAATGTTTTTAACGGTTTAACCTAGGTTCTATCTTAGGTGAATTTTCCCCTGCGATCAAAAGCCTGTTAGTTCCTTCCTTATAATTAAATTTTGAAAATAATGAAGGAAAAATAAGCGGTCTTATTCTTAGAGATGTTTCTTTAAAGGAAAAACAGCTTACAAATACGTGCACATAATTGCACCCTAGTGCACTATGATGTCAATTGAGACAACTAACATGGTAGCGCAAATACCCATAAATATTTCTAAGAAACCATACATTTTCCTATCAACTGCAATTATTTCTGATATCGGCGATCAAAGTTGTCCCCTACTTTTATTGTTAACTTGTTGTCTTGCTGTCGTTGTTAACTTTACCTACTCTTGGAGGGCTCTTAATTGTTATTTCATTTCCAAATGCGATATAATTATGTATAATATGTAGATAACTTTCTATCATGTTTTTTACTTACTTTAGAAATATTAGCCAGAAATAAATTTCTTAATAATTAATTTAAAATAAACCCCTTCCTTTTTATTATAAGTAATCGAGCTATAAAGTTAAGATAAGGGGCAGCATTTTTAAAATTTTACTCCTTTTAGAGCTTAATTTAACCTGTGTCTTCTCGAATTTGACGCAAAACGAGGAGTTGAATTGTTACCATACTTACTTAAACACTTGTAAGAGAAAGTTTTTATTTGTAGTTACGTATCATTAAAGAGAAACCTGCCAAATCATGAAGTAGCACTAGGTACATTTTACTGTGTATCAATTTTATGCCAAAACTAATTAAGTCGTATATTATCTACATATATCATATTTCCGATTACGCGAAGCCCCGTCTGGCTGTCTCAAAGTTGTGAACCAACTGGTTTGTCAGGTCAAGCCTGGTACGTACAGATGTCCCTACCGTCGCGGGCGCAGCCACCTGGCACATGTGGCATTTTTCATATATTTTGCTACACATCTATACCTATTAAGCACAAGGACTGTTCATGTAGGTCATGTAAACTTCTGCATTGCTTGTTATCTCAAGCAAATATTTGTGATCAACTTCGGGCAATTCAGACGCTTAGGTACAGCCGCGTAGCGTGACGTAGTGTAGTAGTTAAAAACTATTTTAGTTGTGATAGAGACGATGTTTTTCTTCAGCGTTATTATAGCAAATGTTTTTGCGTCGATCACTCAAGTTGCCAAGCAGCTTGTATAAAGTTAATAAGAGCAAAAAGTATATTTTTTGCGACAAATTAATAAACATTATCATGGCTTTACTCTTTAAACATTGTAAAATTAACAGTCTGGACAAATTATAATATGAAACACGTAACTCAAACTCAAGGAGTAACAGACAGGACCGTAAAAACAAGGTCCTCGACTGTTGCACAAAAACGTACGACAAACAAGCCGACGTGTCGTTCATTTGCATTTATGTAGGTAATAATTTATTTACGGCAGCCACCTGGCCAGCGATGTAATGTGATCATGTCGAAAAACCACTCTATTATGTTACGTTTTGCAAAAAAACAAGATTTGGGACACAGGTGGGATGGGAGACAACCTTTTAAGGCAGTTAGACGACAAATCTGCAGTCAAAATATCAACTTTAGACAGATAACCTTGCCTCATTTACATATTTTCGTTCAAATTGTAAGAAACTGCAATCATTTGACTATTTCGTAAATAGAAGCATGGATATAAATACGATCATTGTATGTAAACAATCTCAATCTGCTTTGTAAGACCATTGTGTTGTACATAATTGAAACTGAGCCAAATCTTTGCTGAAACACTCTGGATTTCATACCGCAATGCAAATCAATGAACGTCTTGATTTATGACGCTGAAATTAAACTATTCGGAACGGTACATTATAATGTAGATGCTGGAAAAGAACACACAGCACAACAGAACTCATTTAATGATGAAAATAAGATCCTAAATGCTCATTTTAACAGTCTGCATTTTTTAGATCGTCTAATGAAAACACCATAATTAATATCTACATAAGTATATCGATTGGTATGCGACAAACGTTGCTTTTCAAGGTGTTTCAAAGGCTTTGAAATGGCTAATGAAAATGTTGGATCAAAAGTTTGTCAAGGTTGGTAGCAATGTCCTGCAGCATGTACTTATAATGACTGGCATCAGGTGGTCCAAACACATGTCCGTTTAACCACTCGTATGCCGTAATTACAGACACAATTAAAAAGCTATTGTATCTCGCATAGATCTACGTTCCGGCAGACTAAGGGTTAAGAATCTTTAAATTATGATTTAATTATCCGAAATTATGCCAATACTTGGCACGAATTAAAATTATACCATCGTACAGAAAATAATTTTATGTTAAACACTAGGCATAACATCAAAAATCCCTTCAAAAAAAAAAATTATTGTATGTACAAATAAACCACAGTGGTAAGTGGGTCAACATAGTAACTTTTATTCATATTTACCTACATGATATTTTCAAACACTGACTTAGGTACCTATGTGTTTAGGAAACGGTTATTTTGCGTTCATAAACCGGAAAGTATCTAGACCTATTATTGAAACACTCGAGAACAATCTCGATGCTGAAAACAAAGTTCCGTACCTAAATCTTTGTATTAGTAATTCAGCCTTTTAAAAATCACTGAGTCACAGACAAAAACTTATAGCTGAAAACAATTGAAACAGTATGTAGAGTTGCGTTTCACTTGATAATCTGAATCAAAAATAACGAATCTTTAGGTGCGAATTTCGTCCAATTAAATGCAAGAACGACGTCTATGACAAAAAACGCCATTTACTACAACAAAGTACGTAGTTTTTCCTGCTTTGTCACTACAAGCCGTCTTAGTTTCCGTCATTTCCTTAATTTATCACAACTGATACAATGCAGTGTCATGAAGAAAAAACGTTACATTTAAATTAAAATAATTAAGTTAAAAAAGTACCAAGCTGTGCCAGTCAACAGGTAGGTTTTCGAACAAAGAGATCTAACTTTCTATATAAACTGACGTAGGGCAATAAAAACTAGGCAAAGGCGATGCAAGCGGCAGTCTGGACGTATAATAAGCAAAGCCTTTTTAGGCAGTGAGACTAGGCCACATCGCCATATTGGAAACGAATCAAAATAGTACGTCTGTGGGTTATAGACAGGACACGGTATACGGACCATAGTTTCTTTTAATTTAATGATATTTACAACGTTAGCGATCTTTGCACTGTAATGTGGCGATCTAGAGCTTAGGGGCAATTTAGAGCGAGTTCTTTCTACAACCAAAGTTAACAACTACGGTATCTCAGCATTTTGGGTCTAACTACGAGAGACTAACTAAGAGAACTACGTAAATAACACGTGATATTGAGAGCGAAAAGTGGAAAGAAGGAAGGGAGCCTTTGCCCTGCAGTAGGACAACACAGACTTCAGACTTATATAAAATAAAAGAAAACCCAACTGCGAAACTGAAAAGCTACAAACAATCCCATTTTAAATTAAATAAAAGTTGGAAGCAGGCGGGACCCATTTGAATTTGAAAATATAATAAAAATGGTATGGGTCCCGCCTGCTTCCAACTTTTATTTAATTTAAAATGGGATTGTTTGTAGCTTTTCAGTTTCGCAGTTGGGTTTTTTTATTTTTTAAATTACTTTTTTTATTTCCAGCTTTTTAGTTTACAAATGTGAAAGATTCCCGTTGTACCGTATGCACCATTGATTCGCAAACGATTTAGTTCTTGGTACGTGTTTTTTACGATTTGTCACTTCGAATTACTTTTAACCATATAAGTTATATATATTTTTGTAATTACTTACCCTTTAAAACCCTTTGTTTTGATACCCCACTCGATAGGTTTCGAGAAAAAAAATTTTTTTTTGAAGACATTTTGCGCCAAAAATCGGCCATTTTAATTTTTTTTCAATTTTGATATACACAGTGTCACTCTCACAATTAAGACGAATCTAACGGCACCTCTCAAGCTGAAATCGATCAAGCCGTTTAGGCTACAGAGCGTGCCAAAGAAATATACATACATACATACTTACATACATACAAACATACATACATACATACACTCGAAAAACATAACCCTCCTTCTGACGCAGTCGGGTAAAAATAATATGAGCGTGTTGCACATCATGTACCGTATTATTTTTGTATTTTTTTACGTAGTGCAACTCCACATTGTGTTTTGATCTGACACAGTTACCTATATTTAAATAATGCTGCATTCAAATGGTATTTGTAAACTTAATATATGCTGTATGTACATTTCTGCCACGAGTCAACAAAGAGAATCAGCGACTAACTAAATGATCATGACAGCAATAAATCTCTAGGTAACATAATAAACTACAATTGCTTTGACAATTTAACGAGCGCCTAAAGCAGTCAATTATATTATCTGCAGTCAGTATCGACTAAGCAGATTGGTGGCCATTTTGGTAGAATATTAACGGTAGGCAAAGGCGTGCATTATAATTCCTGTCGCGACAACATTTAACGACCTTATTCAGCATTCAAGGCGACCACAGTCCGACGCAGGTTTAGCTAATTGTCTGTGGCATGTGATGTCTCGAATCGACTCGATTAATCGTTAATTGACCGTTGTGCTTGTGGTATTATCTAAATTACCGTTATGATGGCCAGCGAGCTCATTCATATTAGGCTTATTTCGATTTTTATCGATTATTTTAAACTGAACATTTCGACCTGAGATTTAGTAAGTGACTATGGAAAAGACACGTTTACTTGGCCTTTTCTTTAACATTACTTAAAGTTTTAGAACTCATGGTGATTCGCAGGATGTGTGTGCAAAAACCAGGTACAAATCGACGCCTGGCTAAAGGCTTTATTAAGTAGGGCACAAAGTTCTCAGTACACCACGATGTGGTCTCATAAGCCGGTTACCGAGGAACACTAAAGCACAGGACTCACCTGCACTTCCTTTATACTAAGTAAATTCTTTCGACATCAATGGCTAAACTACGCATATCTACAATAAAAATGTTGGCAAGGCCAATTACCTATAGTGAATAAAGTCTCACATATCCGCATGAATGCATGGTAAAACTTAAGCTATAGACTTGTTTACTAGTAGA
Source organism: Mesoligia furuncula (assembly GCA_916614155.1). Classification (NCBI taxonomy): domain Eukaryota; kingdom Metazoa; phylum Arthropoda; class Insecta; order Lepidoptera; family Noctuidae; genus Mesoligia; species Mesoligia furuncula. The sequence continues at coordinate 10,532,505 of OU744794.1, forward strand.
CAACAAATACCAGAGTTATTCAAAACTGCCAGACCATAACTAACTAACAGCGAATAGTGATGCAGTTTCCCTTATTTTCCTTGCAAGGATGTGCACATAGTACTTTATTTTAATACCGAGTCCCGCATGAAAATAAACCCAATGAATGTGCAATGAAATTTCGTTTCATATTCCTTCCTTAACTTAGAACACGACGCAGTCCGCCTAGGCTAGAACAAGTCTTAGTACTTGCCACTCGGCTAGCCACGCCCATCCTGTGCTCGCGTATCGATGCATCGGTATAGTTTACGCGTAGGTACTCGATTATCGATATATGTATCGATATAGTAATCGGCACGCTGGGGTCACCATTTGGCCAGTGACCCGTGCCATCTGTTTCATTCATTATGAGTTTGCATTTTATTTTTGTAACTGGCAACTGGATTACCCGTAAGCGTATAGAGCTTACTAGATTCAAAATGTCTCTGACGTCATTAATCCTTTTAAGCATAACGTATAAATTTGTAATGCAAACTGCTCACTCAGGAACTTTTTAATGCTTACCTACTTAACATTCCATAAAAACTTGTAAAACGACATGGTAGAACTAATGATATTTTGTTTTTGTTACAGATTTTAACTGACGAGTGCTTGGATAGCTGAACGAGGCCATAGGTAGGTACGTGTTATTTTAACGCCCTCAGGCTAGGTGGAGCGATGTCTGTTAGCAGCTGGATAAGAGTTGCCGAAAATGGAGTTGAATGGCCTGCAATAGGGGAGGCCTATGTCAAGCAGTGGACTGCTATAGGCTGATGATGATGAAACAATAATAGAATTTTGCGTGTAGGTATGTAAATAATTGTTAAAACCATTAGACACAATTAAAACAATGAATAAACAATAACTTAAACCACGTAGATATTTATATAAATATTCACTATAATAAATTAACCAGCAAACAAGCTAATAATTAATATAGGTAGCTATGTGGTTACCGAGTATATTAAATTAATATAACATTTGCATAACATGTTACATAGATTCTCAGTTCGAAATAATCCTCATCGAGTTTCTTGAAAGACACGTTCTATCTATCGGAAAATCAATAAAAACATTTGAATTTGTAATACATAACTAAAATAAATCATATTAAGCTACTTCGCCTCTGATTGATAACAGAATAAATTATTTGAAACATATTTAAATAAAAACATTATTTTTATGAATCATGAATATAGATGACCCCTAACATTAGGTACTTACCTCCTTAAAAACTGTTAATGGTTACGCAAGAATAACGTACGATGATAGGCGTACCTACCTAATAATAAATTGTTTTTTAATAACACAAACAAACTTTGTGACATTCTCTCAGAAAAGTTCGTTTGTAGTCCCCATACTGAAAGCCTGATCAAAACTGAACATTTCAGTAGCATTTTACAGCTAATCTTAGCCATTTTGATTTCTTCGTCTACCTAAGTACCCACTGCTCAAATTTAATTAGTAGGCTTTTGGCAAATACACACGAAAAGCCAAATTCTGTATTTCACATAGGTAGGCTTTTGGTAAATACACACGCAAGGCCAAATCCTGTATTTCAAATAGGTAGGCTTTTGGTAAATACACACGCAAGGCCAAATCCTGTATTTCAAATAGGTAGGCTTTTGGTAAATACACACGCAAGGCCAAATCCTGTATTTCAAATCCCGTATTTAATGATAAACTTTCAAAATCTAGTCGCAATCTCTCCTCAGCGACAGTCAATTAAAGTCAAAGACAGTCAGTTACAGTCAAACATTTTTGACAAGTTTTGACTTGTCAAAAATTTAGAGAAATTAGAGGTATTTTTGACAGATTGAAACTCAGATCAGGGGGCCTAAAAAGGCCACCTTGGAGAATCATAAAAGGATAACATTATGAATTATAATATGGCGAAGACAGTCCGTGTTTTTCTTTTTTTTTCGCTGCACTACGTAGGTAGATACAATCAAAGAGATTGGGATTGGATTTGGATTGGATTGATTGGTATTTTAGCACAGACAAAAAAAAATAACTGAAAAATGCCTCACCAATGGGATTTGATACGATTAACTTAACAGTTAACTATCCACCAAGTTATCCTTTTATGATTCTGCCAAAGTGGCCTTTTTAGGACCCCAGACTGTGAACGTTCTTAAAATTACGAGAATTGCCTCTCTGGGCATATTTTTTTATGATCCTCAAACACAGACCGAAGTATCTAGAAATATTACCTACAATGATTGTCATTGCGGGTGAATAAATTGCGCATGATACTGTAATAGGATAGCATCTGCAGTGCCTATGTGTTGTGTACGCACTACGTACCACAGATTATGTGCCGAGGGGAAAATTTTCTGTCATCTAATACACACATGAATTATTTATATACCTATGTTCCGTACTCGTATTATCCTGGGTTTCTTTAGTATTTTCCGCTTATGTATTGTGCTATCCGAGGTACTTTTTTATTTCTTGTATTGCACAAGTAGGTATACCTATCTATTTTAAGGGGGCATGCATGACCTAAAGCGCGGCCACTGTCAGACTGCATAGAAAAGAAAGAGAACCGCGATGACACAACGCTGGTAATTTATTGCAAAATATGAAGCAATTATTTAATTACAAAAAATCTATTGTTTGGTCGAAAACATTAAAACACTAGTATTTTAGTATGTTGCTTGTAGAATAATCTGACAAAAAATTAGAATGATTGTATGTATATTTGTATGGTTATTATTGTAAAAAGAAAGTTTTTAGAGGTATATTCATGATTTTTAGGGTTCCGTACCCAAAGGGTAAAAACGGGACCCTATTACTAAGACTTCGCTGTCTGTCCGTCTGTCCATCTGTCCGTCTGTCCGTCTGTCCGTCTGTCTGTCTGTCTGTCACCAGGCTGTATCTCAAGAACCGCGATAGCTAGACAGTTGAAATTTTCACACATGATGTATTTCTGTTGCCGCTATAACAACAAATACTAAAAACAAAATAAAATAAATATTTAAGGGGGGCTCCCATACAACAAACGCGATTTTTTTGCCCTTTTTTGCTCGATATCAAAAATGGCAACAGGTAGGCACTTGAAATATTCACAAAATACTCAGTTGTATTTCAACTTTAATAATAAATAATAAAATTAAAATAAAATAAATATTTAAGGGGGGCTCTCACAACAAACATGTTTTTTAGGCGTTTTTGCCTTGTGGTACGGAACCCTTTGTGTGCGAGTCCGACTCGCACTTGGCCAGTTTTTTTCTATCGTATCAAATTAGTTGTATTGTGTTTTCAACACACTACTTACCTAGCATATATCCTGAAGAATATCATATATTTTTCTGTTTTTGTTTACTGTAGTCGATCATATACTTTGATAGTTTCTAAAACTTGCGTTTTTTGTGTTTAGGGTCCTGTAAGCCCCTTAATGTACCTAGGTACTTACACTTACCTAATGAAAAATTTTCGGGAAATCCAGAAAATGACAACTGGCATAAAATTCCTAATAGGGGGTTTGTCTCTCTTTATCTTTTCCGAAATCCAGAATAATTATCAAAAACCAGAATACGTGAGATTTACCTTATGATATTTTGGGGTTTTTAAAACTTCTTTTGAGTTGCGAAACAAGAAGATTTAACCTATACAAGAAACACGTTATCAAAATGAGCGAATCATTCATTAAAACATAATATCCGTGGATAAACGGTAATTTTAGATGCACATTATTTCTGATGAAACCAAGTAAGATCCCAATGGCGTTGTTACTAAATCGTAAACACACAATTTAGTAATATTCTAGAGAATATTGTAGTGTTTATCTGTACGTCTGTTCGTTAGGCACTAAATCACGTCCGACCCAGCAACGGATGAACTGGAATTACCTACACAGAATAAGCTGCATAGTGTAGAGATATTTGCGCGAAACTTTCACCACAATTCTAGACTTGAATTCCTGAATAGATTAAATATATATCAATGCAATAATAAGAGCTTAACAGAAAGGATTTTCCTAGAACGTAAGATCAAAATTTATATTCTATGAATAGACATACATCACATCATCACCGTTCCCACACCACCGTTCCGTTTACCATTACATCATTATCCGTTTAGAAAATCCAAACGTAAAGATGTAGCGCCGGGGAAATCCAGGCCCACTCATGCCGCAGAAACCTCGTTACAGTTTAAATCTAATTCTTGATATGTAACATTACACACATTGATTTAGGTCAGGATTATTAAAATATGTCAGTCCGTCAGACACGGGCTATGCATTTTTGCACGCGCCATCGCGTCACTTCACTACACCAGGCGGCCCCAAGCGGCGATTGTATGCAAACCAAATCATTCATCTAACTGCGTAAGTTTAATATGCAGTGCCTCGTCCAAGTCGCTTTCGGTATCGTTATTCGACATTGTTCGTCAAGCCAGCTTGGGCCATGCAAATACGCATTAATGATTTATGTTAGGGATGGGCTTATTATGTATCCGTCTTCGTGTCGTGTCCGCGAGTCCGCAACCCGTTGAATGGACTTCGCGTGACCTACAGATTACGTATGCTTCAAGGAAAAAGTGAATGACGAAAGACTGACGTATGGTGTAGGTTCTTGTATCGAGATTTGTATGATGTCAGTATTTTTTAACCGATTGCCTCAATACCCGCATAATAGGACACTACTATGACGTAGGTATAACTGGTCCGTCTGGAATCACCATATTACTGATACGTCACAGCGTGCGCAGATAACTCTATGAGGAATATTCAGTGACAAAGTTTTTTTAAGACATTTTAGTTTTAATTCCTATTAACAATGCCCACTCAATAACAGTGAGATCCAATTTGATTCGATTCCATTTTAATTAGGTAGGTACCTAAAAACCAATCTATTAATTATTTATCAATGATGTCAAACCACATAGGAATTGATAATATCGTAATACATTTATTCGTTGCACAACATCTGCTAGTCAGCTTTAATGAGATCATCATTTACCAGTTTGTGTCTTTCCAGTCAATTTTCTAAGTATAGCATTATAGGCCTGTCTTTAACGCTTTCATTCCGGGCAAATAAACCTTTCTACGTTCCTCACAACTACAACAAAACCGAAAACCGTTACTTACAATAAAATCATTCAATCTGAATGAGAACGAGTCGTAATTATCTGGACGACATTATATCACAATCAAGAATATCAAGACACACTTGATTGACGACCGTCCATTGTTTTGATCCCGTGTTTATCGCGTTGTCTTGACAATAAACTGGGCTCCCTTAGCCGTAATAGCCAATAACGCGGAATGTTAAGTTGATAAAAAAAAGTTAATAGACACATTAAAAGTGGTACCGGTCATCTGTGGCATCTTTACTCTCCGTTGGCATCTTTACCTAAGCATACCCTATACTAGTTCCTATTAAATATTTTTTTGTCTGTGGCAATTGACGCAATTTTAGACATATTGGTAGATTTTATAATAAATTGTGGTATCCCAAAAAGTTTTTCAAGCTAGCAACTTCGTTAATTGTCAAAATAGTGTACTTTTTAGGGTTCCGTACCCAAAGGGTAAAAACGGGACCCTATTACTAAGACTTCGCTGTCTGTCCGTCTGTCCGTCTGTCCGTCTGTCCGTCTGTCCGTCTGTCCGTCTGTCTGTCACCAGGCTGTATCTCAAGAACCGCGATAGCTAGACAGTTGAAATTTTCACAGATGATGTATTTCTGTTGCCGCTATAACAACAAATACTAAAAACAAAATAAAATAAATATTTAAGGGGGGCTCCCATACAACAAACGCGATTTTTTTGCCCTTTTTTGCTCGTAATCAAAAATGGCAACAGGTAGGCACTTGAAATATTCACAAAATACTCAGTTGTGTTTTAACTTTAATAAGAAATAATAAAATTAAAATAAAATAAATATTTAAGGGGGGCTCCCATACAACAAACATGTTTTTTTCGGCGTTTTCGCCTTGTGGTACGGAACCCTTCGTGTGCGAGTCCGACTCGCACTTGGCCAGTTTTTTATTCTATGTGGTCAATTATTATTAGTTTTAAAATTTTCGGGGCAACTTTACCTAAATATTGGTAGTGCTCACATAAACGAAGATGGTAGCATCAAAAATGAATAGATCGCTTTTTTAACGCCAGGACCATTGGTAACTTGACGTCGCGTGCACTCTGGGGGGGACATTCAATGCAAACTGTAAGCTAGGTAAAGTTGCCAAAAATGTGTCATTTTTACCCAGCTCATACTCTTGGCTATTACAGTGATTCTATGTGAGATTTAGTAGAATTAAATGGTTCAATCAAAAGAGGCATACCTTTTTGACAAAATAAATCAATAAAAACTTAAACAACTAACTCCATGTTGGAGTAGATTGTATAAAAGTCAAAAATTATGGTAATGTTGCCACAGTTGAGGTACAATAATGGTTTATTTTAAAATCAAAAGTAATTTATTCAAACTAGTCTAAAAGTCAGCACATTATAAACGTTAAAATGACATTAAGTGTTTTTAGTCCCCGAGAACGCCTTCCCTTCACCACTTCCTTGTGCGTTAGGGGGAAGGAGTGGCGCAAAAAACTCCCCAGCAACCCATTTACGTTGAAGGTATTGTCTATGGAGCAAAACGAAACGGATTTTTTTTTCTTAGTCCTCTTCCAAATATCTTGTTTTTCCTCCCTTAATAAAATGTGAACGTATGGCAAAATAGTAGTAATCTCTTTTAAATGCTTTTTTCAAACCTTTTCCCCCTCAGCCCTGAAAGATCAGTCATTAACTTTTCCGCTACCTATTCTTCTAAATGAATCGATTATTTGAGAAACCCCATAAGTCAGCTTTTTTGGCAAAATTACTTTTTTTGTAATATGCATTCTTTGGCAGTAAATACACATTACAGAGAGAAATCCCACAAGTCAATGCATTAGTATGGAAATTATAAGAAAATTAAATAATAAATTAAATTAATTAAATTATAATTATTATATTCACGTAGAGGTTTTTTTCGTTTCCTGTAAAGTTAGGGTCTGTTGACTTATGGGGTTTCTCAAATAAACTATTCAAATATAGAACCAGTTTCTCTTAAAAGTCTTTAACAATAACCTAATAAATGGTTTTTTTTTAAGAATCTTTAAAAAGGTAGGTACTTAAGGTGAATGCTCCAACCAGCCCGCGAAATTCAAAATTTCTTGGGTTTTTTGCAATTTGCAGGCCAGTGCTAGGTTGTATATTAATTAAAATATTATTCGCGGCTGTAAGACGTATGTAGTTACAGAATTATAATCATCAAAATCACCAATACAACCCTCCAAATTCATAAAGGTGTAAGAACAAAAAAAAAATAGAAAAAGTAATGCTAACAGCTTTATGAACTTAGAGCGTTTTATTGATGATTTTGATGATTATAATTCTGTAACTACATATGTCTTACAACCGCGAATAATATTTTAATCAACATACAACCTAGCACTGGCCTGCAAATTGCAAAAAACGTAAGAAAATTTGAATTTCGCGGGCTGGTTGGAGCATTCACCTTAAGTATAATAAAATTTGTGACCTACGTTTTTCAGACGTCTTTCAAAACTATGTGGTTGCCTAAGTATTAAGTCTGATGTATGAGTATGTGTGCGTTATGTAAATGTTATAAAGACAATAGCTCTTTATTCCAAATGGTGGGTATTTAAAATATTGTTTATAAGATTTTATTAAATTAAACTGTAGATTAAAAGTCAATAATAAGAGACTACAAGTAGTACCTACATTGATTGAATCTAGAAGCATCTCATACGCATATGATATCATACAAGGTAGACTAAATAAACAAGATGAAAGCAGGTACCTACATAGGTACATAGTACCTACACATCTGTGTTAATAGAGTCTTTGTGTACCGTAGAGCTCGTTCACTTATCTTATCACAGTTATCACTTATCAGGGATACAGAGATGCGGTCGCGTCAATTTGATAGTGCTTACCTTGTGTACCTACCGTTCACCTCTTCCACAATAAAGTTAAAAATCAATGACCTGCCGTATCAGCGATTTTACGCAATGTTTCTGACAATGACAGAATGGCCTGATAAGATTTTAATACAGTTTGACTTTTCTCTGCGATAAGAATCTAATGGCAGACTATTGACGCGACACAATACGATCACCGTGACCTCGGCTTGTAATCAAACATCAAATTAATATATTAGCAACTGGCGAATCATCGTCATCGCTCCGAAAAACAGAATGTTTCGGTATTAAAATACAACTGGAGTTAGTCTGTTGGCGATCGGGCGCCGCGTAACACGTCTCCACAAACAGTCGCCAATCGCGTCACCTCTCGTGATCACGTAATTATCTCGCGACAAATATATTCCCTTCGCAGTGACAATCAGACAGTCAACATAATCTCGTCCGTTATTGTGCGCCGTGACTTATTGTTTTGTGGTTGATGTGAAAGTGCGACTTTCTATAATAAACTAGTGCGAAACTTGTCTAGTTATATGAATTAAGTAGCTATTGATATAAGCGAGACTCAATCCACTTGGAGCATTGAATAAATGTAAGTAGTATCTAGCTGCTCGTACAGTCGTACGCAAAGTCGTAAAGTTTTACTTTAATAATCATAGGTTCATACAACGTTAGTGGAACGTGAACTTTGATTGAGAATAAGTAGAGCAGCGTGTACCAAGACAGCAACTTATTAAAAACTCTACTTTTGGGAAAAACATACAAAAAGAGTTTAAATTATTTAAACTCTTTCTGTATGTAAGAAAAGAGTTTTAAGTTGTTAAATAACGATACATAGTTTGCTTTGCGAACTGTAGAAGGAAAAACAAATTTAGTAGGAAAATATAGCGTTAAGTGTGAATCAAGGTCTTTGAATCAATCACTTGGAATTTTATACATTATTTTGTTTTAAATGTTACCAACTTGTTGTATGATCTACCTGTTGTTTAATATTTGTGGGGACTCTACCTAACCTGCTCTCCCGATTAACTGCTCTACCGTTCTACCTTACTATATCTTTACTTGTATTATAAAGACAAAACAAATATGATATCCTTCAACAACTCCTGTCACACAAAGTAATCTCACAAAAGCGCCGTTTTATAGCAATGTGTTGAGCGAAGTCACGACACAGACCGACAGATGGACAAAGCGCAGATAAGATTTCATGCGAACAAAGCTACACCATCTGTGCACCGTGTGTGTATTAATTGGGTACACAACAATCAAGATACATGTAGGAATATCATATTTATGTTGGTAACATAAATATGTAATGCGTTGTTTATAATAATGTTTTGCCCTATGCATTTAAAAACATAAACGGCGAAAAATCATGTTTGTTGTATGGGAGCCCCCCTTAAATATTTATTTTATTTTAATTTTATTATTTATTATTAAAGTTAAAATACAACTGAGTATTTTGTGAATATGTCAAGTGCCTACCTGTTGCCATTTTTGATATCGAGCAAAAAAAGGCAATAAAATCGCGTTTGTTGTATGGGAGCCCCCTTAAATATTTATTTTATTTTGTTTTTAGTATTTGTTGTTATAGCGGCAACAGAAATACATAACTTGTGAAAATTTCAACTGTCTAGCTATTGCTGTTCTTGAGATACAGCCTGGTGACAGACAGACGGACAGACAGCGAAGTCTTAGTAATAGGGTTCCGTTTTTACCCTTTAGGTAGGGAACCCTAAAAACCGATACTTTGATAACCACGCACACGTGTTGTCTGTTAACATAAAATAACGGTAAAAAGGACTATTTTGCAAATGTTGTGTTTCATTGTTCAGGGTGAAACAACGTTATGTTACCATATTGTTAGCTCGCCAAAAACGCAATTACAAAAAGAACTTATTCAGACCATTGTTACTTACAACTGTTATTTGTAAACGAGACCCGCATGTTTTTTTCGTGTTTGGAGAAAATTTCATAATTGATGTAATATTTGATTTGGCCTAGGGAGTAATGTGATGTTTTTGTTGTTTCCAGAGTTCGCTACGAGATGGGGGCGAGGTCCCGGGAGTTGATTCTGCTCCTGGCAGTGTGTGCGCTGGCACTCAGCGAGCCCGTGAACAAGGTCGCCGACGACAAGAAGAAGGAAGACGTCGACAACTTCCTGTTCCAGTACGACGACTTCGACGCGGCCGATGACCAAGAAGTGCTGTACAATGAGAACAGACCGTGCCCAAGAGACTGCATATGCACTGTATCCCAAGGATACAGAACAGCCAAGTGCGATCGTCTTGAAATCGGCACACAGAAGTTCGGCGATGACATCACTGACCTTGTCATTGAAAACGCCGACTCGCGGTTCCCCATTCAGTTGACAGACTTCATCTTCAAGAAACTCGGTCTCCACCAAATTACAACAGTGAAGATTGTAAACAGCTCAATTGATTTTATTGCACCTAATGCATTCCACGGCCTTCCTAACCTGTATGCAGTTAATTTGTCGAACGACAGACTGAAGATTTTACACCCGGAAACGTTCGCACATAACAAAAAGTTATTACTGCTTACACTCGCCAATAATCCTTTGAAGTTTCCCGCCGCAGATTCTCAAGATTATTTCTTAAATACTTCGTCTATTCAAGAGCTTGACATTTCGTACTGTAACATGAAGTACATCGCTGCGAACACGTTCACCAACATGCCCGGTGTGATGTACCTGAACCTCGCCGGCAACAATCTGTCCAACATGGATCCTAACACGTTCAAGAAGTTACTGGACTTGGAGGAGCTCGATCTGAGCGACAATGACATTAAGTCGTTGCCAGATGAAATCTTCTCAGAGAACAACGAGCTCGCCACTCTTCACATTTCAAGGAACCCTGTGGATACCGTATACGGACTGCAGATCTCCGACTTGCTCACTCTTAACGCTGGACAAACTAACATTCGATTCATTGGACCCTCCATGTTCAACGGTATGACTTACATTGCCAATCTCAATCTCAGTGGCAACAACATTGAAAAGATCCACAACCAAGCATTCCACAAACTAGTAGAACTTAACTATCTCGACCTTTCTTTCAACACTCTTGACTTCATTTCCAACATTCTCATCAAAGAAAACATTGAACTAGATATCTTCAAAATCTCAAACAATCCCAAGTTGAAACACTTACCCGCTGAAGGATTCGAGTGCTCTGTTGATCAGTTTAACATTTACTTATTCGATGCATCCCACTGCGGCCTGGAGGAGGTCTACGACAACTCTTTGAGGACTTTCTCAGCTTTATCTGTGGTTAATTTGTCTAACAATGAAATCAAATCCATTGGAACTAAAGTTTTCACAATGTGCCCCAAACTGGTTGAAATCAACCTTTCGTTTAACCAACTCACAACTTTGGACCCGAAAGTTTTTGAGAAAAATAACGAACTCGGCAAATTATACCTCCAAGGCAATCCACTGAAAGTACTTAACGCAGAAGTGTTTGTCTATACGCCTATGATTACATACCTGGACATGAGCCACGCTGAATTGACCTCACTATGGAAAGCAGACAAAAACCGCTCACCGACTCTCCTCAGTAATTTGACATTCCTTAACGTTTCTCACAACCGTATTACCGAAATCAAACAGACGGAACTCGATCACTTAAACAAACTTAACGCACTGGACATCAGTAACAACCCTCTTGCTTGCAGCCACGATTTCGAGAACCTTATGAGTTGGTTGAGCAAACGTAAAGTGTCCCCTAACGGAAGCGGAAGCAGCAGCATCGCTAATCTAGCTAAGGACACGAAAGAAGACGACGTCGGCACTTACAGCTGGGAGTTCCTCACCCGCAAGACTTGCGGAAGTGCCGTCGTACATCCCGTGGAGCCCCTGCCGCCCGTCTCCGATGAGGAGATTTGGGAGAGAATCGATACCGACCCCGAGGGTAACTTTGATCTGAAGAACACATTAGATGATGGCAAGGTAGCTGCTCCAAAAGACATTTTCTTAGACAATGACATGATTGATGATCAAGCCAAGGATGGCGAGGATGATGATGACGATGATGCAGCAGACGACGACGACGACGAGGAGGACGAAGACGAGGACGACGCCAGCGAGGACTACGATGGAGAGGAGGACGACGTCGACCTTAAAGTTAAACTTATTGAGAAGAACGCCACCAAGCCGGTTAATGTCCCACAAGTCAACCTTACTACTCCATCACCGATTAACGACGTTCAAATTAATATCAAATTACTTGAAAACGAAATTAGTGATGAAGAATCAACGGGAACTTTATACTTGCAAACCTCCGCTGACACGGAGGACGAGCATAGCCGCTACGGATACTTGTGGCCGATTTCAATCGCCATTTTTGGAGCACTGCTACTGCTCATTGTCATCGCTAAGGTTGTGATGCTGGCTTGCACTAAGAGAACCAAGCAGGTTAGATATAATAGTGCCATAATTGCGGCTATGAGCCAGCCCGGGCGCACGAAGAAGGACTGCGGGCTGGTGTACCAGCAGCTGACAGAGGACCTGGCTAGCCCGGCCACGCCCAAGCTCAACCGCTACACGCCGCTGCACAGCGTTACGGTGAACGCGTCCAACATGTCGTACGAAAGCAGTCCGTTCCACCACAGCAACATTGTGCCAGAGGCCGTCTGAGCCACGCAGAACAAACGTACATATGTCAGAGTTAAAACTCTATACTAACAACTGCGTTAACTCTTACATAAGCAGTAAGTGATAGTTGTAAGCGCTAGTCACAGCCGAATACATATCTAACAAACATTTCTTAGTACAGTGCCTTTATGATCACTCTCGAACAATCGCGACAATGTTTTCAAATCTAGCGCTTTCTGAATATTAAAGTAACAAATGAAGTCAAATTACAACAAATTAATTTAAGATTATACATATTATATATTATACAAATTAGTTGATAGGTTTATTTTATGTACTTAAAATTATTAAAAATTAAACACTAATCATTGTTGTTTGTGTTACCTTTGAGTGATTCCAACCCTTTCCTCTCTCTTCTACTTTATTCTGAAATATAAAACTACGAATAAAACCACTCATTAGACCCTTAGATATTTATTTAAAATAACTTTGTAACAAATTGATTTCATTAAACTTTTCGTTTCACATGTAAAAATAGTATTACAACAATAAAGACTACGTGTGTTATCACAGCAATATAAATATACCCTACATTACATATTTACATAAATATCCGAAAACCACAGAATAAAATAATTTTCCACTAATTTACATACCCATGTATAAAGTATACAGTTTCTACAGGCTTCTGTCTATTATCATTGACAACTTGATTTACCTCAATAAATGGTAAGTGAATCTTCTAACAGATTAGACAAATCCTCTTCTGTCTGTGGCAGCGGCGTCATACTCAAGAGTCGTTTCTGAAACAACAGAGGCTTATTGTCAATTAGATTTCAAAATGTACATAGTGTCCTTGCGATAGTGGGTGCAGGAACAAATCGACAGGTCGTCGTCGTCGTCGTTTCAGCCGATAGACGTCCACTGCTGGACATAGGCCTCCCCCAATTTTGGGAGGGTTTGCCATAATCGCCACGCTTGGCAAGCGGGTTGGCGATCGCAGTATGGTATGATGGTGGAATACATAGAGAACGCTGCTGCCCATTCTCCGGTAAGACCCTTAGTCGCCTTTTACGACACCCACGGGAAGTAAAGGGTGGTGCAATTCTTTAAGTCCGGCACCACACAGACAATCGACAGGTAGGTACGGAAAAAACTTTAAAGACAAAATAATGATTGAGGAAACTTGACAATAGGCATGCCAAAGATAAACAATGATTGTCAAAGATATGACCTTTGGAGAAACCAGCTAATCTCTAATAATTATACATGATGGAGTTTATTTCATAACGTTGCAATGATTGACATATTTTTTTTACGTTTAAACGTCTCTAACTTCAAGCAACGTTTTTATATAAAACATACAATGTGTTCTTGTTTCATTTGCATCCATATTTTGATTCTCAGAATATTATCTGCACCTTTAACTTGTCATTAAGCAAAGAATGACGCTACTTATCAGATGACAGATAATGCCAAGAAGATTCTTGATACAATTTATTTATTTATAATTATAGATTTTATTGTACACCAGAAAATACAATACAAAAAAATACTATTATTAATACACAACATACAATGGGCGGCCTTATCGCTTTCTGCGACCTCTTCCAGGCAACCTTGGAATGGACAGTGATTGCGTGGATATAAAAAATGGGGTTGACATTGGCATTTCACTAGTCAACTACGTAAATGGGCCATCATCAACCACAGCTTTTCTAACTACACGAACACATACATAAACTTGCGTCTTTTTCCCACGGGGCAAGCAGAAACTACAAAACGCCACCTGCTACAACCCTAACATACCAACTCCTTTTCTAACAATACATACAAAAATAACTAAACAAATATCCCGTCTGTCTTCAAAGCAAGAGGGAACAGGCAGCTTCTGGGCACGCTCGTTCCATCATAGACCTCCATCGCCTTCCATCAGGCATGATCGAGGTTAAGAGCAGGCCCATTCACAAATAAAAAATATTAAAACAAATACCTGAGGCAGTGCTCCCTTAACCAAATCAGGGATATCTTCGCTGGTATATCCGAGGGTACTAAGTCCATTTTCAATCTTCATCTTGTCCATATACTTGAGGATGGTGTCCGCCAGTACTGGGCCAGCATCAGCTTCCTTGGCATTCGACACATCAGTACCGAGAATGTTGGCGGCTTCTAGATGTTTGGCTGGATCACTGGGCCCGGTGAAGCGGAACACTGCGGGCGCTGTCATCACGACGGATAAACCGTGTGGGATGATCGGATCTGAACTGGAGTAGGTATTATTTTAATCTTCAGTAAGTGACTAGGTATAAGGGATTTCTAAAGCGCTGAGTAGGCGATGGACAATTTGTCCGCGACAATAGAACGTATCGAAATACTGGTAGTCTATTCAATAACGCATAGTACACATGTGCATTATTGCATAGATCTCCATTCGTTCTATCGTTGATGACGACCGTAACCATCGTCTGCTCACCGGCTAATTGGTAAAGGATCAGCGAATCAACTGCGTAACAAACTCACAATCCCAATGCCATTAATTTTGGCGACAATACTCGTCTTACTTTGATCAGACGAATTTACGGCTTATGTTCCTTAAAAATCCTTCGGATTGTGATTGAAAGTTTGCAACGCAATTGGGTTGCAGGCGGATCGTCTTATGGAAAGTGGTTACCACGGTCTGTAGGAAGACCCTGCAACATCAGTGGGTCAAAGTTGAAATGTCTCAGGTATCTGAAATTTCACCGACATGTGTAAACTTTCTAACCGGAATACATCCATGCTATAGGCGGCAGAAATACATAGTAATCTATTGAATTAACACTTATTCTAATACTAACAGCGCCCCGTGGTTTTACTCGCATAAGTGTCGATCCCGTGGTAATATCGAGATAAAAAGTATCCTATGTGTTAATCCTGGTTATACACTATCTGTGTGCCAAATTTCACCCAAATCCATTCAGCCGTTTGTACGTGAAGAAGTAACAAGCATATAAACACACACACACACTCACAAACTTTACATTTATAATATTAGTAGGATATTGTACATCATTCTGGGCTACGGCAGTAATTATAGTGAAGGTTTTGCTCAATATTATAAAGGCGAAAGTTTGTGAGTGTGTGTGTGTTTATATGTTTGTTACTTCTTCACGCTCAAACGGCTGGACCAATTTTGATAAAATTTTGTACGGAGGTAGCTGACACCCTGGATTAACATATAGGCTACTTTTTATCCCAATATTCCTACGGGATCAACATTTACGCGGGAGAAACCGCGGGGCGCAGCTAGTTTGAAATAAATGCTTTGAGTCTACGACCCTCAAACTCAGCTGTCCCTGTTAAAGTCATCATCATCCTCATCATTTCAGCCGAAAGACGTCCACTGCTGGACATAGGCCTCCCCCAAAAGGGGGGGTTTGCCATAATCGCCACGCTTGGAAGGCGGGTTGGCGATCGCAGTATGGTATGGTGGTGGAATGCATAGAGAACGCTGCTGCCCATTCTCCGGTACGCCCCTTAGTCGCCTTTTAGGACACCCACGGGAAGTATGGGGTGATGGTATTCTTTAAGTCCGGCACCACACAGACAAAGTTGTTTAAGTCTGTCCTCTCTGTTAAAGTCTAGTCTACGAACTATTTTAAAGAAATACAGGCGGCTTAAAGTCAATGCCTTATCGTGGGTTCATTCAATGTTAGTTCAATACATTCAATGTTAGTTCAATAATTTCAATAGTTCGGAAACAGGTCGACGGGCTATTGTCTCGACGCCGTAACAACACATTTCTTTTCGCTCACAATTGACGTAAACGGTAAACATCTGATAACATCCATTTTTTTTAAGAATTGGCACGAAGTACTCTGAACAGGTCATAATTTTTAGGTCATAGTGACCCTAAAATGAATTTGCTCGTTTAGATACTGCAGTATTAAAATTGGAACAATAACAGAGTGATCCAGGATCTAGGTCAGTAGCGTGATATTGATGAGGTCTTTGTGCAGCTGTGAACTACATCTATTCTATTCTTCATCGAATATGCATTGTAACTTCGATGTAAGGCGGTTCAAACGGTAATCTGAGATGTGACTAGTGGTTTCAATAGTTTAGAGTAGGTATAAGGTATACAATTGAATAATTGTCTACTTAATAAAAATCTTAAATTCACTGATAAGCAACGCACAGCCTTAACCGCTGGGTCTGAGCATGACATTTTGCCAAAAAAGAGAGTTCCTTTTATTATGAGAAAATTCATTCCCTAAAATAGCTAAATATGGAATGAAAGTTTGTATGGAGTTCGTCATTTTTGCCGATGGGGAATCCCATAGGACACACAATTTGTTTATAATATAAGGTAAAACATTGAATAATTATAACAAAATAAATTAAAGTTCAAAACAATGGCCAAAACCACAGTGACTATCCACATTCCAAAGGAAAGAAAACATTACTCTAATCAAAAAGTATGTCATGCGCAGTCATCACTTAATTATTATTTGATTATTCCTTTTGGCACTCACCCGGCCTAATGTCTTGGTTTGTCCATTACCTCTTGGATGGTTATAAGCGATCAAAAAACGATCAATGGATAGATTTGCACAATGGAACAAACACGCACACACCAGACGCACACACACCACTTACTCATCTCACACTCCACACAAAAGTCACACATACCCACGTAGGTACCACACGATACCTGAAATCACCTCTCTGGTCTCCACTTTGGAATTCGTACTCCGAGCCCCAAGTTCCGTTTATCTACTCATGTGCCCCAAGATACAGACTGTCTAGTTTGGGGCTCAGTAGCTAATACTATATACTGTAATCTAGCTGTATGAAATATTTTAAGCTACTCATGTCGTCTTAACTTGCTGTTAACCAGTGAATCTGCTTACTGTATTACCTGGACAATAAATATTTTCTATTTCTATTTAAATATAATATAGCCAGAAAGAGGGTGGGTGAATGCTGAAATGCCATGCTGTAACGCACCAAAAAAACTGAGATCTGCGGACTGATTGCGTAACACATTATCAGTAGCAATGGGTTTAATTTTGACAGTTCAACAACATACATTGCGTTGTTTGCGTTGTTCAGCAGACACATTTTTCGAACATATGAAGTAATGGATTAGCAATATCCATCAAAATAATTCAGATTTAGTAGTGTGTTACGCAATTAGGGTGCAGGGCAGGAGGATGGTGAACCTAGCTTAAATAATTATAAATAATATCGTTGGGTAGCTGGATCAAGGGCTTGATCCAGAAAGCGGTACTTCTGGACACGGCCCGCATTGTTAGGAGGTTCCTCTCTCTGGAGCCCTGACCGCCGGTAACTTGGACCCTGTTCCCGATACCGGTGAGCTACTATTTTTTATATTTTAAAATGTTTTATATTTTTTTTTATACTTACTAATATTTAAAAATATAATTATATGTATTTAGTTAAATAAAGGAAATAAAAATAAACCATTTATTTTCAGGTAACAAAGGCCCATAGATACATACCCTAACCTAAGTATACATAAAAAAAGAAAAGAAGAAGAAAAACAGAAAAAAAGAAGAAAAGAAAGAAATGAAGGAGAAGAAAGAAAAGAAGAAAGAAGTCACAGGCGTAGAATGTGTTAGGTCATCGAATCACTCCTATGACTAAGTTAAATCATTCACATAGTTCATCATCATAATTCACCAGCCCTTATCCCAATTTATTTGGGGTCGGCGCAACATTTCTTTTTACCCGACTGCGCTAGAAGGAGGGTTATGTTTTTCGAGTGTATGTATGTATATTTCTTTGGCACGCTCTGTAGACTAAACGGTTTGATCGATTTCAGCTCGAGAGGTGCCGTTAGATTCGTCTTAATTGAGAGAATGACACTGTGTATATTAAAATTGAAAAAAAAAAAACGATTTTTGGCGCCATATTATGTCTTCAAACAATTTTTATTTCTGAAAACCTACCGAGAGGGGTATCAAAATAAAGGGTTTTACAAGGTGATTACAAAAATATATACAACTTATATATGGTTAAAAGTAATTCGAAGTAACAAATCGTAAAAAACACCTTACCAAAAACTAAATCGTCCGCGAAATCTTCCACATTTGTAAACTAAAAAGCTGGAAAAAAAAAAAAAAACTAATTAAAAAAACTAAAAACCCGACTGCGATAAAATACTTTAAAAAAAAACTGAAAAGCTAAAAACAAGCCCATTTTAAATTAAATAAAAGTTGTAAGCATTCGGGACCCATTTAAATTTATAAAAATGGTATGGGTCCCGCCTGCTTCCAACTTTTATTTAATTTAAAATGGGCTTGTTTTCAGCTTTTCAGTTTTTTTTACCGCAGTCGGGTTTTTCAGTTTTTTTTACTACTTTTTTTTTCTTCTATACTTTTCTATTAGTCGACATATCGAAAGTAATCAGTCACTAGTCCAGCCATATCATCATTCACAAAGTCCATCCATCGGTCTTCCCCTACTCTTATAGCCATCCACATTCTTACTCAAAACTTTCATCAGAACATTTTCCAAATTAACCACATAGTTACCTACCCATAATCTTTAGGCACAAATGACTTGACGTTTCCAGCGATAGGGTATGCGAGTCCGTGGCACAGATGCACCCCAGCGTTGCCGATTCCGACGCCAGCCATTGTCGCCGCCAGGTGCATGCAAGAACGCGCCTCAATATCATCAGGGTTGTACACCGAGCGGGCGAAATACTTTTGAAGCGTCTGTGAAATAAGCACTTGTTTTATACCAGGGTATACAAAAGACTTCAAGGTTGCATCTCCTTTGAAATTTTGTATTGTACGCCTGGGAGACGGTATGAAGACTGCAGAGCAACATCATCAAGACCCAGATATGTGTTGTGTAGGTATTACTATTGATCCCGTTGAGTTATTCTCAATGAATTGACTTTATATTTGAATTGAGAATTTGAGATAATTTTCAAGTTATGGAACAACAAACTGAATGTCATACTTAACAAAGTTCAAATTCCATGGCAACCAAAAACATACTAGGATCTTTTTTTTACAAATGGTCATTCAAAAAAAAAAAACTAGAATACATTTCGCTGTACATAACTGATTAAGGCCCCCTGCGCACTAGGCAGCCTGGCTGTGCAGCCAGGCTGCGGCGGCCAAAATATTTGAGCAGCCACTTTCAACAGCCAATGGACGGCAAGTTGTGACTTTGTGACCCAATCTTCGAGCGATATGGACGAGTCGAAAGTAATTTTGTGGTTTCGGAACACAAAATATGTCTGGCTGCTACGACAAGTGTGCGGTGACTGACGGCAGCCACATACATTCGCCTATACTCACTCTGGCTGCGCGCAGCCAACGGGCTGCCGTGCAACCAGGCGCGCTTTTATGGCTGCCGCAGCCGGGAGTTCGTGGCTGCTTAGGTGCGCGGGCTCCCATACACCGTCATATGTTCGACTGGCTGCCGCAGCCTGGCTGCCACAGCCAGGCTGCCTAGTGCGCGGGGGTCCTTAGTGTCGATGGAATGTAAATTATCTGAGGTTATGAACACTGGTACAGAAGACTGCATTTCGCCACCGAAAAGGCGGGACATTCGAGACATCGATGACTCTGTTTGATCTCGCAAGCCATAATCAGGACTGCCAAAAGCAATAAATATGCAGATGTCGTGCTCATAAAATTTACTACCTACATGCCAATGCCACTTGACGCGTGCCCCAGAAAATTTAAGGTGGTAAACTATTCAAATAAGCACTGGCATTGAACCAAGCTATACATAATTTAATATACTGTCAGACACCTCTTTATAGTAATGAATTACATCCTCCGTTTGGTGGCATTAGTAGCAGATCTATATAAGATTATGTTACGTCAATTGAGTCGGTTATTCCTTTTAAACCGGTCTCACTAATTACATCGCCGACCAAAATGTTTTTGTCGTGATTCATTTTTTCTCGATGATAAATCATTCGGGCTCTTTACTGACATAGCGTATATGCGTCATGCATTATTGATAATGCAATTGACTTGAGAAAGGAAAACTTTGTATAATGTACCTCTGTGTATTGGAAACAGCGAGAAAACATAATTCCACTTACAGTATGTATAATGTTAGGTATATGAATGAATGTATTTATACATGACACGATTTTTGCATGGTCAGGGTCTGTTCCACTAAGGTTGGAAATAGTAGGTACCTACTAAGCTGTTGTCGATGTGATACACTTAGCAATATTGACGTAACGACAAGGGGGCAACATGTCCTGAGGTGCTTAAGGAGTGGAGAGGTATTCCACGGCTTTCAGAACAATCCCAGAGCCCGGAAGATGGTCAAGATCCCTACGAGCACTTACTGGAATACTTCCTTCCCCCGAGCACTTTTGTTCTTGCGAATCTCCACTCAAGCCAGCCAATAATGGCTGGAAAGAGGTGGGAGCTCTGTTTCTGGTCAGTGTTTACTCCAGCCGGCCAATTAAGACAAGCCAAAGGTGAAGAACAAGATTACTCCCGGGAGATAGGGTCCGTGTGTACCCAACAGCTCGCCACATGATATGATCTCTCTTGATATGGCTCCTCAGTCCTCACCCTAGCCCTGTTTCGGCAAGGTGAACTCTGCTGGCACAGGCCTAGAGTTCGGAGCGCGCAAGCGCCTCCACGGCGACATGAACGTAGAGATACGGCGGTGGGGTTGTTATTAATATTTGGTTAGACACACTAGCAGCTGATTACCTGATGCGTGTGTATCGTACTTATAGCTTGGAGATATTTAATCTGTTATGAACTTGTTTGCATTTCCGTTGCATCATTATTAGTCTGGGTTACAGTAAAACATAATTTGCAATATTATGCAATTATATAACACTTAGGGCTAATTTTTCCATCGCCAGATAACTTTTATTCGACGAATAAAATTGACGTTTGACAGTTTTGTAAGAAATAACTGTCAAAATTTCAAAATTATTCTTCGGATAAAGTTATCAGATGAATGAAAAATCAGCCCTTAGTAGAATGGGCAGCAGCTGCATAAGACTTCTACATTTCAATAGAAGGAAATATCCAGAGGGAATTAAATATTATATAGGTACAGGGTTATTTTAAATTGACTAGCTAAACTCCGCAAACGAGATGGGAATCGATAGCTAAACACGATACAATAAGTAATAAAAAGATTGGTTGTTTTTTAAAAATTATAACAAGCAAGGTAAGTTGAAATGTTGATTTACCTGTAAGCAGAATCTGGCCCAGACGTCGGATATAGGGTTGCTGCCCTGATACGTCGGTCTCAGCGCCGGGTTGGCTGGCGCCGGCCCTCTCTCACTATACGGCACCGCGGTGAAGCTCTCCAGCGCATGGCAGAATATGTCGAAGCCAGAGTAGTTGGATACCTACAAGATATTGAACCATTTAGATGGCAGAGTTCAAGACTAAGTGGTCATCTACTGTTCTATCGTTGGCAGCTAAATGTTCCAACCCAACTTTTCAATACAATTATTAAACGATTAGGATCATAATATTAGGTGGACGAACTGAAATGTTTACATTATCATTCTTAAGAATTTCTTGCACTGGTAGTATGATCGTCAAACGCCTCTATTGCACCAAAGCCAGATGCAAAAGTACCGTAAGTTTTGGTTGTCTTTAGGCTGATAAAAAACCCGGCCAAATGCGAGTCAGACTCGCACACGAAGGGTTCCGTACCACAAGGCATAAAACTCCGAAAAACGTTTCTTTTATATCCCTTTAAATTTTAACTTTATTTTATTTTTATTATTTGTTGTTATAGCGGCAACAGAAATACATCATCTGTGAAAATTTCAACTGTCTAGCTATCACGGTTCATGAGATACAGCCTGGTGACAGACAGATAGACAGACGGACAGTCGAGTCTTAGTAATAGGGTCTCGTTTTTACCCTTCAGGTACAGAACCCTAATATATTACCAGAAACACGACTTATTTTAAATGAAGATGCGCTTGCTTCACACCCGAGCACTTCTCTTTTTTGAACTCTATCAGTTGGACAGATAATGTATAAAAAAGGGCTGATTCTTCAATAGTCAAGTAACTTGAATCTGAAGGATAAATATGACAGTTTGACATATTTTCTCTAGAAAAGCTATCAAACCGCAATATTTATTTCTCAGATCAAAAATATCTGACTATTGAAAAATCAGGCCCTTAGGGTACTTTACTGTTTACCGTCTGGGGCATCGTAAGAGTGTGTAGAGGATCGATCATAGCGAGTATCGGTCGTAGAGCGCCGTGCGATATACCAGTCTTAGCGTGTATTGACTCAAAGTCGAAGATGCTGACCCCAGTCGTCTCACTGCCAGTACCGCTTGTTGTTGGTACTGAGAAAAAAATATTTTTGATCAATGGAATGGCTATTTTATATAGTGTAGGTAGGTATTTGAATGAATATTGTAGCTGTTGCGGATTGTATACTAAGGAAAATAAGGACATAATTATTATGACCAATTTTTATTATAATGTTGCGGTTTTTTGATTAATAAACCGCAAAACGGTTAACTTGGTGTACAACTAAGAGGATGTTTACAATGGATTGGTTTTATTGGCTACCAATAGATAACGCTATTAACGCTGTTATAAATCCAACAAAACAAACTTACACAATGAAGGTAAAATAAAATAATAAATATAAAATCTATGCGAGTCAGTTAATGGTCAACGTCTACTAGGCAAGCTACAAGATATGCCGCAATTTAATCACCACACTACTGCGCAAAAAGAGCATGGCCATGTCTTAACCGGTAAAGCTCCGCGCGTGACCGATGGGTCACGAAACACTAGAAAAACAGTTGTGTCTCATTAGCGGAGCTTAAAGCCTCGTCCCCACTAGGAACATTTGTCGAGCGACATGTGTCTCCGGAGACATCGGGCGCTGTCGTCCGACGTCGCCCGACATCGCCTAATGTCTCCGGGGACTCATGTCGCTCGACAAATGTTCCTAGTGGGGACGAGGCTTAAAGAGTTAATGTACAGACGCCAGCACGCTACCCGAAACTGTCAAATTTTCCCAATCAACTTTGAACCTTACAAAGTCGAAAATCTATTAAAGAAATTTGACAGATTATAGTAGCTTGATGTGCTGGCGTCTGTACCTACCTAATGATAGGGGGAGCAAACATAGGCAGGGTGAAAAGTTGATAGCTGAGTAGGTGCGGTATGAAGAGAGAACACCGAAAATACATTTGAAAAGTTGGTCAGTGGGTCGTCTTAGGGGCGGAGTTTCGGATAGGAACCCCGTGGTCAGGAGACCACTTTCAGATTTCAAAAAAGGGCCAAAAATAAAGTGATCTTCAGACCCGTTGATTTTGGTAAGATCGGGTACGGCCTAACCCATAATGACTTAAATAGGCAAATCTGATGGAGAAACTATGGGCTTTCCCTAAATTTGACGACTTTGAAAACTCAGATTTGGACATTTTTTTAAAGGATATTCAGGATATTAAGTTATTCTGTGCAATAGTGTTACATGTCCTGATAGTGAATATATGTATAAATATCTGACGAATCGATGGAGCCCTTTGACAAATACGACGAAATTTCATTGATTCACAAAAGCACCCAAAAGTGGTTTCAATTTTGCATTTAGAACCTATCTGAAACTTTTCAAATAAGTATATCGATACTGGAAATATGAAATAACGTAAGGGACAAAACTAAGGTTTTCAGGAGAGCAAAAATAAGATATTTTTCTTACAAAACTGGCTATAATTTTTTAACTATATGATTTATGTAAAAAGTGTCTAGGACAAAGTTTCTTAGATTTCTTCATACTTTGCAGCTAAACTAGTTAAAAATCACTAAAGCCTACAGTTTCAAAGATAGCATGTCCCTTACGTTAAATAATAATGAATACGAGTGATTTACGTTTACAAATTTTTAGATGTAAATAAACGGCATTGATGTATGGGACACTTAAGGAAATAAACATTTAGAGTTTTTCAAAGTAAAGGACTCTTAATGGTACACTCTATATTGTTAATGCTGTTAACAAATATAAAAAATAGAATTTTATACATTCGTTACCTACTATGGCTATGTAATACAGTTTAAAACTACTTGCTGACTCATAGGGATACAAAATAAACGAATAAAATAGATCAAAACTTTCATTTGTGCTCACTAATCCTCTTTTATAAACGCAATTTAGGTACTCTCAAAAATTATGTTAAGTATAACATTATTAAATTCTGTTTTAAATCACAATAAAAAAATAGCTATTTTGGCAGCTTACTAAAATTAGACTCATTGTCCCAAAAGAAAAAATAAATATTACTTAAAAATTAAACAAAATCAACAAATCAGTCTTCTTATGTAATTAGTAATTATTAAACATAAAAAAAACTTCTCCCTTAATAGAAAGCCTACAGTTAAATTGAAAAAGTCTCAAAAATTAGTCATTATCTTTATCAGTCTCATCATCGTCGGTGTCATTGAGCCTATCTTTAATTATACTCTTATTAGGAAGATTCAAATATTCATTGTGAAACCTATTTAGGATTATACCATTGTTACATATTTTTTTGAGATCTTTAAACTTTGGAACTGAAATTGGCAGTCTTTCCTTATACAGAAATGGTAAGCTGTCTATGCTACTGGGCACAGCTAGATTTCTGGTACTTTCTAATTCGGATTGATCATTCTTTGCAAGGCCCTTGCCCTTTCCTTTACCCTTCACTGTCCTTCGAAATCGAATCGTTTGTATATTCGCAGAACGTTCCAAAAAATATGTTAACATTGAGAAAATTTAAAAGGAACTTGATTCCAGGGGGGTTACAACTGTATTATTCTATTGTGATACTGTACGGGGCAGAATAAAAACAAAGTGATTTTCTCAATGTTAACATATTTTTTGGAACGTTTTGCGAATATACAAACGATTCAAATAAAGTACTTATTAGCTGGACATCATACATGCCAGTAGATAGCATGCATGCTATCATTGAAAGGGAGGTTAAAAAACTGATTGTTTGGGGACCTTCCCAGTGGCCATCATTGATAGAATCAGCCAGAAAAAGACCTCATGCTTAACGAGTGAATGTGTTAGGACATCAGGATTTCTTTGATTTCAATGATTTTGCTGAATCAGTTTTTACTCCTGCTACTCTCAAAAACAAAGACCTGCATTTCAAGAAAATTCGAATATGTACATTTCAAAAATCGAACTTAAAGATAGTGGAAGTAAAATATACGATGTTAGAGGATGGCACTACTCACAAAATAGAACTCTGCAAAGAAATGCAAACTGGAAGAAGGACAGTGAAGGGTAAAGGAAAGGGCAAGGGCCTTGCAAAGACTGATCAATCTGAATTAGAAAGTACCAGAAATCTAGCTGTGCCCAGTAGCATAGACATTTCTGTATAAGGAAAGACTGCCAATTACAGTTCCAAAGTTTAAAGATCTCAAAAAAATATGTGACAATGGTATAATTCCAAATAGGTTTCACAATGAATATTTGAATCTTCCTAATAAGAGTATAATTAAAGATAGGCTCAATGACACCGACGATGATGAGACTGATAAAGATAATGATTAATTTTTGAGACTTTTTCAATTTAACTGTAGGCTTTCTATTAAGGAAGAAGTTGATTTGTTTTTTTTTTTATGTTTAATGATTACTATTTACATAAGAAGACTGATTTGTTGATTTTGTTTAATTTTTAAGTAAAATTTATTTTTCTTTTGGGACAATGAGTCTAATTTTAGTAAGCTGCCAAAATAGCTATTTTTTTATTGTGATTTAAAACAGAATTTAATAACGTTATACTTAACATAATTTTTGAGAGTACCTAAATTGCGTTTATAAAAGAGGATTAGTGAGCACAAATAAAAGTTTTGATCTATTTTATTCGTTTTTTTATCCCTATGAGTCAGCAAGGAGTTTTAAACTGTATTACATAGGCATAGTAGGTCACGAATGTATAAACTTCTATTTTTTATATTTGTTAACAGCATTAACAATATAGAGTGTACCATTAAGAGACCTTTACTTTGAAAAACTCTAAATGTTTATTTCTTTAGGTGTCCCATACATCAATGCTGTTTATTTACATCTAAAATTTTGTAAACGTATATCACTCGTATTCACTATTATTTAACGTAAGGGACATGCTATCTTTGAAACTGTAGGCTTTATTGATTTTTAACTAGTTTAGCTGCAAATAATGAAGAAATCTAAAAACTTTGTCCTAGACACTTTTTACATAAAACATATGGTTAAAAAATTATAGCCAGTTTTGTACGAAAAATATCTTATTTTTGCTCTCCTGAAAACCTTAGTTTTGTCCCTTACGTTATTTCATATTTCCAGTATCGATGTGTTAAAATAGCTGTTTTAACACATCGATAAAAGACAGTGCATTCAAACCTTCTCTGGGAACACTAATGTATAAGACAATAATAAAACATCTCAGATTATGGAATAACTTAAGTGACCTGTTGTAAAATGTACTCGATTTTGATTTAATGTAAACACCAAATGCTGTGAGTAAAGAGACTTACATTAGTTTTTATAAAAATATTAATTTAAATGTCATATACAGCCAGTTTCTAGAAAAAAAATGGTCTAGGCCTACGGAAAATATGTGATGTAAAGGACATTTTTTTTAAGATATCGAGATTTTAAATATACCAATCGATAGAGCAAAAAATTCCGAATCCAACGATATATATAACTCATTTTCGACAAAATGTCCCTTACGTTATTTCATATTTCCAGTATCGATATTGTTAGGTGTTCTCTGATCATGCCAGACCTACTCAGCTAAATTTTCGCCCTGCATATGCTTGCCCAAAGACCCTCTGGGCTGTATCGACACGACGATCGCTAATAGCGATTATCGACACGACGATCGGTTATGGTAGGGGTACCACAAGCGATCGTCGTGTCGATAATAGCTATTAATTGTCGTTAATTTATTCGGAAAACAAGAACGTGCCCTCTGTCGGCGCGACGACTCATTCGATATCTGGGCACAAAATGAACGCGACGATCGCTTATATTAGGACACGGGGTAAAGAGTATGTTTTGGTTAGTGCTAAGAAGTCGAGCCCTACAACACTAAAACCCAAGCTAAAAAAAAAAAACTAGGTTTTTACTTACTCGCAATCATAGGTTTTAGCTGGACATTGACAGGTTTCCCTTTACCCACTGGTGCGTTGACATAGTCCAGCAGGTCAGCATCGGGGTCGGAAGCGTACAAGTTAGCCGCTTTACAAGTGTCCATCACGGAACCTCCACCAACCGCCACGTAACTGTCGAAGTCATGCTTCTTCGCGAATGCTATCGCTTCTTTGAAACTGGAGCATAGAAATGAGTTTGTAGAGAAGGCAGGAGTGCATAGATAGGTATGTCACTAATTGAAGGATTTTTTTACAAGCCCATTTTTATAATATTTTCTGGGATAAGGTATGCAAGTCTAGATTGGCAAGGTTTATTTGTCCATTGAAATGATATCCTATCCTATAATTGTATAATGACAATGATTTATTTTAAACATTTCTATCACAAAAAATCAACAAAGACTAAAATACCTAATTCTAAAGTTGATAATTGAGTAAGTGTTAACCTTTTAACCCCCTGACTTTGTAATTATCAGTTGTCGTACCCCAGCGCCGGGCACATTGAATCGAAAAATAAATAAATACCTGATAGAATACAGGCTAATTAAATAAAAAAGCAGATCATACGAGCTGTGGTATTTGGTCATAAATATACGACCTCGGCGAAATGGACACGAAATTATTTGTCGGATTAATCCGGCGTAAGCGGTTAAAAGATTAACCAACTCAATGTCTTACTCGATAAAATTCAAAGTCCATTCCAACCAAAATTTTTTTTTAACATTTTATCATAAAAATCAACAGAGACTACATAATACTAAAGTTGATAATTGATTAAGTGACAAAGAATCTATAAGTAAGATTCTTAATTCAAGTATAAGCCCTAACAAATCTAACTTTCCAGGTAATCCAACAAAATTCAGCCAGATCAAAGTTTTTGTATGTAGTAAAGGATTACTGCTTTTCCAAATTAATTGCTAGCAAACACTTCGCAGATTAAAAAATAGATAATAAATAGAAATAGCTGAAAACAAGTAACTTCACAGACTAACCTTGTATCAGTAGGCTCTACCCGGACTTTATCAAACACTTTATAATTGACTCCATTTTTTGTGAGCGAGTTAAGCGTTGCCTTCACAGGGTTCAAGGCAACAACGTTGGAATCGGTCATTACGCATACATTCTTTGAGTTCATGTTGACCAAATCCTGGCCAACTTCCCGTGTCACTCCCAATCCATATCGCACTGTAGAGCATTTAATCTACAAAATGCATAAAAGTCAAAAAATATTATAATTTAGCTTTCTCATTTGGTGATGTAAAAAACTGCTATTTCAAGAACAGACTGAATACAAATGAAAAATATAAGCTAGAGCTTGAAAATCGCATTCAAATTAGTAGAAGGCAGTAGATGTTGCCATATGAATTTAAGCAGTCTAAATAACAAGTACCTTTGGAATAAAAGTCTATGTTGACAACAAATCATGTAGTGAGATAACAATGATTAATGTATCATAACAAATCCCTAAAAAATATACTGATAAGACAGATGTAGTTTTAGTT
Source organism: Mesoligia furuncula (assembly GCA_916614155.1). NCBI lineage: Eukaryota > Metazoa > Arthropoda > Insecta > Lepidoptera > Noctuidae > Mesoligia > Mesoligia furuncula. The sequence continues at coordinate 10,561,696 of OU744794.1, forward strand.
ATTTGGTAGCATAAAATATTCCTTGAAAATAGTTTTAAATCTAAGAAATGCAAATATTTCAAAGAATACCTACTTCAAAAGCATAGTCTTTCTGTGGAGTAGCATTTGAGACTTGAAAGTTTCCTCTGTTGCCATGAGCTGGACACTGACACCTAGAAGAAAACAACAAATACTTACGGAAAACGAATCTACAAAAAACAATTAGCTCCTAAACAAACTAATAATAATTATTAACTCTTCTAAAAGCACAAGACTTACGACGCAACGTTGATTGTTCTTAGTAAATCAAAAACTCTTTTACGGTTGCCCATCTTCTCTTGCCCTTCACGCGTGGATCAAAGTCACTAGAAAATAATTTATTATTGACTTTTATCTCGGAGCTTATCACATGAAAACATGGTTCGCTTGTCAAGAGTCAAGAAAGCCGTAAGTATCTATGTTATGTATTTTTATCTTTATACGAATCTGAGTGATGATTTGATGCCTGAATAATTATAGTTATGGGTTTTTGTTTTTTACTACTTCGGGAGTGGGTTTATTGATTAACATGACCTAAATTTACTTTTTCTTATATTTACATTAGTTTACGTAATTGATAAAAAACAAAATTGTAAACAAGAAATATGTCAAAGACTACAACATATGAAATATGTATTCCCGAGATTGACGTCTGTCACTGTCAAAAATACGTCATTCGTTCAGAAATTGTGTTTTTTTATTAATAATTAGACGTTCAGAAAATGTATACACTGCCATTGGAATAAGTGAAAGCTCGTGATAGGTGACAGCCCAGTCCCTGTTTTCGATCTTTTAACATCTCTGGGAAACACATGGGCAACCGTATTTTTTCAGTCAACAGCTGTGCAACGGAGCATATTAATACAGCGCGTACAGAACAAGTTCACGCGTCACTTGTACATACTTCAGACTGTTGTACCCGCTGATGTACCCCACCCTGTTTGTACTGGGCATGGTCGGGTACAATGAATTAAGGGTGCGACGACAGTTCACTCTTGTCGTCTATTTAATTAAATTACTCCGGGGCAAGGAGCACAATCCGGGAGTGCTTCAGTGCTTGCGATTTTCTGTTCCAGACCGCTACGTGTGGAGGCGGCGGCGCCCGCCACTGCTTGCTGTGCCAACTGACAGAACCAACCTGCTGACCAAAACACCTCTCACGCAAGCAATTCGTACTGTTAACGAAATTCAGAATAGGTTGGACATTTTTTCGTGTTACTTTAGTGAACTTGCAAAAGTAAGTTTATAGGTAGTATATAATATGTTACGAAAGCAACAATTAGTGTAATTTTATGTTTATTGTTTATTTAGGTTAATTGTTTATTTTAAAAACATACTAAAGTTAATTTTGTACATTGTTATAATTATAAGGTTGTATCGTTTTATTTAAAAGTAATTTTCTGATAATTTATTGTGTAGTTATTTGTAATTGTATGTAATAGTGTTATTTAAAATAGTTAATATTATAAGTAGGCTTAGCTATCGCATTAGGTTTCTAAACCTGTAATGATAGTTTAAGAGTTTTAAATAAATAAATACTCATTATGCGTAAAAGAAGCCGTAATTTACAAAAAAACCGACCAAGTGCGTGTGTGGTGCGTGTCGCACCACGAACAATAAGGGTTTCGTACTTGGAAAGAATTTAAAAGTCATTAACGATTTTCGGACTTCTTTCTTTACCTTGTGCTGTGAGACCTTGCTTCTTGCAAAATTTTATGATTCTAGGTCCACGGGAAGTAGGTACGCGAACGGGTTTTGATTTATTTGCGAGTTCAAAATAATGATGTCGCATAAATGACTGTATTTTTTATTGCGTTGACTTATTGGTATCATTTTTTTAAAGCTCCAAGGGACTTTTTTAGACCTGACACATTTGATACCTATTAATTTCAACTTGATACATCCAGGCGTCCTGAGAAAAGTGTCTTAACTTGAAAACAAAGTGATGATATAAGGGCTCCGTATTTTTCCTTGTGAGGTACGGAACCCTAAAAATTTATGGATAGTAACAAATATCTCTCAAATTCTTGTTCTTGTAGGTAGCGACCTAGCGACGTCTGCAGAGATCAAATGGCAGTTTTATCATTAGTGTATCGTCTATGGTTTTTTTGCCGTTGGAGCACTGACCTCTATAATACAAGTACGCGTACGCGTACGCGTACTTGTATTATAGAGGTCAGTGCGTTGGAGGTAGCGCCACTGAGCATGTAGAAAATATTTAGGATTCCGTCGCGCGCCAGTGGCGCCATTTCTACGAGACTTCTTTCGTGAAACAGAACTTTAACCTTTAGTAGCGCAAGGGGTAGCCCGTGGAAATTAAATGTTGCAGATCAGTGACAAGTTGTATGTTGAACAAAACATATTAGCGACCGTAACGAATATGAATAAGTACCTATTTACTTTTTTTTAAATAATTAAAATCAACAACCTTTTAAATTCATAAAATCCCACTGAATGACTATTTCATGAAATATCAATCAATAGGATAATATAAATAAATATTCAATAGGATATATTATCAAATTATTGTCATACTTGAGTTTTGTTCCTATTCGTCGCATTTGCTAAGCAACAGAACAACTATCATCAATGACTTAACTATCATTAGGTACTGAAAGTCTCACTAGCAGCAGTTCAGTCCACTGCCAGTACTGCTACACGTCTGCCACATAGTCATATTGATTATTTTAATATGAATTTATATATCTCGGAACCATGGGGTCCCGGTCCTTTGAAAGGCGTACGAGGGGTCGAAGCCAACTCGCAGAGGCCCTTTAGGAAATTTTAATGAAATGCGGCACCAAATTTTAATATTTATTATTAGGGTGACTGGTTTCAAGTATTTTTCAATTATCGAATTTCGATGGGAAATCAAATGTAAGTTTGGGGAACTGGTTGACGACTTCTACACTAATAAAATAAAATTCAAAGTAGACATCCAAGTGATGTATTAATAAATTCATACAGATTTCGTTCACATAATACACAATAGAAAAAACTATTTCGACTACAACTCCATAAAGAATAAAACATCTTACACGCTATTAGCATCATTTGGTTACATAACTTTCAATAAGTAACATACTGACAGGCTAAAATGGCATTAAAATATTTCATCACAATTAGATTTCACAATATATTATTAAATAAATACAATTTATACATAATACGAAAGAACATAAAACAGTTTTCAGCATTTACTTAAATAATATCTCGAAATAATTATATAACTTATAATTGTTTTGCATATTTACGAACTAATAGGTAAAATATCTATTTACACGACTGCAGTGTTGCTATAGCTACATGCTAAACTCATTCATGGCAACGATTATAATCATCACAATTTACAAAGATTCCTTCATAGGAAAAAATCTTGATACCTACTTCGTATCATACGATTGTAATGTGGGACTGTGCCGCAGAGAAATGATCACAAATAATTATGATTTAAAATTCTAAAATTATTGCTATTAAATGGGTAATCAAATGTATGTGTAGTACGCTCACTTTAGTTAATACTAGTGTATGGCAACGCGCACGGTATGTAGGTAACTATATCATATATAGGTATGAGCAGTATCACTATTACTACCTATGAATATAAGTGATCGTTTGAGAACTTAATATACAGCAAAACTACGATTATAAATATGGGAATGTGAAGTTGTGAGTACATGGTATCTGCTCGAACGCAACGAAGAGGAAATAATGTGAATATAATTAATTACATTTGTTTTCCTAAATTATCTTTCGTCGTCTTACAAACGCGAATACCTATTGCTATTATTACGATACTTTCATCTATTAAAATGTGGAAATTGTTAAAATTTAACATGTAACAACAATTTTCAGTGTTCATCGTCACTTGGGAGACCATAGGCGAACTTTATCCTCGTATAGCAACTATAAAGAATTTCTTTGGTCCATATTGAATAACTGGCAGCTGATGAATTAGCTCAAAAATACCGAATGGATCGTTTGATATTCAAACGACTATACACATATAGTATAAATAAATTTCCCAGCCTATAGTCTCGCAGTAAGAACACGATATCTATAGACAGCATGCACCAACAGACTAAGACACCTCAGTATCGTCTACTACAACAAACTAGACAACAAACAGTCACTGGTCCGATAGTTTGTCGCTGATATATACCTATCTCTTTCACTACTCATCACAATTACATATTTGGCAAATCTAACTGAGCTGTAAACACATATCTATTGCTTCGTTTACGCGAGGCGAAATACTGGTGTTACGAAACTAGCATTTATAGTAGCTTACAAACGAGGGCTAAATGTTCTCTATTACATAATTATTGTTAATTTATACACCAGCTTTGTATCTACAAAGTTTTGGTTATTCAATAATCAATTAACATCGAAAACAGTAGTTCAACAAACCAGCTGTTACTGTTGCAGATAATCTTCGAAAAACTATTTTTTTACGGGACACCAATGCTATGACTCGATTAAAATTTTATAAGCTAGGATATCATTACAAAAAACTAAACGACCCCACGTACGTCGGAACTAATTTGGTAATTACGAAATGCGCACGCGCAGTCATTTGAGTTTCATATATTATAATTTAAAAACTAGCTTATTATGCTACAATTCTATACGAACAAGTAGAATTACTCAATATACAACACCAATTTTCATTTTTACTACGAAATATTTCAGAATTATTATAAAAGAGTGAGCACTTGAGCTATGACTCTTCACAAACATTGGATATCAATGTTTAAGAAACTACCAAACTATAGAAGTCAATACAAATTACAGAAGTTTTATAAAAGATTTATGAATTTAAAAAAAAAATATAAGTAAAAAAATCCGCGTCGGGACGGACGGTCTACTGGCAATACTTACAATATTGGTGTTATAAATTCGTAGCGACGCTAAAGCAGTAACTAACACGAAGTGAAATTATCGTAACATCTCAATATAATGTGTAGATAGACGACTGTCCAAATGTGGAATGGTTAAAATGTTTGAGTATGAAAATCGTGTATAATAACAATGACATACATGCTTTAAACAGAGGTATAATACTGAACAATCTATCGTCGTAAAATTACGTAACGTTAGTCGTTTAGCTGCTCCAACATAACTATTTTACACCATTAACGAGTGTTTATGCCGTGTATTGAACTGTAATTGTATAAAATACTAGAATAAATAAGCTCGTAGCCGTACAAACAAAATTCAAGCCTTAGGCCAGATATCCAAAGTAAAGTATCTATAGTTGATACTCGAAACACTTCCAAGATCGCTTTACAGTGGTGTTATTTTAGTAATTTTGAACACATAATCCATTCAGTCAGACTGATCTATACATCCCAGCCCTATATAACCAATATTTTTGGTTTCCATTATCATTAAAAGACGAATATACAATACAATAAGAATTTAATATGTGTCGTAGACACGGAGCTCAATAGACATATTGAATACAAACCCCAGACTGACTGGAACATTTGAACTTGTCAGTTTTATGGCCTTGGGTTCAGCTTGCTAAGCAGGAATACAATGTCAAGCTTGCATTGCTGCGGCTGCTGACGTAATACGTGGTTACTACCGATATAGACTAAACTCAGGTTTTCTACGAACATTGGTGTTGACCTAAGTTCCATGGCTGCCAGATGTTCCGTCCCTGTCTCCCTTAGTCAGGTAGCATGTGTACGAACGAGACGGGAAACATGCCCCTCCGGCTGGTGCCTTCCACCTGTCCTTCCATCCAGTTGTCATCTTCGGTGCGTTCGTTTATAACAACAATGACTTCTCCCTCGCGGAATGATAGCTCGTCCTCATTGTCTGCTGAGCAGTCATACAGTGCGCGACACCGTCGCAGCCCTCCCATCTGGAATGATAATGTCATATTATAATAATCCTCCAGACCGAATTTCGGCCATGGTAGCCAACCTCAACGGAAACTAGCCATCTATGCGAGAGAAATTATAGTGCGCAAGTGTCAGCGCAGACACAGGTGCACTCAATCATCCCTCACTCTCATTGTCCGATGGGACGGCAACCCGATACGACCGTAGAGAGGCACAGGACCAACGGCCTAACGGGCTGTCCAAATGACCTTCTGGAGTCAGACTTTTTTTGCCTCAATAACTTACCATAGTGATAGACGCCGAGGGCGACCGCGAGTGTACGCTCGACGTATCCGACACGTCGAGCGAGCGACTATCACTCCTTCGCGATCGTTCACGTGACCGCGAGCTATCGCACGACAACGCCGACTGCAGCCGACTGTCGTCCAAACACGAATCCGCCATGTCGCACAGTTCCAACGACGAGTCTTGACTAGAACATTCCTGGAAACATGTACATTGTCTTAGTATAACGAATGTATTTTCGAGGTAAAATACTATAAGCTAAGCTTTGTAGAAAGTCCTAAAGAATTTGAATGTTTGACTCTAAATTGGACTTAAAACAGGGAACAATAAGCTCCAAAAAAAAAAGTACTTTATAAAAATAAAATTTAAAAGCAATTCTGTTGATGTTCTAGTTTCATAACTAGGTTTTTTTAAATGAAATGCATTTAAAAATAAATAGATGATACAATGTCATTCATGCAGAACAAATTCAAAAGTTAATGTTCCACACTTTTATTAGGGGTTGGTTAAATATTAATAGGAATAAAAAAATAAACTTTATATTAGATGGGTGATGGTTCCTAATAAATTAAACATCTACATAAAATACTTCTATGTATTCTATGAAGGAGAATCTAAAACAAAGGGGCATGTTTAATAAAAATAAAAGAAAGCTAAAAGCTGTTAGATAAATACGGCATGCAGTGAGGACGAAATCAAATACCCATAAAATACACATAATTGCAATAAAATGCATAGTTTATGGTGCGGGCATAGGAACCGATTGTCAAGAGTCGTGTTGCCAAATGTAATGATCCCTCAATTTGCCAACAGAGAGAAACCAAAGCCGTGAACTAAACATATAATTTGCACCGTATTACAAAATTGTGTCAAGCAATTATGACAACATACCAGTTAGATATAAAAGTTAAAATAGCGTGCACAATTTTGCGGATTACTCCAGTATTGTATGGGGGAAGTTGGTTTTTAGTGCTGCACGTTTTCGATTTTGTTGGTGTTCTCTTGACAATAAAATATAATTAAAACAATTATTAATAAAAATGTAAGGGCGTAAATCAAACAAGGGTAAGCGAGTAAGTACACTAAGTTCTCTGTCTGTCGTTCGTTACCCTTTTCAGTTTCGCTTTCACAGCCTTTTCCAGGTGCAATCTATTTTTCTTCTGTAGCAAAAACAAATATCACCCTGTACTATTTTCAATATTAGGTTAGACGCTATCATTTCATTTGTATTAATTTTTTTTTTAACTTTCCAATTATAAATGTTAGAAGCTTTTGATTTATATACATTTTTTTTACAAATTCCGAAACAGTTATTTGATAAATTGTTTGTGTTACGCTTTTGCAATCAAATTCATAGAAAACACTAGATAACAAGTTTTTCGATAAAGTTGATTCAAAAGAGTCACAAAGTTAAACTTTCTGTCCCACTTCACATCCTTCCCTTATTGTTGTCTGTGGGAGCGAGACGGTAGGTATACCGTCTCACACACAGGGGCTCTGCAAGTTTTGTAGGTAGTCATCATTTAGCCTTCAAGGCTCCGGGACGGCCAGATCAGGGCCTCAAGTCTGCTATTACAATAGTGTCAGAATGGTCTATCATTGATTTCATAATTGTTGATTTTGACAAGTTTGGTAATCTACTAATATAATGGCGTCATTATGACTTTACAATGGTCAACCACTGACACTCCATTGAAAGAAATGGCAAAGAATGGTAATCTCGTACATTATGAAAAATTTATTACTGACTTATGCGGTAATCAGCTAAAATTTTGACAGTTCCTTTGATCAGTGACCTACCATTAGAACGTCATTGTGCAGTCATTACTTTTAATTCGTTACGAGTATCGTATAATTTTTGTACCATTGACCGACCAATGATCAACCATTATGAATTTAGCAGATCACGAACTTTTAGCAAAATGACAATGGGATGGTGGTGGAATCGTGTTGGAATGACGAATTTATAAAAATAGCAGACTTGGGCCCCAGTATTATTAGAACATACTCCGATGTAGTGACGCCCTGGACGCAATTTACGTACAATGTAGATGCAATTAATAAATTTTCATCTTCTAGACGAGACACTGAGTCGATTGTCCCGGAGCCCGAAAAGCCCGGGCCCTGTTTAGCTTTAGACAGATATCTTTCCCGTATTTCTAAGAAACGCGTAGTTTTTGGAATGAAACTTATCGACATGTCAAAATTGCACACAAGTGCACGGTGATAGGCTGTTGGTAATTCAGTCAACGTATCACAGCAGTTGACGTGCCCTTGTCAATTTATTATCATTTTTTTTTCCTTCCAGAATTTGGACGTCGGTCAAGACTGTTTAAACCTGGCAATGTCGACCATCTACATAACTTACGCCCAAGCTAAAGCCGGTATATTCTGTAAAAATCTCACCATGTAAACTCGAGTTATGTGACCTTGAACGGAGCTGTCACTCCACCTGATGCTTGGGATTGACACTATTGACTTTCAACTCAGTTTTCACGGTAAGATTTTTTACAGAATAGATTGGCAGCCAATCTCCCATCTCCCTTGCGCATGAATCATGAATGTAAACATAAAGTAAGGTTATAGCACGTACCTTCCTTGGCGGCGGCGTGGGCTCATCCCGCAGCGCACCGTTGTGCAGCCCGCCGGGCGGCGGCGTGGGCGGCGGCTGTGCCGGCCGGGGCTTGCTCTGTACGCCGCCCACTACTGCAGGGCAACCACATTATTCATGTTAGTATTCCTATTAAAGTACTGATAATGTTGCTATGGTATAAGGGATGCATGATAGAAGCAAACACAGTCGGGCTACATAGTAAAAATAAACGCAGATGTATGGCAAAATTATCTTTCTAACACATCTATTCAAAAAGAGCTAGTGTATTCTTCGTAAACAGGGACTAAAATAGCTCTTTAATCCATAAGGACTATAAGTGATTTGAATTTGAAATGTGGATATTGTTAGTAAAGGTTCCAATCACCAAAGAGATCAATGACGAACACTGTATGAACAAGTAACAGGCTGTATGATAAAGAAACGGCGCGCGAGCAAATTAAAAAAAATTGGAAGAAAATAAAAAACGGGCGAAAAGCATTCTGCCTTCATTTGTAATTGTTTACTCAAATTAGGATTTTACTTAGTTTTATAAAAAATGAGTATGTCTTCCTCAAGTAATTGTATGTAAATAAGTAAACGTACATAAGTTGCACTTCTTATTTTTTCATAGAGGGTGATAAAAAGTAGAGGGTCCACCTCGGGAGCACCACTATTTTAAGCTCGACTGACGTAGGTACTTTGAATCACTTGCTTTCAAATTAGTTGTTTGCTCCATTGGCAAACAATCTACTATTTCTACACAAGTTAACATTCTCTGTCGCGGATTTAGAAATTCATCTAGAATTTTTAAAACGAAGCTAAACTGCCTCTAAATTGATTTTTTTTTTTAAAAAGAGCCCGGTTGCAACGATTACACAGGCGGACAAGTTTTAGTAGTTACAAATTGATGGGAATCAATTTAGTTTATACTTAAAAAACTTTTAGCAATAGGACATGATAATTTGGAAATTCAAATAATATAAAATGAGTGAATTAATTTTTAATCCAACTTGTTCTTGGAAATTAATAGTTTTTTTTTAATTACTGTCCATATCACATTAATATGCTATCATTTGGATAAGATAATCAATTAATTTAAGATAGAACATTATCGATCACGTAGGTATGCAAGTTCATGTTCACCTTTGATAACAACTTAGATTATTAGTACTGCCACAAAATACATAATAATAAAACTAGTACTTAATGCACTCTTTTTTAATTTTAGATAATTCTTTGAACAAGACAATGCGTATGATACACAGTCATGTATAATAAGTAGGTACCTACAAATAGGATTGGTTACTGCAAAATTATATTTTATGACATACAAATAACAAAATTATTGGGCGCGTTTAAAAAAACTGCATACGATAGTATGTATTTTACATGTATCGTGTCAAGTGTCTTATAAGAGAATGTCTTTTTTTTTCGGGATATATCTGCCTGCTTTTAGCATAGATCTATTTCATTAAGGCCGTACCCTGACCTAATAACCTTGAGCATTCGTTCTCTCTTTGCCGTATCTCTACTATCGTTTGAGGGGATTTCCTAAAGCACGTTACCATAGAAAAAACAAATAAGAAAGCCAACTCGAGCCCCGAGCGAGCCATAATAGCCTAAACAAGTAGGGCTGTCCCTTATAGTTTATTCAACCGTCAAAAATGCATAGTCAATCTCTATACAAAACAATTGTAGGGTAAGCATCAGGGATCTTTAATACAAAGTTTTATTAAATTATTATTTCTACTTATACCAGGATGACTACATTTTTTTTCATTACCTACGTCATGTTATCTGTTTAGTTATTTAAAAAACTGGCCAAGTGCGAGTCGGACTCGCACACGAAGGGTTCCGTACCACAAGGCAAAAACGCTGAAAAAAACATGTTTGTTGTATGGGAGCCCCCCTTAAATATTTATTTTATTTTAATTTTATTATTTATTATTAAAGTTAAAATACAACTGAATATTTTGTGAATATTTCAAGTGCCTACCTGTTGCCATTTTTGATATCGAGCAAAAAAGGGCAAAAAAATCGCGTTTGTTGTATGGGAGCCCCCCTTAAATATTTAATTTATTTTGTTTTTAGTATTTGTTGTTATAGCGGCAACAGAAATACATAATTTGTGAAAATTTCAACTGTCTAGCTATCGCGGTTCTTGAGATACAGCCTGGTGACAGACAGACAGACAGACAGACAGACAGACGGACAGACGGACAGACGGACAGACAGCGAAGTCTTAGTAATAGGGTTCCGTTTTTATACGGAACCCTAAAAATTACGATCGAAATATGATTAATTAAAACGTGGTTTTACTTTACTGAATCATGTATTTATTCAAAAAAAATAAAATAATTATGAAATTGTTAAAGGAGGTAGGTAGGTACAAATTATTACGAGCAGGGTGCTTACTCTCGAGTTTAATTCCGATAGATCGACATTGGAATTGTGACGTTTCGTACTCTTGAGTTCGACGCTAGCGCCAATTGATTTTTAGATTGGGTGTCCATTTTGGGGAACTAAGTGGAATTGGGAACGGGCTTGGCGTGGGGTAATCGGTACTCTTGAGTGTATTATTAAGTGTATTTTGACAGCTGTGTTTGTCAGTATTGCGTTGGGATAGTTTGTTGATAGTGATTTTTCTAATAACAAAAGTGTAACTTTTTAGAAATTGTTTTGCGTTTTAAGTGGTTTTTTGTGGGTTATAGGATTATAATATGGCATGATAAGCAGTAGTATATACTGTTTTACGTAATTCCCATAAAAAACAACTGAAACAAAGACGAGATGAGCGTCGGATGATGTGTTATACGGACAAAGCGTTTTCTACGAAAATACGAATTTAAAGCAAATTACGGAGTGAGCAAGGATTTGACTCCTCTTTCGTATTACATAACAACATTTTTATCCTATCTCTATACAATAAAAACTTTTTAGAACATTAGCTTACTAAAATCGGTCTTAGGCATGTTTTCATTATACAAAATTCTTTCTATCTCTAAAACCCGTAGACCGATTTACATAATTCAAACTAGTATATTAGTTTTAAACATAATCCTCTCATTGGAAACTAAAATCTCGCAAATATTCCTATAAACAAAAAACCTCGTTTTCAGGTTACGTAATTATTCTATCATTTTTCCCTGTATTCCCGTTGTCCCCGCTATCTGTGTCCCCGTTAACGGGCACAACGGGAATTTAATAAAATTATTAAAATTACTTCCCGTTGTCCCCGTACGCTGTCCCCGTGAACGGGGACAAAGGGAATTTAATAAAATTATTAAAATTATTTCCCGTTGTCCCCGTTATCTGTGTCCCCGTTAACGGGGACAACGGGAATTTAATAAAATTATTATAATTACTTCCCGTTGTCCCCGTACGCTGTCCCCGTTAACGGGGACAACGGGAATTTAATAAAATTATTAAAATTACTTCCCGTTGTCCCCGTACGCTGTTCCCTTTAACGGGGACAAAGGGAATTTAATAAAATTATTAAAATTACTTTCCGTTGTCCCCGTACGCTATCCCCGTTAATTTATTACAGCCAAAGCACTAAATTTAGAAAATACATGTTGGCACAATGGCTTCGCCCGGACTTTTTAAAAGTATGGTGCAGTTTTGGTAAACGGCACCGTACAAACAACTTTGCAGAGACATTGCGAGGCATGCGCAGCGCACGGCGCTCATCGCATGCTTCGCAATGCGTGGACTTGTGCTACACACATGCTCACCACGAATATGAACGTCCACACGAATATGAGCGTCGTGCGCTGCGCATGCCTCGCAATATCTGTATCTACCCTTTGTTTAATAATTTAGAAACAACAACACCTGGTGGGGATTGTTACTTATTTTTCCAAAAATACCCACTACGCTGAGTTTATTTAACTAGTGGGAATTTCTAGAACAAAAACAATCCCCTATGGTGGGAATTTTTCAGTGTGGACTTCTGGAATAAACTATATATATTCTGCGTGCGGCGTTTTGGTGATTGCTTGGTTTTAACGCTGAATAAATTGGCATCTTGATTTAAAACCGTAAGAAGTTTTAATATGGTAGGGTTTTTTTTTGCCAGCTGCGTTATTTAATTTACAGTGCCAACCTTCTGCAAAGTTGGTACGTAGTTAGTAGTACCAAAACTACACCACACTTTTAAAAGTCCGGGCGAAGCCATTGTGCCAACATGTATTTTCTAAATTTAATGTTTTGGCTGTCATCATGGCTTTGATCAGCAATATATAACCACCCTTCCATTATGAGGTTCTCAGACAATAATGGAAGCACTGCACTAAGTGCAACTGAACGACGTAAGATTTTGGTTTTGGTAAGGCCTAATTCACGACACTTTCTCCATACAGATTTATTAAAATGGTAGTAACAACCATGGAGATCTACATCTGGAAAAATTTCCATTATTGCAGACATAGTTGCTTCCTCGAAATCGCAAGTAAAATATGATGGATTCCAAATAGGAATTTGTGACCTTATAAGTGAAAAAAGAATTTTATAGCTCTTGTTTTTCTTGTCCGTCATTAAAGCATATACTAATGGAGTTATTGCAGTACTTTCATTATTGCTTCCAAAATCAGCATGTATAGCAATTTGTATGTAAAATATCACGCGCGGGGGCGGCGCGTGATTTTTACATACAAACTCAATAAAAATCTTGCCATTTGTTGTTCTGTTGTGTGCTGTAAATAATTTTAATCATTTGAACATACCAACCACAAACAATTTTTTTATATTATTATTATTAGACTTTAAGGGTACCTACTTGCTATGTTGATTGTGTAAACTAAATAAAAAAAATACTTAAGATTTATGATTTAAAAATGTAGTTGTGTTTTGTGTGTAAATATCTCTTATTTGATTCTGTATTTAATAAATTAAAATCTATTTCTAATATACAAAATAGTTTTCATTTTAGTTTTAGGCTTGCCGCGCTAAATTACACACGTTTAAAAAAGAAATAAAAATTTAAAGTGGACCACAAACGATACGTGAAATCTAAACTGTCCATTGTCCCCGTTGCCCTTAAGTACATAAGGGGGACAACGGTAAGTAAATTTTATGACGTCCCGTTGTCCCAGTGACGGGGACACACATTACGGGGACGACGGGACACACATTACGGGGATAACGGGAATACAGAGAACGTAAAATCTTAATTGTCCGTTGTCCCCGTTGCCCATACGTCATAACGGGGACAACGGTATGGAAATTTTATGACGTCCCGTTATCCCCGTTGCCCATACGTCATAACGGGGACAACGGTAAGGAAATTTTATGACGTCCCGTTGTCCCCGTTGCCCATACGTCATAACGGGGACAACGGTAAGTAAATTTTATGACGTCCCGTTGTCCCCGTAATGGGGACACAGATCACGGGGACAACGGGAATACACGCATTTTTCTTCGTGAATTAAAATTATCAAAAATTCTATATCTGATTCTACTAAGAAAACTATTAATAAAAACCAGTTAGAAAGCTAATTAGAACAATACAAACACTTAAAATTATTTAGAAAATCAAAATCTTACTCAGTAAAACAGTAGTAGCCCATATCGACGCCCACGCTAGGTACTTTTTGGTCTTAACTATCCTATTCTAATTATCACTTTTATATATTCTAACTTATTTATCACTTCACTGGTATATAACTCAGTCATGTTCACTATTCACATAAACACGGTCGGCGTTCGTCACAAAAAACATTATTTACTTACTCTATAGAGAAGTTGTATATCTATTTACTTGGTACCATTTGTATAAAACTGTAATACTAATTAGTTAAGTAAGTTAGCGGACAGTAATTATTTCTTACTAAAAATAACCAAACGCGAAGAATATTGTCATAAACAAACAAACTTGCTTCTTCTTCTTCTTTTTATGTTTGAAATTGGAGAACTTACACGCAGTCTTTTTTTTTTCGTAAATAGTGTAGGCAACGATCCTACCCCATAAAGCCAAAGTCATGGTTAATTTTATGATTTTATTAATTTTCTTATGCCCAAATGAATTTAATACTTTATAAATAATCAATTAAAGAACTATTTATATCATATTTATTTAATAGCCTTGTTATTCAAACGATAAAACATTTTAAAGCCCTATTACCGGTTTTTCGTAATGAGTTGAACAACACTATTGCAGCCCGTAACATAGCTAACTTCACGTGTAACAAAATAATGGCGGAGCAATGTCAATTTCATTTCAATGGTGACAATATTGTTTTCAAGAGTACCGAATCACGTGACTGTAAAATTAACATTGGAATCATATTGGCATTTCATTGGAATTAAAATTAGTTTGAAGAGTAAGCCCCCAGTAGCGTGCGCGGGCGCGGGCGGTATTACGAACGTCGTAGCCACGATTGGCGCACCTTTAGCAGCGATAAATTTTGCCAGTGTGTGCGTGCTACGACGCATACGTACGAGCGCGCTCACATATAAACCGTGTTCATTTGTATTTACTCTGACGTTACTCTGTAATGTAAAAGATGTAGGTATCATACCGTGCAACGAGCGTGCGCTGTCGGCCGAGGGCGAGGGCGTGGCGCGCGCGTGAGGTGTGTGAGGCGTGTGCGGCGTGTGCGGGGCGTGCGGGGCCTGCGCCAGGCACACGGCGGGCGGCAGAGGGGCCGCGCGCTTCTTCAGGCTGCCGATGTTGTCTGCAATGTATCATGAATTTGTTCATACTTATCGATATGGTACACCAAAATATGTGTATGGTGGTTACATTAAACTTACGGGTATACCACGCAATATACTACTATACGCAACATAATACTGTGAAAACGAAGGCATGGACGCTACCGCTGCTAATTCAAATAAAGTGAGTATTTCACGTTACGTGGTGGCGCGTCAAGGGGCTAGAAAAGATTAACTGCAGATGTTACACTTTAGGCCGCTCTTATAGTTAAGTTGCATGTAATACTCACAGACGTTAGGTTTCCTAGGTAGCGTGGTGGGCGTGGGCGGCGCGTGGTGCAGCGAGTCGCACGTGGACGAGCGCGAGCGCAGCACAGGCGAGTCGCCCGCGCCCGCGCAGCGCTCCGTGGTCAGTACCGCGCCGCCCGCGTACGAGGGAGGCCGGGAACGGGGACACTTCTTCTCAGGAGTTAAGCTGCCATTTTGCTGTTAATATTTAAAAACAAAACGGGTGTAAAAAACGCTTACGAAACTGAGATTGTTCTCCCAGCCATTGTGCTGTTATAAAAAAAAACCCCGCACAGTAATCCACTGAAGGACTAAGTGCGAAAACCAAACCCATAACATAGAACATAGAACCCCCCACAACTCCTTTACCTTTGCAAGCACAAGCACAATGTTTTACGTACGTTACATTAAAAATAAAAGTTGTCTCCCAGTAATCATTTTTGCTCAATGTGACCCAGTTTGATGTACAGTTTGATGTGTAGATAATGGCTATATGATGGGTCTTTTTACTCCCCGTATTACAAGTCATAAGGGTAAAAACTGTGTGCTCATAGAAAAGACATGCACGGGAAAAGCAGTTTTAAATACAGAGAAGGAAGGAGCATTAATCATTTTTAACTTCGAATTGTAGAACATACTCTTTCGTCTATAACTGTGTCATCGTCAGAGAAATCTGTTGAGCCGTCATCGTGTGATAAATTCCAGTCTATGTTGATATTCTCGAATATACTCTTCTCTCGTTTATCGACGTTTTCCAACTGAAAAACAACACTTCCATTTAACCATACCGTTAATATACCAAAGCACACAAAGTTCACAGGGCTAGGCTATAATTTTTAGGAGCGTATAAAGCGGCCAACTAAGTTTCGGTATCCACATTTTATGAAATACTAGTGGTCGTGCTTCGCATGGTTTTTACGACTTCACAAAACATCGTTTCTTTCATAAATAAAAGTTTGATAAATATGTTTATTATACACATAAACCTTCCGGAATAAATTCTTTAAATGATGCTGAAAACAGCAAAATTCGTTGCGTCGTTTAAATGAACAACGCGGTCAGAAAGACAGGCACGAAAAGTGACTTGAGTCTATCAAAAAGTACTATGTGGTGACTTGCACCGTAGGTATTATATATTGTAGTCTGTGGTGACTTGTAATTATTTATAATATGCACAGATATGCACGGATATCTATGGATATATGTAACACTAGCTGACCCGACAAACGTTGTCCTATTTTTGATTCGAAAGACACGTCGGGCCATCTATTATTATAGTAACGTTATTGTTGTTTTCCTCGGGAACAGCACTTTAGTTTCGGGATGAAAGGTACCCTATGTCCGTTTCTGTACACCTGACAACGCATATGCAAAATTTCCGGATGATCGGTTCAGTGGTTTAGGCGAGAAAAGGTAACAAACAAACAAACTTAATTTCGCATTTATATTATTAGTTAGGATACATACCAACTCTAAACATCCAAGGTGCCCATACTGCCTCGCGATCTGCAAGGCGGTCCTGCCACTCGTATCCTTGATAGTACAGTCAGCACCCGCTTTGAGCAACAACTTCATAGGTTCAGTTCTGTCGGTGGCCGCGCACAAGTGTAGAGCGGTCATGCCCTGTGAGTTGGGCTTGTCTAACAGAGCTGAGCCACCGTTTTGGACTAGAAAATCGACTATATGTAGAGAGGAACCGTCGCCGAGTTCCCGAGATATCGCTAAGTGGAGTGATGTTTCGCCGAGGTCCTGGAAATTATGATATTTTTATATTATGTAAAACTATTTTTTTACTTTCTATTTGTGGATTCTTCTAATACTCCTTCCTTAAGAGCGTTTACGCCGAACGGCATTTCATACAAATTTTCAAGCCCTTGTTTTTCGAAGTGAATGAACCGATTTTAATGAAACTTCATACTCATAAGCAGGATACAAAGGTCTAAAAAGTTAGTAGAGAACATTTTCGAAAAATAGTGTTACAGCCAAATTAGACCGATTTTAAACTTTCCATAGAAACAGATATTTTCAATTATCTTTATTTAAATAAGACATTTCGAAAATGTTTTCTACTAACTTTTTAGACCTTTGTATCTTGCTTATGCGTATGAAGTTTCATCAAAATCGGTTCATTAAATTCGAAAAACAAGGGCTTGAAAGTTTGTATGAAATGCCGTACGGCGTAAACGCTCTTAAGACCTTTTGTTCAGTGCAGTTTGCTCAGTACATGGAACACTTTCGTAAACGCAACGACAACCCTGAACCAAGCTACATCGTGTTCACAGAATAAGTTACTTATTCTTTTATTCTATGTTATATTTAAATTGTCATATTAGTTCATGTTATATTTAATTAAATTGCTAATTATTAGCCGTTTGGTGTCGAAACGCTCGGCTCAGCGCGATTCTGTAACCACCGTGAAAACTTAGGTGAAGTGAGCGTGGAGTGAGCTACCAATAGTGTCAATTCCTAGCAAAAACAAACTCACATTACCAAAGTTTTCAGGGTGAGATTTTTACAGAATCGACCGGCTGTACTTACAGATCCAGGCAGTTCAGCAGCCAGGTCAGCTCCCTCAGCATACGCTTGCAGCAAGTTCTGCAGATGTCCGTTATTGACAGCATGTTCCACTTCCGACAGTCGCTCGGCCGCGTCGCAACAGGTCTGCGCTGCAAACGCACGGTATACGTACTTCTCGCGGATAAACCGGAGGCGATCCTCCCTGGAAATTGATTTACTTGTCAGTATTATATTTATATTACTAACTGTGCCCCGCGGTTTCACCCGCATAAGTGTGGATCCCGTGGGAATATCGGGATAAAAAGTAGCCTACATGTTAATCCAGGGTGTCAGCTACCTCCATACAACATTTTATGAAAATTGGTCCAGCCGTTTGAGCGTGAAGGAGTAAGAAACATATAAACACACACTTACAACTTTCACCTCTATAATATTAGTGTGATGTCATTAGTGGGGCTCGTGGCTACATAATAACAGCCGCACGGGTCGATCGAAGTTTAAGCTACGCTTATCGCGGTCGGATGGGTGTCCATCCATTACATATCTAGAGGTCGTCGTCTTGGACGCCCTCCGTCCAAAACGACGACCTCTAGACGAGGATGCTGGTGAAATTTAAGAAGATTCTTTCTCATAAAGAATCTAATAATAAGGAAGTAATGTTTGTCAAAAAAATATGTGGCTACCAGCACTATCGAGAATAGCAAATAATGTTAAATGTTGCCAAGACGAGACCATGTAACTCGCACTGTCAAAAAGTAATCAGATCTCATGTAGAGCCAAGCTTCTAACTCTACACGCCCTAACTCTACACGGTCTAACTTCGCAAACTCTACACCTTAGTCAAAATATATGGCTACTATTACTAGCTTACATGCCAAATTTCAGCTTTCTAGGACTTCAGGAAGAACCTTAAGAATATTGATGATCATCAGTCAGTGAGTCAGTGACGAAATCGGGGTATTTTAGATATCAATAAAATCTAAAGTATAAGAGCTATGCAATTGAAACTTTATAGGTTTAATAAGCCAACCACTGACATCATATCCTGAAAATTTTGTTTCTCTGGTATAATCCAAACCCAAGTTAAGAGGGTTCAAAAATACGACGAAGTGCTTCGAGAAAAGGTAGGTAGTGCCCTTGCGCTTCGCTTGGCTCGTCTTGGCGGGGGCACTCCCGTGCCCCCAGATAAGCTTTACGTGCATTGATAGTAAGCAAAATCGTCATTACACATGTTGTCTACATCTCATTATTTTTATCTACTTTCCTATCGCAGATATGCTGGAAGAGATTTCTTTATAAGCATCACCTTTGTACGTATTTTTTTGTTCCTTTCTCCTAGTCTGTTTATTAAATATGTGTGGTACATAATTGGTTAAATAAAATAAAAAAATTCCTGTATCAAACCAGTAACTTACATGGAACTCTCAGGCGTGAGCTTATCTCTATCATCAAGCGTGTTCTCCATAATTTCGTTGAACATCTGGTTTCCCATATGCCTTGCGAGCAACAGTTGCGACGTACTCAGCCGGTCCAGCGTCAGTGATTGTATGCGAGATATGTGCACGCCCAGCTCTCGGTGGCTGCCCGAACACTCTATACAGACGATAACACCGAAGTTTGTTGATAGCCAGGTGGGGTCTGGAAAAGGAAATTATGAAATTAGTTCAGCACACCAAAGACAAAACAATCATAATAAGTTCCACTTACTCGTTTTCAAATTCAAATTCACTTATTAAAACTTACACATGTTCACAATCATACAAGTATTAGCATGAAGTTCTACTTACCAAGAAAAAACTTAGACCTATTCAACAGCGGGTCCCAAACTAGGCACAGCCTGTATCTTGGTGACCCAAACACTATAAAAAGTTAGCGCAAGTTTGGTATTGATGATTTCATAATAATTAACTATTAAAAATTTATAATTTACAATTAAAATTTAACTCGTTTTCAAAGCATTATCTCAACAGTTTTCTAACTATGGGATTGGTTTCCAGTGAGTACACTTGCAAATCTGAGCTAATTGAAATTACAGAACACAATAATTAGAACAAAGCTGTTAAAGCGTTTCTGAACTCGTGTTTATAGAGAATCACTCTGGGATGAATAAGAGGCCACGCAATAAATTACTCATCATTTAATTTTGTGTTATTGGTATGATTTGATTCAGCGGTGTAATTGCGTAACACATTATCAGTATCAATGTCTTCCATTTTGCAGTTCAAACAACATTCATTGCGTTATTTACGTTGTTGAGCAGACATATTTTTCGAACATAATTATATCGTCGTTTAAGTCGATAGACGTCCACTGCTGGACATAGGCCTCCCCGAAATTTGGGGGGGTTTGCCATAATCGCCACGCTTGGCAGGCGGGTTGGCGATCGCAGTATGGTATGATGGTGGAATGCATAGAGAACGCTGCTGCCCATTCTCCGGTACGTCCCTTAGTCGCCTTTTACGACACCCTCGGGAAGTAAGGGGTGGTGCTATTCTTTAAGTCCGGCACCACACAGACAATACCTAATTATATATATATGTTACTGTAAAAGCCCGAACTCCTACCGGTAAATCCTAAGATTTAGTAAGTCTTACCGGTAAAAGTCCGAATTGTTCTAAAATAATAATAATAATAAGTTCGAAATGTTCTAAGTTTATGATCATTAATTTCTGACTTTTACCGGCATTCAGTCGGTAAATCTTAGGTTTTACCACAGATACCGGTAAATGTTAGTTTTCAGAGTAAAACAAAGCAGTTAATAAATCAGAAACTATTTATTCAACAATACTATTACTATCATCATATTGTTATTAGTCAAGTCTTAAAACATGTTCAACAATACTATTACTATCATCATATTGTTATTAGTCAAGTCTTAAAACATGTTAAACATGCCTTAAAAAAATAAAATGCAGATAACACAAATCAGAAACAAAACAGTCTTTTGATAATCATTTCGTTATTCGGTACACTCATTATTATTATTATTAGTCAAGTCATAAAACATGATTTACAAAAATAAAATGCAAAAAAATAATACTTTTCACTAATAACACCTACTTTACGCTAGGTACGAGTAAGCTAAGCGTTCTTAATAGTATCCGTTAAAAAAAGGATTTTACTTGTTGCAGCATGGTGAACTATTATGGCATTTAGAATTACAAAGTAATCCTGATGACTTGCAAGCGCACTTCTTCGTCGAGCTTTTTATAAGGCAGTCGCACTTTTTGAATCCTTGCCCTCCGGTTAAAGAGAATTTTCTGACAACTTCTCGAAGACTCACTTCTTTTCTTTGTCAACTTCAACTTCACTTCATTTAGCTAGGTACTCTAAGTTTCCTAGACTTTCAGGTATCTTTATGTGACCCTGATTCTTTGCTCTCGAGTGTATTTCATTCTTTGATTTGGGACATTTACCGGTGTCTGCGGTAAAACCTAGGATTTACCAACTGAACGCCGGTAAAAGATTGAAATTAAAGATTATTATAGAACAATTCGGACTTTTACCGGTGAGACTTGGTAAATCTTAGGATTTACCGGTAAATCCTAAGATTTACCGCAGTTCGGGCTTTTACAGTAAGTAACATATATAATTATATGAAGCAATGGATTTGCAATATACTTCAAAATGAGTCAGATTGTGATTGACAATTAGGGAGCAGGTTGGAAATATTCATTCATATTTATACCGTTTATGATAACTGAATTTGAAGGTTACAGTACGTATCTATAGGGATCAATGTCACTTTGGTCGAGGATAGGAAATATCAATAATTATAATGATTTTTGCACCGTAATGATAAAAAATAAGCCGCCGAAATAATTTTACGGTGGCTCAGTGGTAACGGCAGCGACTTATAAGTGGTATGCATCGTCAAAGGCAGGCGGGAATATGGGGTCGCGGTCGATTAGAGTGGGGACTCAGTCGGCCCACTGAGTGACCTCAGGGAAGACGGCGCACAGTGGTCATGTGCTGCCTTGTACACTTGCTCAGCTAGGTTTTGGGGAGGCCCCCTTTACAGTCTCCCCAGAGATGTGCCCTAACAGGCGTTGCACAGAGGGGGCTTCGGATTGGTCTTTTGAGAGGTAACGGTGCCCCCTTCCATAGTGCAGATGGTGACCACCGGGGTGAAAAATCCCCAAAGACAGGACGAGAGCAAAAAAAATAAAAAAGGTCGTAGGTTCGAACCCAGAGAGGCGTTTTACTTTGTGTAAATTATTTCATCACCACTGCTGTCAGATCGGTGAAGGAAAACATCGTGAGAAAACCGGCGTTTTAAAAGTAAACAAAAATTTGAAGACATGTGGACATCTACCAACTGGAGCCGCGTGGAAGAACGACCCCCTCCCTCTCACCGAGAGGAGGCCTGTGTCCCAGCATAATGGGGAACATTACTGTTATGCCAAAATTATACTCTTAGCAATTCTTTGCATAGTGAGTTACTCAATGCGTTTTATGGCGAAACAAATAACTATCTCGTCATCTGGCGTTCCTACATTATAAGTCACAAGTATGTGGCATGTTTTACATTGTGTAGGTACCTACAGCGGTTATCAGCAATCTTTAAAATCTATAGTCAACCTACCCTACTTTATAAAAGCTTTTTTAGGGTAATACGGTTCCGTTTTTACCCAAAGGGTAAAAACGGAACCCTATTACTAAGAGTTCGCTGTCTGTCCGTCTGTCACCAGGCTGTATCTCAAGAACCGCGATAGCTAGACAGTTGAAATTTTCACAAATTATGTATTTCTGTTGCCGCTGTAACAACAAATACTAGAAACAAAATAAATTAAATATTTAAGGGGGCCTCCCATACAACAAACGCGATTTTTTTGCCCTTTTTTGCTCGATATCAAAAATGGCAACAGGTAGGCACTTAAAATATTCACAATATACTTAGTTGTATTTTAACTTTAATAATAAAATTAAAATAAAATAAATATTTAAGGGGGCTCCCATACAACAAACATGTTTTTTTTGCGTTTTTGCCTTGTGGTACCCTTCGTGTGCGAGTCCGACTCGCACTTGGCAAGTTTTTTAACCATGTTTTAATTACTGGCTAGTCACAGTCGAGTTGATTGGAACAAGGTAAGGGATGCCTTTGCCCTGCATTGAGACAACACAGGCCGATTTATTAGTATTTTTACATCTTGGAACTGGGATCCCGGAACTTTGGATGGCGTACGAGGGGCCGAAGCCAACTCGTAGAGGTCTTTTAGACGCTTTTAATGAAATGAGGTACCAAGCGACGATTATCCTTGTATGCGCTACCCGAGTGCACTTATTATTATTATTATTCATAATCATAACAGAATAAAACCTACCATTAGTAGATCCACAGTCAGCACAGACTTGGTTGCCGGGCATGGCCCTCACAGCCCGTATGATGGACCGCTGCAGGTCTAACAACGAGTGGCCGGAGTCATTGCTCTCGCCCGCCTGTTGATGGAAGGCCCTCATTAGAGCGCCCTCCTTGCAGTTGACCAGGACTGATGTCCACGCTCGCTGCTCGTTCTCGTCTTCAGCTTGGAAATGGTATGTTCGGTTGTCTGTGAACGAGTGAATGATAATATATGTCTAGAGGGCTCGTAAATCAAACTCAGGTTGCTTATCGAAAGTTGCAAAGAGATGCCAGTAATTACTATACCCATAATTGGATACGATGTTGCATCATAAATATTAAATGAAAGTTGTCTAACTTGCTAAAGTTTTCCCCGCATGGAATCGAAGACTCAACTTTTAGTAACTGCCCAAGTTTCGAAATAGCTCGACCTAATAATGTTAAGACTTCCCTAAGTATGAGAAATGATTAATACTCACATGAGACTAGATCAAATGCCCGTTTATCTTCAGCGGCAACTTTAATTTGGCATGTAAGGAGGTTGACCCTCGCCGGAGTCTTGTTCTCGTCTGCGTGGAAGATGTCGAGGAAACCTTCCGCAGTGACCCGGCACCGGCGCTTCTGCCACACGCGCCGCACCTTGCCCTCGGACTTCTTGAGCAAGTAGCCACTCCGGCTCACACCGTGCTGCTTGTCGCCTTGCATCTGGTGCAGAGAGTAGCCACCCACCGATGACACCACCTGGAATACGGGTATATGCATGTGAGAAAAACACGATAAACGTAGAGAATAAACAAATCTAGCTGTTTTGAAAGCAACAGTACGACTAATGCGCCGCGACTACAAATATCTGGCAACTCATCGTGATTCTCACAAGTCGCGCGAGTGCAAAATAATAAATTGCAAAATTCACTACCTCTCTGTCCTGAGGCGCAGCTGCTCGCAGCATGTTCCTGAGCTCTAATAACCTCCGTCTTTCGTCGTCTTGCTGCTGCCTGATCTTCTGCAGCTGTACACTCAAGTCTGCGACGTATACACCAAAGTGTTCAATTGTCTTCAGACCGTCTTGAAAGTAATTCGTCTGTGCGTGATAGTACTCCACCAAATGTTGGAGCAACTCGATCCCCTTCTTCGTCTTAATCTCGTTGAACTTTATCAGGTACTGGAACAATAACATTTAGTTAACACAGGAGCTAACACTTCAAGAGGGCCAGTCACAACAACGTTCAAAAATGGAATGGAGCCAGTTCATTGGGCAGACAGAACGACGCCGAAAACATCGCGTGGGCACGAGCATGCCTTATTACTTCATCAGAGACCGTGTCTAATGGGACGCGAGACAGACACGAGCGGCACCCGGGACTGTGGAAACGCACCGATATTACTACGTGCCCTTCCGCGAGTTAAAATTATACTTGATGACGCACGCGCACGCGCATTTGCGATATAGTGGATCCAGATTTGTCTTGCAGAGTTGTGTAATAATAATAAAGCTCAGCGCGCGACCTTGCACAACTTTCTTGGCGTGTCGCCGGCTTAACTTTTATCTTTTAGTTTGTTGTAGTAACAAGTTCATTACATTCCTAGAATGTATACTTCGCGTCTGTTAACTTGCTACAAAGCTGACCGCTACCGCTGCACGCCGTTGTTGTATTTATTACAGCTTAAGCGTTAACAACAGAGGTAAATGCGTGGGCTGTGGGTATGTTGTGGCCGAGGAGGTATTTGCACCGAGTGAGTCGTGGAACAAAGCGAGGGTCAGCGCGTCGTCGGCCCTGCGCGGCGCAAGGCCGGTCGACGACCTGACGCGCGCCTCCTCGGTACCGCACCGACCCTACCACCACAGGGCTTTTAGATTTCTTTTTTTAGCACTTAACAAAGAGACAGGTTATTGATAACTTTGATTGCGAAAGTTCGTTATAGAACTTTCTTGAAGCTCATCCATCCCCATTCAATCTGTAATATAATTAAGTATGTTTCAAACAATATTATAACTCTATGTTAAAAACTCATTAAAATTGTGAAACTCAGCCCTTCCCAACTTTCGCATTTGTCAGACAGTCAGACTTTGAACAAACATCCTAACTAAACCAATGAAGTTGGGTCGAGAACTCAGGAGCGGAAGTTCGTCCGGCAGAACATAAGGATTGCTGCGAACCAACCACAAACAAATAAGCGTACTATTAAATACCAACAGTTAATTGGACATTCTCCATAATTTAATTATGCGAATAACGGACAATGAATCCACCATTGGAATAAAAAGTACCTACATGCATTTTTATCATTTACCACAGCAATAACATTTCTTTTTTTACCGACTTCACAAAAAGGAGGAGGTACTATGTTCGGATGTTTTTTTTTTTTTTTTTTTTTTTTTGTATGTTTGTTCATCGATTACTCCGCCAATTATCGACGGATTTTCAAAAAGTCTCATGATCATCAAGTTATGACCTGATGCTGCAGTCAGGATAGTCTGCAGAGTACCTAACTCCTCGACAACTAACAACAGATATATCGTGTTTAAGCTCATTGAAAAGGGCTCCATGTGTGGATAAACGTACTGTTAATGAGGAACACCGAAGTACATAGAGACCTGATGCTGAAGCCAGTCGAGCATCAGAAAAACTACAAACCTTGAAATTAGAGCACCGTAGTCGTGTTTGGGCTCATTTTAAACAGAACTAAATTTTAAGTTCAATGCAATGTTGACATAAGTCTGGCCTGATGCTGCAGCCAGGATTATCAGCATCTAGTCTAAAAACTAATATAAAGTGAAATACTTTTGCGAGTTTTTCTTCTGTATAATTATCCTAACAAAGGTTGCCGGTAGTGGCTAGATGAGAGAAGCGGAGGATCGCGAACGTTGGCGCAAACTTCGGGAGGTCTACGTCCAGCAGTGAACTGCAATTGGCTGATGATGATTTATAAAAGCCTCAATCGTTGCATTTCACGCAATGCCTTTTCGTCATGTGGTCTATTTAGCAATTTGGTAGGTTCCAAGTCGCATAATACAATGTCATACAGCGTCTTTACACGACTAAGCGTAACATAAACTTGGCCCTTACCAAAATTTTTCTTGCCTAAGTCTATTATTAAAGTAACTTGAGCATTTGCTCTCGGAAATTATGATTTGGTAAAGTGGAGCTGATGATGAAGACCATAAATGGCACTACTCAATGACAAATATTTCACGGGTTGCGATTCGATTACTTTAATATGGCTGCTAAGCAATTTATGCTCATTACAATGCGTATGGTGAAGTGGAGCTGATGGTGACTTCTCAATCAGCTCCAGTTCTCCTGGTTCTTACTAGGAGAACTCCTCATCAATTAACGTCCATGCATCGGGAAAAGCAATATTTTGTAAAAGGTGATAAGCAGTTGACATTAGGCTATTATAACTTAGATAAATTACAAACTGACCCGCTAAAAAGTGAAAAATAAAAACTTTTTTACAAAAAAAACAACCGACTTCCAAAAACACTATAAATAAAGAGAAAAATAACTTTCATTTCGGAAGTCGGTGGCAAAAACTAAAATAATAATCCAAAGACACCGACTTCCGAAATTAAAGTTATTTTTCTCTTTATTTATAGTGTTTTTGGAAGTCGGTTGTTTTTTTTGTAAAAAAGTTTTTATTGCAATTGCAATGCAACGCCGCAGATCAAGCTTAATCCAGGAAAAAAAAACTTG
Source organism: Mesoligia furuncula (assembly GCA_916614155.1). NCBI lineage: Eukaryota > Metazoa > Arthropoda > Insecta > Lepidoptera > Noctuidae > Mesoligia > Mesoligia furuncula. The sequence continues at coordinate 10,588,939 of OU744794.1, forward strand.
TAATACATTCTTGATAGGTAATAAGTATTGAGTAGGTAGTGGGTTTTTCCATCTATGTATTTGCGGTTTCTTGTAAATTAAGTAGTTTAAGGCTTGTAGGAAAATGTTATAATAAAGTTATGAAATGAGTATAAAAATAACCCCACATTTATTTTTCTCCTTTCTGCTCATACATCACAAATAGGACAGGAAAAACTACACACACAGGTCATTCTTGCAGCGTCACAAATGAATGTTATCGAAACGCAAAATGACTCAATGGTATGGAAAATAAACCGAAAAGAACAAATATGTTATGTCTTGGTTACGTTGTAAATCCATACTTTCATACTAATATTATAAATTCGAAAGTAACTCTGTCTGTCTGTATGTATGTACAGTCACGAGCATAAGTATGTATACACCTGGCTTTATTCAAAGACGATTTTCTCCTTTAGTTTTGAATGAAATTTTATGTTATTACAAACAAAGTATTTTTGAACCCATAGGTTTGTGTAAAGTGTCGTATTTCAACGTTGCATTCGTTATTTCACGAAAAAATCGACATTGAAAGTTGCCAAGTGTTGACTTATTAGTGCTCGTGACTGTAACCTTTTCACGCCTAAACCACTGAACGGATTTCGATAAAATTTGGCAGAGAGATAGATTTTGCATCGCGGGGAAGGACATAGGATAGTTTTTATCCCGATATTCCCACGGGATCGACACTTATGCGGGTGAAACTGCGTGGCGCTGCTAGTCTGAAATAATTTGTTCATAGAAACTCAAATATATATAATTACTAGCAGCGGCTAGTAATAATATATATTTAAGTATTATAGTTTAGCTCATCGGAAAGCTGGGAATAACTGAGATTAAAGTTGTATAAAGTTTGTGATCAAGTTTCCCCGGGGTGCTGAAAGGATGAATGGGCAAAGGGAGAGCTTTCAAACTCAGATGCTGTATATAAACATTGTATCGTGATAATATCGTTAGGTCTCTAACTAGATTCGATGCGAGCTTACTGCGAGCTGCTATCATATAGGGATGCGCAACCTGCACCCTAATTGCGTAACACACAATTAATCACAATCTGAATCATTTTGAAGGATATTGCCAATCCATTGCTTCATATGTTCGAAAAAATTGTCCGCTCAACAACGTAAATAAAGCAATGAATGTTGTTGAACTGTCAAAATGAAAGCCTACTGTTAGTGTGTTATACAATTACCCTTATCTTACGACAGATTCAGTAGGTACACTGGTACAAGATTCTGATCCTTTTTAGAGTTCCGTAGCCAAATGGCAAAAACGGAACCCTTATAGATTCGTCATGTCTGTCTGTCTGTCTGTCCGTCTGTCTGTCCGTCCGTATGTCACAGTCACTTTTCTCCGAAACTATAAGAACTATACTGTTGAAACTTGGTAAGTAGATGTATTCTGTGCACCGCATTAAGATTTTCACACAAAAATAGAAAAAAAAAACAATAAATTTTAGGGTTCCCCATACTTAAAACCGAAACTCTAAATTTATTTTTTCATCAAACCCATACGTGTGGGGTATCTGACTGGCCCGTTGGTCTAGTGGTTAGTGGCCCTGACTGCTATGCCGGAGGTCGTGGGTTCGATTCCCACCCAGGACAAATGTTTGTGTGATGAGCATGATCATTTGTTCTGTGTCTGGGTGTAATTTATCTATAATATGTATGTATTTAGAAATATATAAGTATGTTTATCAGTTGTCTAGTACCCATAACACAAGCTCTGCTTAGCTTGGGACTAGACGGCGTTGTGTGATAGTTGTCGAATATTATATTATTATATTATATTATATATTATATTATATTATATGGGTAGGTCTTCAAAAATGATATTGAGGTTTCTAATATAATTTTTTTCTAAACTGAATAGTTTGCGCGAGAGACACTTCCAAAGTGGTAAAATGTGTGTGTCCCCCCCCCTGTAACTTCTAAAAGAAGAGAACGATAAAACTAAAAAAAATATATGATGTACATTACCATGTAAACTACCACCGGAAATTGGTTTGAACGAGATCTAGTAAGTAGTTTTTTTTAATACGTCATAAATAGTAAACCGCAATTTAACATTCATTCAATCAACTCAAATATTTAATTTCATAAACATAAACCTTATGCATAAACCCGGATGTTACGGAACCCTCGGTGCGCGAGTCCGACTCGCTCTTGCCCGGTTTTTTTTCTTTTTTTTTTGGGTGGGACATCATCAAATGACTCCTCCCGCTCTGGGTGGAGCGGAAGGGAGTGTCAGACTCTTACTGACTAAAACCCATCCATGTTCCTTCCTTAGCCCTCTTTGTTCCGGGGTAGCGGTAACCCTTTCGGACTATCCCGCTGCCCCGGCAGGCTTCGGCCCTATCAGGCCCCTTCTCGGTTGCTGACATCTCTTTGAGGCGCGCGTGGAACATGTACGTGCCGTCCGGCGTCTCCCGCGGCGGCTGGGACGGGACGCTCTCTCCCTGAGCCGTCCCGCCACCTCCTTCGCTAGCATGACTGCTTCGCAGGAGGCGGCTGCCTCCCACTCCTTCTCGCCCCGGACCATGGCTTGCACAAGGGCCGGGCGCGAGAGGTCGCCGCCGCTGCCGATCGTCTCTACGAGGACACGGCGGTGCTCCGCCCAAGCGGGGCAGACCTCCACCGTGTCCTTTGGGCGTTCCTGGCAAAGGTGACACCCGGGCGTTTCCTCCCGCCTGTGCCTGTGCCTCCTGAACCTCCCGATCTCTCTGATCCCCCTGGGTTGAAAAACTGCGTCGGCTATCAAAAAAAAAGATGTTCCATACATTTTGACTGCAACTTTACATGAAACAGCTGTTGTTTCTACCCTAGAATCATGTGCTGAATTCACATGGAAGTTGCAGTTGGCGCGTCGATGTCCGCCAACCTGTGTAATGTTTATGTATGTCGATTATCAATTCCTAACAAAGTGCCATTAGGTTTAATCGTGTTACTTACTAAAGTGGGCTAGTGGGAGGTTAGTAAAGGCTATTAGTGTGCTGATACATACATGGATGCTATACTGCTACACAGAACTGTAGTCCTTTATGAGTTTCGCAAGGGTAGAATCAAGGTAGAAAAATCACACAGTCATCAAATGTATGAAATTCAGATGCGCGGATACGCTATCAAAGTTTCAATTCTTTTATTTATAAGCTATATCCATTATTTAGTCCAAAATTTAGTTTCTAAAATTCCAAGATCGAATTTCATCACAGTAACAAAATGCGCCAACGCAATCGATTCAGTCCTAGCACTTTAAATAACATTATTTCAATTGTTTTAGCACCTTATTCTGTCTAGCCAATCACAGAGCCGGTTTAATAGTCGTGATTTAGCAATTCGCCCGTGAACCCTGTCTGGTGCCATTTGGCAAGTTCGTCACAGCTAAAGATATTTACCGAGACATTTGGCATTGCATTGCACCGCAGATAGACGCGTATGTTATGCAATAAGCGATTGGCACTCACGAACAGCCAGTTATGTCAAAGTTTGGCTATAACTTAGCATGTCCCTATTGTGAAAAATATCGCAGTACAAACTGATACAGTATATCTGGCTAACCTTTCCCCAACTAGGGTTACCAGATCCGAAAATAAATTTTCCTGGAAAAATCCCTGCCTTAGCAAAAAATTTCCTGACATTTTTCATCAATGGGTGCGCAGTGGACAAAGGAGAGAAATAGACTGTCCATAGCTTAATTATTAGATTATTTTTTTGATTATGATTTTATTTCCTAAATTTTTCCTTTTTTTTTATTTCTGACAATTTCCAATTTTCCCTGTTTCCCTGATAGACAGCTGAAATTCCGGACATGTCAGGAAAATTCCTGCCATCTGGTAACCCTATCCCCAACTATGTTGTGGTCGGCTTCCAGTCCAACCGGATGCAGCTGAATACACCGCGGTATTTTACATGGAGCGCCTATCTGACCTTCACAACCCAGTTGTTGGGTAATACAAACGCTCTTGGTAAGACTGGTTGTCAGATTTTGGGGCTTCTGGCGACCCGTAACGTCTTGCAAAGACCCACGAATGACAGCCGGGACCTACGACTTAACGTGCTTTCTGAGGCACGGAGGGGTTTTGGTATGTCAAGATGGTCACCCATCGACGGGCCAACAGCGGTAAGAGTAGCTTAACCTGATCGATCGATCCGTGCGGCTGTTATTACTAAGCCACGAGCCCTCTACAAACTGATACAGTAGTTACAACAAAAACTTGTATACTAAGCGAATCAATGAGTAATGCATTGTCTGCATTGGTTCATTCAATCAGTGTGTTAATAGGTACAAAGTGCTTTCAATTTTGCCTAATAATTTCATGGTCGTAGATACCTTTAGTCATCCTACATAATATGATTCACATGAATAATTAAGTTTCCTTAACATCTCATTCACATGAATAATATTAAGTACCCTTTTATCCTTAAGTTTGATTAATAAAATCAGAACGATTATAATTTACGAACATCGACGATTATTTTACCTATATGGAAGCGTGCAGCATGCCAATATTTGCTAACACCAGCATAATAATACTTATCAAAAACATATCGTAACGCTGGAAACATTAGACGTTGCTCACTTGCTAATAAAATTTGATATCCGTTGCTGATCAGAGGTAAGAAAGTGTAAAGTCTACCTCGCAACGACAATTCAATTTTAAGGTTTCCATTTTGATCTGATGATTTTATCCAACTGACCCAAATATATAAAAGCAGTACCCACACCAAATACTTCACAATTAACCCCTTTGCTCATAAAAGTAGTGATTAGCGACTGTTTAACCATACATTTTTTATGTTTAAACGCCACTTAACTTTAATCATCGTTTATAATTAAACCCCTAAATTACCTTTAATACATGCACCCACAAATAATCATGGTAGATAATTATGTATTTCAACGTTACTTTATTGTCCAAAAGATACTAAATAAACCAAAAGACTGAAGAAACGTTTGCGACGTACAACATTTCATACAAACTTGCAAGCCCTTGTTTTTCGAAATGAATGAACAGATTTTAATTAAACTTCAGACGCATAAGCAGGCTACAAAGGTCTAAAAAGTTTAGGAACATTTTCAAAATATCCTATTTAAAAAAAGATAACTGGAAATCTGTGTTTCTATGGAAAATTCAAAATCGGTCTAATTTGGCCGTAACATTATTTATCGAAAATGTTCTTAAGTATAACTTTTTAGACCTTTGTATCCTGGTTTCATTAATTTCATCATTTTTTCATTTTAATTTTTTCATCATTTCATTTCATTAAAATCGGTCCATTCATTTCGAAAAACAAGGGCTTGAAAGTTTGCATGAAATGCCGTACATCGTAAACGCTCTGCAGTGTATCAAAATTGGCACAAAACCGCCCATCATATCATAATGTTCAAATGTACAATAGAGTGGGAATTTTGGCAACGTACGTTTAATCTAACTGTACACCAGTGTCATTGCCAATGGACATACGACCTTTTGCAGCCACAGGTTATGCGCATAACGGCACTACTGGTGTCCACAATGACAGCTATTGCCACAGCTATTGTATAGAGACTAACGCTGCTACGTTGCGTAGGTAAATTACTGTCACGGACAAACATATTGTTACACACGCCTTGTTAATTGCATTCTGGGGCACAAGGCTTGCATAGATGTGCGTCTGTGACAGTTATTCTTTCGGTCATTACTCCTGTTGCTGTAGCAGTTGAGCTTATCTCGCCAGTCAGTGATGCGGTTTAGCTGATAAAGTCAGTTTCTACTGAATTTGCTGGCTGTTACCCATATACCTTTGTGCAAACGACATAATTAATCTTCGAGTCTAAAATGTTTATCAGAAAATATATATGCAGCGACCGTTGCTGCTTTTGATTAATTCGTGAAAAGCTTTCGATAAAACTGGCAATATCAACGTGTTGTTGGAACATTTTCATTAAGTTAAAACATCAAAGGCAATACTGGCAGTACAATATATCAGCAATAAGTGCACGTGTGAGTGGCACGCTCATTAACAGCTGTCACGCGATCCGTTTAATTAATTAACGTTGTATTTGTAACTGCGGAGCGGACAAACGAGAGTAATGGGTAAAAAATGGTGGACAATACGGACATGGGGTATGTCGGTCATTCACACAGTTAACGAGTATCAGTGTCAACAACAGCTTCCTTTCAATCTCAGTAACGATGGGATCCTTTTCGATAATTTATAAGATCCCATAACTCTAAACATTACCTTCCTGAAAGACAACAGAATAAAGAATAGAATACTCTTTATTATGTACATCATATAAATTACAGGCATAAATATACAAACTGTACAAAGGATAACACAATGGGCGGACTTATCGCTAACCAGCTTCGAAAGAAACTCAAAATGAACCGAGATGAAACAAACCGTCCGGTACCTACATAATGTAGAATACATACATAATATACCTCCTTTAGTATTTACCTAAAATTTATCTAACAAAGTACCACCATTCGTTACGAGCTGTTGGCCCCAGAGCGATCATTTACGAAGCGTAATGAGAAGGCGTTGTTATACATATAGCACAGTACACGTATATGGTGGATAAAATGACTTATTAAAGTGGTAAGCGACCAACAGGTCCTGCCCACAGGGCGTGTGAAATGAAGCCACAAATTGCTCAGCACCAATTATTAATTATTCCACCTTTTGGCTTAGCTCGGCTACCGGCCAAATGTCAGTCGGTGTCAGACAGTTCGTGGAACAGTATTTAAAAGGGATAATGTTCTTCAAAAATAAAAGCATGAACAACTTGATATTTGAACCCCAATTTGTATGAAGGATTGTTTGTTCCAAGAATCGTGTAACCAAGTCATTCATAATCCTTATACGTTCATGATAATCATCATAAAGTCCAAAATGGATTAGCATCGGAATGTCTTGAAACTGAGCTAAGACGGACGTATTCGCAAAGATAGTGGTCGTATTTTACAGCTATAAAAGTAGGAGAACGGTATGATAAAAGGCATGGTTTATTTCTGCTAATGAATAGTTAACGCACTGGCTTTGAATGGCCAAGTATTTTTTCAGACTTAATGGGAGACAAGACACTTTTATGTTAGATGCTATCTTTTGTTGGCAAATAACGGAAGATATTATATAAATTGGAATCGATACTACATTTTCTTGCGGCACATTCGTAAAAGCACTAAGACGTAATAAAGCTGCCACATAAAACAAATAAGGAGCAAGAAGTTATGTAAACAAACGGTGAGTTTTATTTATATTTGAAGCCCCTGAAGACTAAATACTTCCGAAGTTGTTTGCGTCGTTTTTAAACACTCTCAAGTTAACAGTAGGAGTTTTTATGGTACTTTTAAGAACGTTTACTATTATTTCAGACGACTTACCTCACACATTTGCAACTGAAACAGCCTCCTCTCCTTCTCCATCTCATCTGCTATCTCAGCCGGTGTCACCTCACTTCGGATGAGGCCGGCTTCCTTCGCCTGCGATTTCTTCTCCTTCTCAATTTTCAGGTACTTGGACTCGTAGTCTTTGGAGGCTTTGTCGAATGGCCTTTTTAGATCCCCCTTAACTCCCCGCAGGTCACCTTTTAGAAGACTATCGACCGGAAACATGACGATGTTGTTTATATTTTGCATCTAGAACAAAAAATTTTAAAATTTTGTACCCAATGGATAAATACTCATATCGTTCGTGGTTACATTCATGAATTAGGTAAATTTTGATTCGTCTTTCTTCATCGGTAAATTCAATAAAAGTTAACAAGACCTGTGACAACCATCAAAGCGAGCTCTCTTTTAAAATTGTGCATCGCGATTACGTTGCACAACTTGCATTCCTAGAGTCATTTACCCGCGATGTGTTGCTTCACTGGCGCAGTTTTGACAGACAAAACACTCCACGAGGTTGCAAATGCACCGCCCGAATAGGCGCCAAACGTCGCGTCGTGAACTGAATAATGATGCCAGGTTGAGAAACCCTAATAAGCATTTGGATATGAATAAGCATCATTGGCAGAAGAATATTGAACGTTACCCTTGACCTCAAAACGAAATGTATGTAATTGCTATCAATATGTTATAAGTATTGTAAGTACGCAGTTACATCATAACAACCGTTTAGTATTGTTACCCGAGCACAGAACATAACGAGGCATGCATGCTACATCATTAAGAACGTCAGTCACAATAATGAGTGGAGCAGATAAAGCAATTAAACAGATGAGAACAAAAAGTCAACACGCTATAAATATTGAAACCCCGTTCATGGAGGGTCGATTATGGAATCAATGAAGCGAATGCTCTGACAGACGAGACACGGGAGGCAATGAGGGACAAAGGGTTGATGTACACAATGAAACCCTTCCTGAACACTGTTGCTGGTCATTGAATGTTCCGCTAATTATAACGTGACAGGAAAGTTGTGGACATGTGTACGTTTAATTTATTGCGAGAAGCAAAACATCGTAAATTGTACTATGTAAACGGGTTAACGTTTTCCAAGCTCCAAAACGTCAACAAATAAATAACGTAAGACGTCTCACTAAATAATGTAACTCTGTTTAGGTAACAGCGAAGCAAAAATAATGTGGAGGGCAGTGACTGCTTGTCTTTAAGTCCAACAGGTTACTGATGTATGAGGTTGAAAGCAGTTTTGTTGTAGGAATACTACTCACCGATTAAGGGAGGGAACCGTAACGACCGGTAATACTACGATAGGTTATTTATGATGCAATTAATGTAACACACACACTTGACCAAAGTAATAAAGAAGAAGTAGATATTTAGATACAAATAACCTATTTTTAATGAGTTATTCCGTTAACCATGCAAATGATGTTGATGCTCAAAGAACAATTAATATTATATCACGAAATATTACATCACATGTCAACAAGGCAACCAACAAACAATCCAACTACTCCAAGCACTTATTCCGAGTTTCCCCCACCAATCGCTTTAGGATATATTGCAATTGCGGGAACGGACAGCGCTGGATAACACACAAAATCGATTACCGCGATAAATTCACTTTCGACAAGGTTAATCAATGCAGCGAATGTGTCGCACATAGCTGCGGGCTGGAAGTGCAATCTGGCTCAATCTCGATAACAGCTCGATACTCGGACACAATGTTATCCGCACGCGATACACCCATCGCGGCACAAACACGCTCGATTAATCGCGAAACGCTTATCTGAACTGAGAATTGAATTACCAACCAGGTTTCGCTTTCCGCGTTCTGTGAAGTTGCACAAGTGTCACGGGATCAAATTCTTAGGGCAGCAGCGTGAGAAATGTCAATGAAACTCACCGCTAAGACAAAATTGAAGCCGATAAGGCAGTCCTAATCCTAACATTAGATTGTGAAACATACATTAATTATGTAATTAAATTCTCTTTTGATATAATAAATTGATAAAGCGTGACGATTGAATGATTTCATTGATACACTGAACATTATCTCACAGATAATTCTGAGTAAAGGTATCGATTCCGGTATGTCAACAGCATTTATGTATTTATCACATAAGTACATACCTATAAATATTATTTCATGTGATTGTTTTATGAATGTAAGTAAAACATCACTAGATTCATCCACTGATCTTGAAAATTTGAAATCGGTAACTGAACTGCACTACAAGAATCAATACGTTCAAATCATAATATCTTGAATTACAATTGCAATAGATATCGCAACGATATAATATTGTTTTCTTTTAGATCAAATAGATACTCAAATAATGTACCTATTTATCAAGCAAAATTTTTAATCTAAAGTCTGAGATAATTGCGTTAAAATAAAGTGACGAAGACGTATAACCTAAATGTGTTAACATAGGTTTACTTCATAATTAAGCTTCATAAAATCATAACAAACGTCAAAATTAATTAAAGTACAAAACGAACGTTTTTGCTGTACTAGTTACGTGGCGTAACAATGATCATTGTTCGAATTGAGAGCAACGAGCGCACGTGCGATCCGTACGCTTTACTATATTGTATGTTAATTCAAAGTCACACGCTAAAACACCGGTAATGTATGTTACTCATACTAGTAATATTTGTAGTAGTTTTTTTCCCCATGGTGAGGTAATCCGGTGCTTACCGAGAACGATAAGAACTTTTACCCATCAGTCGGATCTGCCAAGAAGGAAATGTTCATTGGTAAAACTATCACCGATTTCAACCAGAAACATGTGATATGTTTTCCAATCGTGCAGTTGTATCCTCTGAATTAATGGTTTTGTTACTATCCTAAGTCTTTAATAACTTGAGAATAACTAACTCAGCAATATGTAGTAATTTAAGAGTAAAAAGGAAGAACTCCCTATGTTTTATACCAATACCCATTCCGTTCGTTGGTCATTACTGGTAACTTTTGAATACCAAATATAAGGAGAAGTCGCTTTGGTATCTATTAGTGATTTCACAACTTTTCCTTAACCGTCACTGTCATTTGTTTTTATTTTATTTCGAAATAATTTGATATCGATAATGTATTTTTGTCTACAGCCTGCAGGTATTCAAAAGTTCTTTTTTATTACAAACCTTTTTTCATCGAATTACTTAGCATACGAATGTGCCTCATAAAATTAACTTGGATGTTTTGAAGCAAAGCTTTAACATTTGGTTATGTTATGTTACATACATGTAATAAACACGATACTAAACTGTAGGAAGTACGTGTGGCCACAATAAAATAAAATGTACAACATTGCTTGTACCAATAAAGACGAACATAGAGCAGAAAAACAAATAAAAACGTTACCAAAAGAGGAGTTCCAAAAAATTCGTGAATACGAAGAATTAATTTCAACTATGGCTCCCCACTGGAGCAGCTTCCCAGTAGGTTCAACATTCGTTGATTGCTTCTACGGCTTTAAAATTAAACGAAAATTAAATTAACTACTTGTACCTATATCCCACAGTTGCTTTTAACTCCACTAATTGATAGGAAACTCGATGATATTATTTACAATACTTCAATATTTAACACTGGAAAGCATAAACTTGCATTATGTAGAGTGCATCGCCATTGATGCTTGTATAAGATAGATAGAAATGTGTACTCTAGACAAGACCGTTTTAGTACATAAGTTATGAAGTTAGGATCAAGAGTACCGCCTTAAAGCGGCGGTAACTTATTCCGCTTGCGAATGCATGAAAAGGCGCTAGCGAGTGTCGTGCTCTCCATATTTGATCAAACACTTTTGTCGAAAATAATTAATTGCCTAATTCCCAAAAGTATAACGAGGTGTTAGGACTTAAAAGCCGTTGATAAGGTCTCGTAAATAAATTAAAAATGAATAGGACCCCGAGCGCGTTTACGTGATCAATTATTTATCACAAAGTTACAAGTACAACAAACGAATTAAACAATAGAAATTAATAATCCTATACGCGACCAAAATGGGCCACGTTTTTAATTAAACGTATCATCCGAATAACAAGCAACGCCCTTTGGGATTGATTTTACACATTTGCAAAATTGCGTTGATCAGGTTCCGTATTGAGGGCGAGCTACGCTATATCGGAAAATAATCTGAAAATGATGGGGGATGGGGAATGACGTAAAATAATTGTAATCAACAACTCCGGAATGCCTGAATTGCAGAATCATGATGCACCACATCTATACATGTAGAGCAATAGAGTCATAAGAAAGGAATCCACATCAAATGGTATTTGTGTTAATGTTTGATGAATGGATCATAACATGACGTGAATACTGCGCAAAGCACGAAATTGTTGTTATAAAAGTTGATTGTTCAGACAAGTATGCGAATAGACCAGACGAAGACCTAGCACAGCTAAGGTGACTTTAGTCATACAGTTTTATGATTACTGCAGTAACAGACACAATTCGGAGGGTAAACGGAGCGGAGAGCAGCAATCTCCTCATGCGAAACGCGACAAGTTGTCGAGTCATCGGTGAGTAATTCCGGACAAGTTTTACTTTGGAACGATGCAGTTTCATATAACCCATAAAAAGTATCACACACACAAAAACAAGTATACTAGAAAAAAGATATCTGCTCAGGTGTCGGTACACTAAGAAAATCGACAAGGCTTCATATACGCATTAATATTGTTTGAAGCCGTATATGAATATCGTGCGTGTACAGGCATTCGGATCAGACACACCTATTTTGCGCAGAATTTGTTTTTGTTCTAGGAATTTTTGCCATGCCTTAAAAGTTTATACCTACGAAGTAGTACCTACAAAGCATCAAAGAAACGCGTAACCCTCCATGCCGAAATCAAAGAATATCTCCGAATAAAATCAATAGGTTACGGAGGCCTTTCCAATTCTAATCCTGTTTGCAAACCTTTGAGAATAGCTTCCCTTAATAATTCAGAATGAGATTCCTATATTACTGGGGAATTTCTTTCAGATATTTCTCGGAAACCATTAGATGATGGTATCATCAATGGAAGGAATCCAATTACTTGAAACGAGGATTGCATACTGCGTTTCATAAATGTTCACAGTAAAATATAACTTTCCACATAATCCAGATGAGGAAGGACAAAGGAGCAACATGTCAAGGACAGGTCGAGGATTCTGCGCAATAGAGCTGGGGGTTCGGCACGTATTACAAGAACTGCTGAAATGGAGCGAGGTTGGACCCTTGTCGAAAATTTTGGTTAACTCTGAAACTATCAAGGTAGTATGGAAAATTCTAACACTTTATACTCCTTTGAAGAATTAATGAGCTGTTTTAAATATAAACAGTTTCAGTCCTTCGATACTTGAGATTTTCCGGATACATCTAGAGAACAAAGGATTTTTCCTTTGTTTGTTGATTGGAAAATTGCAAAACGTAATTTAACAAGGTGAGTCTTCAAAATTAGCAAGGATGATGGAGGTAAATCTCAAAAAAACTGGCCAAGTGCGAGTCGGACTCGCACACGAAGGGTTTCGTACCACAAAGCAAAAACGTCGAAAGAACACGTTTGTTGTATGAGAGCCCCCCTTAAATATTTATTTTATTTTAATTTTATTATTAAAGTAAAAATACAACTGAGTATTTTGTGAATATTTCAAGTGCCTACCTGTTGCTATTGTTGATATCGAGCAAAAAAGGGAACAAAATCGCGTTTGTTGTATGGGAGCCCCCTTAAATATTTATTTTATTTTGTTTTTAGTATTTGTTGTTATAGCGGCAACAGAAATACATAATTTGTGAAAATTTCAACTGTCTAGGTATCGCGGTTCTTGAGATACATCCTGGTGACAGACAGACGGAGGACGGACAGACAGCGAAGTCTTAGTAATAGGGTCCCGTTTTTACCCTTCGGGTACGGAACCCTAAAAATATTGGACTACTAAGGAATACTCTCTTTGCAAGCATTCCAAATACATGCATATTACAGCATGTTTTTTATTGAAATTAGAATCCGTTGCTAACAATTTCCGAGACCTATTTAGGTTACTAGCTAGAACGAATGTAAATATGCTTATTAGTAAAGTAATTACAACCACGAAGTAAACCGTAAACGTTTCACAAAACAGGATTTGGTTTACGAATTTTACGATGCAACATCAACTGTATTTACTGGCTAGCAACATTAGCCTGCTCGTGTCATCACCCTGACCCATTTACAAGCAAATCTGCTGTGCGCCTACGCACTCGGTATCTGCGTCAACCGTCAGTTATCGCACGTTTCAAAAATTCAAACTCAGCATTTAATAGCCTCGCCTTCCAAGAAGGACGATTCGTGAAAATGCTGAAATGCTGCATGAAGATCTAATTACAATATTTTATAGTATGAGGTAATACTGTGGATGTTTTGAAGCACATCCATAAAATATAGCTTATCGCATGCAACTGGCATTCAATTGATTATGACTTACGGCAGGATGAACAGCCCCTATTAGCAGTTAGCACACAAATAGTCTATCGAGAATAATAGTGATCTTATGTCGATAAGGTTGCCTCACCTGGCGAAGTATACATATTTATGTACGCCACTAAACAGACGGGTTATCAATATGTGTATTGAAGGACACAACATCAATTATTACAGGAGAGGATTGATTAATAATAATAAGACACTTATTTCAGACGTAGTCCATAAACTGTTAGTAACACAAAAAGCAAAAATGTCAGCCTGATAATAGATTGAATACAATGCTCTATTATTGAAACGATAACGATGTACAATTAATTTCATACGTGCAGTAAATTGCAAGGAAGAAACTGACGCGACCGACGGCACAAGTTATGAGACTTGTAATTAAAAACTTATCTTTCAAACTGAATCATTTGTTAGTAAAAAAAATACCATCCATGAAAGCAGTAGAAGAAATATAAAGCAAAGAGAAATTGCTTTAGCGAAAGCGCCATCGAGAAGCAATAAATCAGTAACGAAATTGTCGCCGTTTTTAAATTAATTTCGAGTTATGACGTGACGAGCCTATTTCCCTCTGCAGACTTATACTCGGGCCGGGTCGCTCCGTCTACACAACGAGATGTTCGCGAGACATCCGCCGCAGGCTCCCTCAATAGTATAATTTCCGCTTGCTGTTGAGACGGATTCTGATTACTTTGGAATCGAGGGTTGATAAGCGACTTTATACAAGAGTATCACTCTTGTATAAATTCGCACTTTGTCAAGTTCAGACGTTTTGTCGATAAGGATGTGCTGCCGTCTGTACAAGATTCAAACACTACCACAAAACGGTACGAAACAACCACTTTGTTTATACAATGTAGTTAGTCTTATTAAGAGGAAATTGCAATTAAAATAATCGTGTTCTCCAATACATTGTGGTTGATGGTTACATAATTTCTTTTCAACCATTACCACAAGAGGGTAATAATGGGTTTTAGTTTTAACAGAAAATATTCTATATTTTCTTTACAAGAAAGCCATGGAATTTTATGAAACGTGCGACATTTTAACTTTCTACAGGCAACCGCAAGTTCAATGTTCCAAATCACGTAAGTATGTATGTTCACCATCATAGGTTCCGATTTACACCAAGTTGTGGTTTGTTTTCTTATATCTCGATAACCTGTCTACGCAGCTAAAGTGAAAGCTTAGACCAAGCCATCACCACTTTCACTGCCAAGGATATGTTTATCAAATAATGATTACTTCGTTTATGTTCAAAATTAATATGATTTGTGGTTATTCGCGTGGCATGTAAAACACTCGAGTTCGTAAATATGCATGATGTCGGTCGATGACCGTATTAGCTACCGTTTCGTGCAAACACATACAAACTGGGACACTGTTTATGAACTGGATTTTTTTTTAAATTTAGAATCAAATCTGTTTAGTTGTTGCGTTCAATTATGGACATTGATTTCAGCATCAGAATGTTCCATTTATTTTGATTAGTTCACGTACAAAACTTTTTATATTCAAATTGAATCCCCAAAATTATCTTCAGTTCATAACTATTGAGCCAACAACATATTGTGGACGTGTTAAATGCATCGAAGCAAGTAATGATTAGAAAACGAATTTCTATGTTTAACTATTGTAATATGCAGTATTTTATTTTCTCTTAGAGTGGTTGTGCATTTGTAAAGGAAAGTTAATTTTAAAAATTTGCATACATTTTTTGACTTGGATTAGATTCTCAACAGTTTTTGTTTACGATATAGATATTGCTATGGAAATTGGAGCATAGTTTTACGATAACATCTCTTCATCAATTCAGTTCGATTCATTAGCTGTTTAAGTATTGGTATTCTATTCCGGCTGTCCCGACAAACTTAACCTCTACTTATTTAATTTTGAAAATCATGAAACGTTTATTTTCTCTTGACTGTACTTACATATTATCTGTCAAAAAGAGTAAACCTAGATAAAAAGTGGATAAGACAGAGATTAAAACAGAAGACGAACTATCAGGGGATCGAGGAGAAGGGGGGGGGGGGGGTGCAGGGGGGTTCAGGGGATCAGACCGGAATAAATCACATTAACGGGTTACCTACTACGCCACAACAGTGACAAGCTTTAAATGAACTACCACCAGGTTCCCCTCAAATTGTCGTAACCAATTTAAAGACAGATACAAAGGGAGTTGATAGCAGTTCTGTCAGTGTGTTTGCAACATACCAGTGTCTTCATGAGTGCAGACAGTTCTTTGGTGACAACAGCGAACTTGAGGAATGCGGCGCCGATATCTGGCTCTGAGTCTTTGCTGAGGGCGTTCCCTCCCAGCCGCTCCAGCGCCCGGGAGAGGTACATCTCGTTGTCCACGTGAGCTACATACAAAAATTGGGGATTAGGACATGTGTAATGTAATACACTACCAGAATAATTCAATACCTTTACCAACCGACATTTTATAAACAATCTAAGCTAGCACGTGTACGATTTGAATATCACAAACATAATAAAAATCAATATAGATGTTATAAGTAATAAAAAAAGAGGAGCCCATAGTTAAATAATAACAGCTGCACAGGTCGATAGATCAAGTTAAGCTACGCTTGCCGCGGTTGGTCTGTGGATGGATATACCGTGACCCCTCCGTGCCTCGGCGTTAGTCCCGGCTGTCATTCGTGGATCTTAGACAGTCGTTACGGGTAGTCAGAAGCCCGAAAGTCTGACAACCAGTGTATTACCCAGTAATTGGGTTGTGGAGGTTGGATAGGCAGTCGCTCCATGTAAAATACTGGTATTAAGCTGCATCCGGTTAGACTGGAAGCCGACCCCAACATAGTTGGGAAAAGGCTAGGCAGATGATGATGTTATAAGTAATTGGATAAAAATCACAATGAGCCAAATGAGCCGGACTCAAACCAAGCAGACTGAACAAAGAATGAGGCTAAAGAATAAAATGTAGCCAATATAATTAATTAATCGCACAACGCCGCCGGCACAATTTTCTTCCAATGAAAAATTCTGTTTCACAAAGTTCTAGGTTGTTCGACAAAGACTCATTTTATCTTCCTTGAGCCGACGGACATTTAATTATTTTTCAGTCGGATTTACTCGGTCGCTACAAAGAGAAGCGCCAGTAAAGTTAGCTGCGCTTAACTGCAGCTTATTACTCGCCCACTGCCGTAAGTGCTTAGTATTTAATTGTAAGACTTTTATTTGATCAACAAAACTTAGAACAACTGTATTTAAAAGCGGTTCGGTCGAATATTTTCCCGAAGTTCGGGATAAGTGCTCCATAAAATAATATTTTTAACCTTTTGACCGCCACACGTCAAAAAATCAAAAACGTGCCCTCGGCGTCAACAACGCCGCCGGCACAATTTTCTTCCAATGGAAAATTCTGTTTCACAAAGTTCTAGGTTGTTCGACAAAGACTCGTTTTATCTACCTTGAGCCGACGGATATTTAATTAGTTTTCCAGTCGGATTTACTCGGTCGTTACAAAGAGAAGCGCCAGTAAAGTTAGCTGCGCTTAACTGCAGCTTATTACTCGCCCACTGCCGTAAGTGCTTAGTATTTAATTGTAAGACTTTTATTTGATCAACAAAATTTAAAACAACTGTATTTAAAGGCGGTTCGGTCTAAGGCGAATATTTTCCCGAAGTTCGGGATGAGTGCTCCATAAAATAACATTTTCAACCTTTTTCAAAACCGTGCCCTCGGCGTCAAAGTCTGTCATGTAGTCGAACCGTGGCGTGCTGGGCACATTTTGGTTTATCTACATATACATGACTGTGGCGGTCAAAAGGGTAAAGGGGATGTTCGCTAATGAGTTGGTATTTATGTATAGCCGTTGCTGACTTGTTGCTACGAAATTTTGAAATGGATTCTCAGGATCGGAATATATGTAGAATCATGGGTGCAGTTAAAAATAAACATAAAATAAAGGTGGCGAACTGATGAGTCTCGGAGATCCGTGTCACGGCCCACATTTACCTAGCTCAATCCCACAGACGCTTTTTGAATATTAAAGCACAGACCTCACGCCATTCAATTTCTCCGTGGAGCTCTTCTTTAACCTTCCACTTAATATGAGGTTTACATAGCCTCGGGCCGGGTTTTCGCCAAACTGGTCCCCCAAATTGCCAATAACAAGGGATTTTAACATAAAACGAAAGTGATGTCGTGGCTTGTAACAGTAAAATGTAATTGCAAGTAGGTGAATGTGAACTAATTGAAATTATAAAGGCCAGAAATACCAGTATTGAATCCATACTAATATTATAATTGCGAAAGTGTGTCTGTCTGTATGTTACCTCTTCACGCTTAAATCGCTGAACCGATTTAGATGTGGTATAGAGATAGTTTAAGTGCCGGGAAAGGACATAGGATAGTTTTTATCCTGATATTCCCACGGGATCGAAACTTACGCGGGTGAAACCGTTGGGAGCTGCTAGTAGAAAAAGAATGCAACAAAATTCCTATAAACAGTGTGGAAACTTGGAAAGTAAGCAACAAAATGCAACACTAACGCCTGCGTAGGTATAGTTGGATACGTTCCAAGAACGCGTCCTTCCACCTATTAAGATTTTACAATAAGTAGGTGCCTACTTGGAACTGTGAACATTGTAGTAGGTATTAGGAAAAGATAAATGTACCTGCCTTTTTCGTTGTTCCAAGAAATAAAGTAAACATTGAGAACCATGTTTACCATAATTATATTATGAGATGACTGATTCATAAACGCAGTCTTAACTACGCGCTCTAGTATATAGTCGCAGAGCCTAAACCACTGAAGGGGCGAACATGATATTTCGATGGTAGGTTGCTTTTTAGGGTGCCGTACCCAAAGGGTAAAAACGGGACCCTATTACTAAGACTCCACTGTCTGTCTGTCTGTCACCAGGCTGTATCTCATGAACCGTGATAGCTAGACAGTTGAAATGTTCACAGATGATGTATTTCTGTTGCCGCTATAACAACAAATACTAAAAATAGAATAAAATAAATATTTAACGGGGGTAATACAACAAACGTGTTTTTTTTTCGGCGTTTTTTGCCTTGTGGTACGGAACCCTTTATGTGTGCGAGTCCAACTTGACCGGTTTTAATCTTACTTGAGGCTATGTAAAAGATTTATGGAAATTAGATTGTTAAATAGGGGATGAAAGTTTACATGACAATCCGTATTTTTTTAAAGTAAAATCAAATAATATTGGTAGGTATTTGGGCTTTATAATGTTAAAAACTACGAAACATGTGTTTAAGGTTTTTTTTTGGAAATTCTACCCCTAAGTAAAATAGAGGATGAAAGTTTGTACGGGAAAATCGGCAATATACGGGGAGCAAGTCTCTAGCAAAGTGCTAGTGTTCCCTAAACTTAAACACTGCATCATTGTGTAGGAATGTTGGTGTTTTTGATTGGTTGTTTTTGCGAGCGCGTGCTCGCGGAGCGCACGACCTTGCCAGCTGCGCCAGAGCACAATCCGAACCCGTACGACCAGTTCCGAGCGTTTGGCTTGACGCGGCCTGCTTGCGGCACAGGCGCTAAACGCTACCACAATAAACAAACCATAGCACGCGATGGAATTGCAATCAATAAACCTGTACTTACAACTTAGAAAAAAACTAAAACGTAATTACTACCTATATATGTATAAAACACGGCAGCGGCTTCGTGTAAAGAATAGAGCAGTCGAGCACTTAAGTGGATTTAATCTCATTCGGGTTATTTAAACAGAGCTGCGTCGAGGAAATGCAAAACATTGTAGTTTATCATTTTAAGACATCCTAGCGTCACTTATGTGTGAATACCTAAAGAAGAATTATCTTATCATATAGAGTGCAGTAAATAAATACAGCTTTAAACTGAGGAAATAATGCATCGTGTGGAATGGAAATGTTGCAGGCGCGAATTAGCTAGCGCGTGCGCAAACTCCTATACATATAAATCACGATTTTCATAACACTCGTTTTATAACTAGAAGTTAGAGCAGGTGCGGGGTGTTCCCCCATGGTATATCTCCAGTTCGAAACGATAATCTAATAGTATGTCCAGTTACACCGTAGCCGGCGAAACCAGACGTTCGACCTACTTTCCTTGACGAGTCGCACATGAAGGGAAATTCATTCGTGACCGGTCACCGCGACTCGAATCGGTTTATATTTCAATTTGTTCAAATGCAGAAACCGTACTTGGAGACATAAAAGGAGAATTAAAATCATTTACATTTTAAAGCCATACAAGTCAGTCTTTCCTTTGAATGGAAAGACTGGTTCTGCTCTTTCATAAACTGTAAGCTTAGTTCAATCGTGAATTGCTGTGGTTATTAAAATCTGCTTACCAGTTTGCACTCGGCTCAGTTGCGCAATTTTGCAGACATTTCAATATTTTTAAGCGACGACGCCCTTTGTATGATTTGGTTGCTTGGCTGTAATTTATAACGGAAATAAAATAAATTCGTCGTAACAGGAAGGAAAGTTATTAAACACTTGCGTTGCGAACATTATAAATCAATACGAAATTATATAACAAGTGAATGGAAGTGTTTACAAATAATGCATTAATGTCTGTCTGCAAACACTATTTGTTGCGATATTTGGGTCATTCTAGTTCAGCGGGTTGAACGGCCTTTCGTCCTAGCAAGCCGGTTCTGTGCTCGGCCTAAGCTATGCATTAGTAGTTTCTATAGTTTTGAATATTGAGTACCTAGCCCTATGCACTGTTATGCCTCAATGTGACACTGACAGGTAGATACTTCATTAAATGCGTAGTTTCATGATTTCACGAATCGCAAAATACAGTCGCATCAGAACATACCTCAATACAGCGATGCTGTTCGGTAATAGAAAATCAATGTGTTCCACTGAAAGATTCTTTGCAAAATCATTGTGAATAATTGTTATTATTCACAATTATTTGTTGTGTGGACGGGTACGAGTAGGTGCATCCATTTCATCACCTCAGGCATCGAAGATACCTTATTGATTTGGTGTTCTCCGAGACTCATTCCTTGCGGCGAGTTATATTTTCAAGTATCGAAATGGAATTTATTTTTAAAGTTACCAAACATGCATCGGATATCTCCGCTATTCCAGTCTGCTATTCATACCGTATACTTCCTCTATTTCTATTTTTAATCGAGTCTCGTTCTCGTGTCGCCTGTAAAACGCACCACTAGACGGAGTACAAATAAATCCGTCAGAAAGTATATTGTCCGGTTGCCGTCTGTTCCGCGCTAAAAGAGGACTAGAGGACATTATTGGCTTTTCTATTAGGCTTAAAAAGTAGAAGAGTATTTCTCTTTCGCATGCCCGTTGAGATATTGGGGCTTTTAATATTCACATAACTTTTGCGAACCATTAGGTAGTAAATAACTATTTAGTTGCGTCAAGTAAAATTAGAGCCTTATCGGAGCCATAGTGCGGTAGTGCAGAAAAACAATACACGTCCGAGTTTCCTTTTGTTTCTTTTGGCAGAGACTTTAGGCCAAGTTTGTTTACTTAGGTGTAAAACGACGGTACTACTCACCATTTCCAGAGTTATGTATTGCCTTTATCGCCTTTTTCAGCTTAGTTAGGCCATCTCGGTCGAAATCCAACGTCTGTAACAAATAAAGAAAACATCAAACCTGCTACGTGACGGCGAATTTCTTTAAGTATTGTATATATACAATCATTATGATTTTTTCTTAGATTATTCTACAAGCAGCATACTAAAACACTAGTGTTTTAATTTTTTAGTCCAAACAATAGATTTTTTGTAAATAGATAATTGCTTCATATTTTGCAATAAATTAATTACCAGGCAGCGTTGCCATCGCGCTTCTCTTTCTTTTCTATGCAGTCCGATAAAGATCAAATAAGTCGGCAGAAGCGTCCGCGGTTGCGATTGCGAGTACAGGCCTACGACATTGGATTGGCTCAAAAGTTTTTTACGTGGACAAGCTGTCACCGGCATACAGACTCGTTTACAATAGGAGCCACGAGCCATTCCACTCGGTTTGGGAGCACAGCGAACATCTGTCGCCCCAGCCGGCGTTTAATCAATGGTCCCCCTGAATTAAGCAATCGGCCCGTACGAAAATAAAACGCGCAACGATTCGGTGCACCTTGACTTCTGTTTGGCTCAAGTGTTCATTTGCAGTCGGCCTGAACGAACTCTTTGATTGATGTTGATACAGAGCGATAGGGAAACATTATCGAAAGTTGTGTCAATGACCTTTAAAATAAATAAAACCAAAACCAATGTTTTTTTTTAAATGCAGAAAGGAATGCAAATTGGGCGAGATGGTATTATTATTTATGAATCAGAATCATAAATATTTATTTGCCATTTTTTTTTTATTCCGTTACCTATTAACAAAACAATACTTTTCAGTCCCGATTGGATACGGGCACGTTACATAACACTTTTAATTTTAATTATTTAAATTACTTTATAACACCCTGGCTATTGGGAACCCATAGTAGACAATAATTTATGAAGATCGATTGAATAGTTACTTATTTATGATAGTAGATATCAATTACAAGAAATTACATGTATTATAAGAAAAAACATTCTTAGGAATGATAAGCGTAGGGTACTTACCTACCTATTAGCCGTAAAGGGCTAAACGACATTAATTAGAATAATTTAATGAGGTGGTAACTCCTATAGTGTAACGGAACAACCCTTGTAGTTAAGTTATTATAGCGCCAAACGTAGCGTGTTGAAGTAAAATAACCCGCCCGCAAACATTACCCTGGAAATAACGTTGTTAAAAAATAGTTAACTGAAATGACCAACTTTGTGCTAAGCACCGGCAAAATGCAATGCGCTTTTATAATTTACTAGCTTTTGGCCGCGGGTTCGCCCGCATGGATGTCGTAATGTACCACGGGAACGTACTACCGGGACCCTATGTGTTAATCCAGAATTCCAGATAAACAATGTATTAATTCCGTAATACATTTTTTTCATACCTCTATTCTATTGGTTTACGCACCGCATGCCAGTAAAGCCGCAGTCGCCATGATTTTTTTACAACATCTTCAACAATCATCGTCATATTTCAACCGATCTACACAAAACCTAATGAATTATACACCTAAACCTTCCTCATGAATCACTCAGTCCATTGGCTAAACCCGTATGAAAACCGTTCGGTAGTTTTTGAGTTTATCGCGTTCAGACAAATAGACAGACTGTGAAGTAGCGGGGGAGAGTTTCGTTTTATAATATTAGTGATTTCCGTAATATTGGCGTCGATTCTGTTGTTCACAAACTAAACTAAATTTAAGTTCAGGCATCTTTTTCTTTCTATTTCATTAAGAAATGGACAGAAGATAAATATTAGTTTAGTCCTGTCAAATTAGTCAGCGCCTGACGTAAATTGACGTATTTATAATAGCCAATTTTTTAATCTCGTCTAAAGTTGTCTATGGAGTATCTTAATTTGACAGGACTAAACAAATATTTATCTTCTGTCCTTTTCTTAATGAAATAGAAAGAAAAAGATGCATGAACTTTAGTTTAGTTTGTGAACAACAGAATGGGCGCCACTATTTGCTTAAACTGAGTTTCGTTTAGGTATACAAGAGGTGAATGTTAATGCCACTTTTCTCATAAGAGCAGGGGGCCTAAAAAGGCCACTTTGGAGAATCATAAAAGGATAAAATTATGAATTATAAAATGGCGAAGACAGTCCCGTGTTTTTATTCTTTTTTTCGCTGGACTACGTAGGTAAAATCAAAGAGATTGGGATTGGATTTGGATTTGACCGATTGGCATTTTAACACAGACAAAAAAATAACTGAAAAATACTTCACAAATGGCATTGATACGATTAACTTAACAGCTAACTGTCCATTCTGTTATCCTTTTATGATTCTGCCAAAGTGGCCTTTTTAGGCCCCCAGAGGTACAGAGCTATTGCAATATCGCCGTCGACGATGTCCACTTAAAGTTTGAAACGTCCATAACAACACCCGACTTACATAATACGCATTTGTCCAAACATAAAGACGATAAGTCCGAGATAAAAGAACACAATGAGAATATTCGCTCTCTTGCTCGTGACCAACGACGCATGAAAAGTTGCGTAAAACACGCCATCAGACGCACAAAACAAACGTAAGTCGTCGTAATCTCCATTACGATAATAACGAATAATAAAGCCTCCTCTAAACTGCATTGTCACAATTATTATCCACTTAAAGCTACGTTCATATCGATTACGTCATGTGTTGTATCTTTTTCGTTTCCTTGCAGTGAAGGTAGTCTTGCATAGCAACGATGTGCGGCACCTGCATTATAATAACGGATAAGATAGCATCTAAAATGGCAGCAAGGCTTGTATACTTAACATATCACGACATAGTACATACAGCTATTTTTAAACTACATACATTTGTTCTCCGCCTACCACCTGCAACCATTGTAGTAACCTACTTCCTTCACTCAACCTGTACATTTTGAACAGTGTGACAGAAACAATTGTTTGGAGAATGAAATGCTAATACCAGTAGTACCTGCGTCATTTAATAAAGCACAAATCATGTACCATGTAATCCTGTGACCCACGCTAAAAGCCCGCTATTGAAGGAAACTAAACGACCTTTACGCAGGTATAATCGGCCCTAAACATTGCGTCGTCGGGCCTATTAAAAACGGGCCAAGAGTTACTAAAACGTTTAGCATACATGAACAATGTAGACGCCGGGGCTAGAGACAGGCCACACTCACAATAGTTGTTGTTTAAGCCATAGATAAACGCCCCCTTTGTTCTGTCTTCTAAAGGATCGAACTATCACCTCTAAGTTCTGCACGGTTAACGCTCTGCACAGGATTTCAAAAAATGGGTCACGTCTCTTTACAGCCGCTGCTGCTCTCTACCGTATTTACTACCAGCTTTTATTACCAGCCGTACCGTACTTTTTTTTATGCATTTTTGAAATAAATACCCAATTCTATAAATCACACGTCTGTCGAAATTAGCTTTCACACATTAAATTGGATCCTCCCAGTTGTAAACACCCGCGTTTTAGTAACTGAAGGGTTAACAAGGTGTTACATTTCCAAAATTTATTGAGCAATAAAATAAACAGCTGTTCAAAATAGGTCGAGTAATTAAAACAGTCGCATCTGTAATCTGTATAGAGTTGTGATAGTCGTAGCCGAACAGTGATTGCTATAGCACAAAGTGTAGGTTTTCACAATGATGGTGGAAGTGACTCATCTGTGTTGTTACCTTGTTACTTAATTGAAACTGCTTTGTAACTGGTAACCACAGTTATGCGTCATATTAATGGATGTTTCTTTAAGATATTTTTTGCATCGACAAGTATTGTATTTTTAACTCCAATAGCCGGTCGGATACCTGCTTGAATTTGAGTGGACATGTTTTTTTTTGCAAACAACATAACAGCAACAATTATACGGCCAGACGAACTGAGGGGGCATTTCGAGGAGAAAAAGACTCGTTAGAACCGTCAGCTGCAACGGGTCGCCCATGGTAAGTGGGTTCCTACAGCGAAAGCGGTTGACCTTGCGTATTTACCCTCCGGCTGACACCGAACGATCGCGAAGATTTGCCCAAATTGAAGCAATTTATGGCCGAATTCTGATAGTAGTAGTTCTGAGGCAGTCGTTGTGATTTAACGTACTACAATAATACGTTAAATACGATTCCGAGTTTCCAAGGGTGCGCTTAACCGCAACTACATCAATCTCCGAAGATACGATTGCCCTATAAATATTAATAATACAGTTGGAACATAAACATATAAGTTACGTATTTAAATAACGTGAAACGACGAAATATTTTACAAATTGTATTTGAGTTATTCAAAATCGAGAAACTCACTTATTTTGCGCTAGCACCAGTTGTAGGTACCAAAGCTGCCAAAGCTCTCTATCCCGGATGAAAACTTTCTCTAGCAAAACGTCCCAAGGGGATCTGTGCAACTGACAAGAGTTTTCCCATTTTGAATAAAACAAGAGTTTTATTCTGATTATAAAAATGGTAATAATATGTGGCACAGCATCTCTTTTGCAGCAGCACCTACAAACTATTGTTTATTATTCTATGTAAGAATTGTGAGGAAGTCGAGAACGTTTTTATCACACCGACTAAGTAGGTATTAGGATCCTGTTTACGCTATCGGATTACCAAAACATGAACACTGATCTTTAAACGTGTTCATTTATCCAGGGATGTTGTTTGTAAACATGTTGAGTTTGATTCTAATCTAATTAACACATTAACATGTTGGGCGCCACTTACGCTCTATTTACTGATGAACCCTCGGTTAAAATGACAGGTGATGCTTCGGTTGAATACAATAACAAAGGAGTAACTCTCAAACATTACAAAGAATAACTTAATTCATAAGTTACAAGATTAAACAATAAAAAGTGCTTATTGTTAAACTTATTCAAATATACTGCAGAAGTTTCTTGCCAACGGCAGCAGGTGTAAGTTCAACTTTGGCTCTGGCACAACCTTTATCTGCACATTTATTGTGAGGCAAGCAAGCTTTGGAAAGTATTGCAAGGAATAGAATATTATATTCATCAACTCAGTCTATCGTAGTCCACTGCTGGACAAAGGCCACTCCCAGACTGCGCCACAACACCCTCTCCTCCGCCTTCCGCATCTAGTCTAGTCTTCTTTAGGTCACATCATTGACTACATCTAAATTCGACAAGGACAATAATATAAGTGGTAATCTAGATAGCGACACAGTACGAGTAACAATGAACCTGTTCGTCTGTGGGTCAAAATACTTTTTTGTAAGTATTACGTTGCATTGCGGTCTGTTACTCATTCTTGACGGTGACTTTCATGCTAATTAATAACTAACCAGTTATACACTCATGTAAGTATTTTATTATTTAAACAAACATAATTCAGTTCGTTATGTAGCGTTTAAATCCTCTTGTGACCTGAGAAACTCGACTCATTGTTGGATTTTTCCTAGCATACAAATCTTGTAGTTAATTTGTGGATTTTAGGTATAGTATTATAATTGTTTAATTTAATGCATCCTGCAAATAATTGATTAGTACTCAACATTATTGCAGCTCATAAACTAAAAGCCCTAGCCCATCTACAGCGAATTATTTTCATTTAGACGTATGATCACCCGTAGGTTCATAAGTACATCATTAAATATTTACATATTGATTACTATACAGCAATCGATCATAAACAAAATTTGAGTGTAATAGCACACCCACATTCATTTAAAGAGAAAGTTCATTACAAAATGTACCAACACTGCGAGTAACCAACCACAAGCAGGTACTTTCGCTTTATCACATCTGATCAAGGAACACCACATGTTATTTTACTGTTCGATAGGCACGAGTATTTTGCCTTTTTAGTACGAATGAATGCCCACGCTCGCCTCTGGGCTACTGGATTTTATTTATTATGAAACAATGAAAGTTGATGCTGAGTATGCTAAAGAAATAAGAATGAATTTATAAATTATTTTAGAGATGATAACCGAGGATGTTTCTCAAGACATATACGAATATTATGTTAAAAACCTTGCTCTGCAGGCTCTGCGCATACATTACAATCTTCATGACAGTCATAAGGAAAATGAGTAAGCCGAGTGGACGACATATACTCACTCTATTATATCGTGTCAGTCTATCTGCAGCAAACAGTCAAACTGAATAGATTTCTCGATGTCAAAATTAAAACCTTTATGAAAAGAGAACATAATTCTGCAGCCCAACTTCCGATTAAGAGGCCTCTTACAAAAATGTGCATAGATGCATGATTTCCTCGTTGAAATTGAATACTATTCGGTGATTGGTATAAATAGCAATCAATTGGTAAAGATAGTTCGTTTTCTCTTCTACAATAATAATAAAGCGATGTTTTTATTATTTGTCTATTTATTTAGCAATAACCGTTCTCCTGATGCATGTTTAGGCAAAAACTCATGGACAGCTGATTTGTAGTTTCTGTTGAATATAATCCATCAAAACATTTTTTTTTTATATCACTTATATCATATACTTTTATAATAATAGAATACATTTTTGTTAATGCCTTATAAATAAAGAAAAAAATACTGGACCTAATTCAATTTTCTACTAGAAACAAGTCTGAATATCTCCGAACTTTTACATCATTTTCAAGTAGTATTTATACCAAAATAGCCTTCAATATTTGCTTAAACAATATCAATTTTAAAAAAAACATTTCTTGATACTGTGATTTTTTTAATAAATAAAATAAAAGTACTCTAAATTTTACTGCGCCGTCGATGCGCGCTCGCCCTGGCTGGAGGCCTTAATTTATTGAGGCATACACAGGCAATCCTGGTTAAGAAGACGACCTCATAGATTGAACTGCGAGATGCCATTTATAACCAAAAAAAAAAAGATGTGCGCACAGTACCAAAATGTAAGAGGGCTCTTAACTTTGAAGCGAACAAAATGCACAGAAGTTTTATCAGCTTTTGTCTTTTAAATTGCTTCGTTCAAAGTGACGTAAAAGATGTTAACTTCTTTTATGTCTTGAACAATAACGTACTGCAATTGGTTTCCCCTAATTTGTTTTGCCTGATGTTTTTCTTAAACATTTCTAATTCCATGTCGACTGGTGTGAATAGAAAATGTGTTTTGTTTATCGCTTTCTGTTCCTTGTGGATGGGCGTTTACTGGCTATTCGTATTGTATTGCATTGAATAGGTGCTTAATGTGACTAGCGTGAGGTAAACAGCCATCTCAAACTCAAAGCATATATTTTAAATAAACCAATTGCAGGCACTTTTCAATTGTCAAGGCGTCGGTCAGTCCGAAAGATAAAGTTCTAAAGCGTAGTAGGTACCTATGGAGAACATAACATACTCTTCGATCCATAATCAAGATTGTCCTCTTCCATTATTTTATTACGTTCCGTTTTATTGATTTTAACCTCGGCTTCGTTGAAGTCCCAATAGAGCTGAACCTGATATTCCGCGAAATGATATTTAATATCCCAAACCGAAAGCAAGATAACATAAATTACATGAATACGTAAGAAGTAACAAATTCCGATATTATTGCCAGCAAGCAAACGATCAATCATTAGCATTACAAAGATAGGCACAGATAAACAACTGATTGAACACAACACAGCACAGGTTATTGCATTGTTTTACATTTTTGGCTGGAATGTCATGACAAAAATATGGAAATATGTGCCAAATACATTATGTTGATCTTGTAAAATGTATAAAATATTAACAGAGCTACAAACTAGAGATGATGTTGCATTTCCTTTCTTTATTAATTTTTATATTGTCGTATCTCTGATGGCTTCATGGCTTCTTACTTTTATGCTAGTCACGTAGTCACTACTCAACTATTTCTAATTTTTCTTTTATGATACTTACAAGTTTTCTACTCTGTTTTCATCGCAAACATATTTTGAAGGTTGTTAATATTTTAAGCACGTTTTGCAGTTTCAATGCTTGCCAACGCAGAGCATTTGATATTCAAAACGCCCTATACAAAATCTGAAATTAGTCCGCTCTTCAATGGCACCCCAGTGAAGTCTCCACTCTCCACTGAGTAGCTAGTTCATAACATATGGATACCTACTTATTCTACACAGGTCTTTGGTAGAAGGGTTAAAAGCACTACCTTTCATAGAAATTTTAAAGTATAGTAACCTGCCGTGCTCAAGTGCCCGTAACTCTATCGCAGAGGGCCTGAAGGGGACGAGTCTAATGCATGCTGCTCTACCGGCATGCATAATCGTGTCTGCATTGCCGTGGATTAAACTACGCCATTATTGCTAGGAAACTACGACCTCGGGCGTCATAAGCCAAATAAAGGGAGTATTCATAAAATGCGGCGGTGTTAAGTAAGAGTGCTGGCTTTAGCATGACTAGCCCCGATACAACCATGTTACTTAACATTCACATATTATAAGGTAACTGATTTATCGATTAAGTATTGTTCATTAGGAAAAAAATGTCTTGGTCCAACTCTCAACTCATGTTATAAACAAACACTATACAGATGAGTCACGTATGATTTCTATCGCCTACCGCATCTGAGGTGCTTACTTAGCCGAAGTCTTCGCTATGCACCGCGAGATAGTGGCATTGTTGATGACTCATTGGCTGTTGACCTTTTAAGGCCTATTCATACATACTATAACGACGGAACCGATAGCACGGCGGTAAATGGGTTAACATTATTCATATTCATCTTGGGTTTGAGATTAGATAATCTGTTTAGAAATAAAATAGCAAACTGCATTCGATATTTTATTTTAAATGTTAAATTATAGTAACCAAATGAATTCCATTCTTATAGGTAAATACAATTTTGGAGTCTGTGGCTAACACTAAATTCATCGTTATCTTTCGTGCGTGTAAAGTACCTTCAGTATATGTATGTACATGCAGTACATGGATCTATATTATATAAATAGAATGTACTAAGTAGGTAGGTCCTTTTCCATTGTCAGTTTCTTTTTTCTCGGAACTCACC
Organism: Mesoligia furuncula; assembly: GCA_916614155.1. Classification (NCBI taxonomy): domain Eukaryota; kingdom Metazoa; phylum Arthropoda; class Insecta; order Lepidoptera; family Noctuidae; genus Mesoligia; species Mesoligia furuncula. The sequence continues at coordinate 10,619,289 of OU744794.1, forward strand.
GACTATCCGACAGTGATTAAGTACCGATTCGTTTATTCAATTTGTACCCAGTTCTTGCTGGCTATAAGCCAAACGTTTTAAACTCACGCAGTGAAATGGTATACGATGCTGAAATTACATAAATTAGTTGTCACTTTAAGACTAAAGTTTTTGTTTTATTTATTTTTAAAACCAAAACGTTTGGTAATGGTTAATTTTAAACCGGTTGCCTAGTGAGAAAGTGTAAAATAATTTCGGATCTCTCTGTAATGGGCAGTTGTTAGTGTCCTCGATTGCAGTGGGCTGGCCATATACAATCATTTCCCAATCGTCTAAGTATCAAAGCGTCCCTGTCGTCAAAATGTCATCAGCATTCACTAAGCGTCATAAACTCGACGCTTCTAAGCAGCAGATAATTCACTTTTGTCGTGTTTGTGGGCTACACTGCAATTTATCCCACCGCACGGTCTTGAGCCTCCAATAGATTATCTGCATACGACAGTGCAGCTTGTAGCCTTGATTGAAATGCATAGAACGCTTTTAATATAGGTAGTTCTGCATTATTTCAATCCTCTTCATATAACGCATAATAAATCATTATGAAATAAATAATAAATTCGCGTAATAAATTAATAATGACAGGAAAATGATTGATATTTTAGGCTTTATTCCGAATTAGACAACTTCTAGCTTCTAGCAGACAAGAATATGTGTGATGGCCCCAATAAAAATATGAATTTACTTGTTAATAACTCGACTTTCCAATACATGATGATTTTTAAATTTATAATATCCACAATAACGCCTTGCGACCCAGTGACCTACGTTCGCTCGTAGAGCTACCACCTTTCTATCCGAGTTTGTTTTACTTGTTGGCGGAAACGTGTTCCGATATAACTACCAGTGGTCAGTTAGTCCGCTCACGCAGGAAATTGGAAACTGCTACTTGTACTTAGTTTGATAACAGAAAATAACTTGTATCCAGCTGCAATTAACACTTCTATTTGATAAGGATATCGGGCGCGGTCTATTGTGTGAACTTTTGAAGGATATTGTAGTGCAAACAGTGTAGTCACATCGTGGTGTGACCTTATCGGTATGTGAAAATTCCTGAAAAACTGCTGAAGTTTGATTCTATGTAAACGTGAATTCAAATTTTTACTTACACGTTTTTAGTGTAGGAGAGAACAACGCGATATCAATACAATTTTGCATTGATCATGAAATGCGTGTTAGAAGAGCATGTGCAACAATAAAATACTAACTTCCGCAGCCTGAAACTTGTTTGTCGATCAGTCGACCAACCGGTCAAGGTTTCCTTTTGCAATAGTAGAGTCGGAGAGATATCAATGTCGAACTTTCTCTAAACTCGTAATCCCGGTTCTGGTGTTCATTATGCGGAATATGTTAATTTTTGTTTCGTCTAGTATTACGACTAAAATAAAAGTTTTTGATAGCGACCGAGACTTGCAAATTTAATATGAAACCGTCTTGTTTTATGTTCAAGAAGGTATGGTAGGCAGGATAAAATCGCAAGGTGAACAACCGAGGCAATGTTTACTGACAATAAATACTTAACGAGGACAGCTGAGGTTCCACCACCGATGTTCTAAGAGTACAGAGAACTTCAGTCTGATATTAAATATTCCTTTGGGAATGCCGACTATCGCAGTCTTTCCAATCGCACTACTTGATCCTCAAGTAGAAATTGAAGAATCAAAATGTCTTTGAAATGTCTAGACTAAAATGGCTATATGGCTGTACCTACTTATTGCAGGGGGAAGGGAACTAGAGATCGCGACAAATTCCACGTCTGTGACTCGAAATTTCTACGAAACGCTAAGTTAGGTTAACAAGTTCACTGATGCTGCGATCCCCAGTTGTATATTTGACTATACATAATCGTAAATTCCGAAGCGTCTACAACGATTTTAAGGTTTTACCTATTATTTACTGTTTAAGTAGGAATCGAAATGGCAAATGAAAACTGCCGAGATTTTCCTCCCTCTACGTGTTGATTGGTTATTCTAAGTACTTTCATTCAATTACACAAAAGCCTTTTCCTTTTGTAAACTATTTTAATTACTGGTCGGTGATGGATGAGTGATGAGGAAATTAGTACATTACGGAAACCGCAAACCGTACATGGAATGGGCAGGTAATTTTAAGGGAAAAACCTACCAAAATTTTGACGTAACCACTAATTTAACGATTACGTGACCCGTTGGTTGATAGCCTTTGTATTGTTGTTACCTGTTTTTTACATTTCTATGGTTTTTACCATAGATATTAATTCAGGGAAAAATTAAGCATTATAATTTGCTGTCGTGTTCAGGAATACAGCTCTCGGCTTGAAACCCTTGACCCGGCCTAACAAGAGCCTCTTATGGCGTATATCGAGGCTCGAGCCGCCAGGCAGTTGATTATCACGATTATTGACAATGATTGCCTACGTAATCAGCCTATAACGTTCCCACTGCTGGGACACAGGCCTCCTCTCAGTGAGAGGGAGTGGGCTGCATACTCCCTCTCACTGAGAGGAGGCCTGTCCACCACGCGGGCCCAGTGCGGGTTGGTAGATGTCACATGTCTTCGAATTTTTGGTTCTAGGACATGCCGGTTTCCTCACGATGTTTTCCTTCACCGTTTTGAGAGCAGTGGTGATGGAATAATTTACACAAAGTAAAGCGCCTGTCTGGGTTCGAACCTACGACCTACAACTCGTAAGTCGCGGCTGTTACCAAGGGGCCATCACTGCTCTGCCATGATTGCCTGCCACATCGTAATTCCTACATTTAACACGTCAACAGTGTCGTATACTTGTCTTCATGACCCTGTTACTTATTGTTATAGATAGATAGGTATACGAGATTGTAATGACATGAAACGGAAAAAACATCGTGTGGTTTCCCGATATCAGTTTCCAAGGTTTTTTATCTACAAAATATCGTGTTCTTTAAGCAACTCAGATTCAAAAGAAAATCCTGGTTTCTTGAATGTTTTCATAGCCTCCACTAGTGGCAATACTAAAATGGGCGTCCGACACCCCCTAGGTAAACAGCTGATCATACCACCTCGCCGACTGGCCAATATTTTTACTACGAGCTATTAGTTCAAGCCGAATTGCCAAAAGAGAGCAGAAGAGGATTACGCTTCAAAAAGTATTTGCCCTTAACGCCAGGAAAGCAGCCGGAAGCCAGGACACACCTGAACCTTGGAATGCTCGGCAGATATCAAGCGTGTCGTCCCATAATAAGTATTTCCGGTGGTTAGTCATGATATAACTTCCTTCGTAGGTAATTGCGGAGACAATACCTTCAGTTCTTCGTAAGATTTTATTGTAATGGTATCCGACTCCGGAGTATTCTATGTCCGAGATGGCTGAGGTAAGGAGGCAGAGCTAGTATCGGTGCGACCCCAGCTTAAGGCTGCCTTTCCACCGGTGATGAGCGAGAATGCGTAGCGAGGGATGTGTGTAAAACTAACCAATACCAACGCTAACTTAGTTCAAGCTATGAAAATGAAGCGATGTTATTGGTTGGTTTCACATTCACACACATCCCTCGCTACGCATCCTCGCTCATGTCTGGTGGATCTGGATCATACTAGGTACGTCAATGTTATCAACGAGAATTGTGCTCCACTACTCCAATTCATTCAAAGTTCCCTGACAAGATGAGAGATTCCCTGTTGGCGAAATCAATAGATCATTTTTGTTGACTGAAGAGTCAACAAAAATGATCTAGAATTCTAGACGAAGGATCATTGCTTGTTAGCCCACGAACTACCTACAATAAAAGACCGAAATAGAAGATGTATTGTGTGTTGTTACGGATTAGATGCGTTGAGGAATTCCGTCGATTCGTCCTTTTGGAGAGACTTCCTTGAAACGAGAACACACGCGTTATAGCTATTTTTTATGTGTTATGTAGATACCTACATAGGTATACACATTGATTTGTCGCTACGTCTTTAAATAGGAGAATAACAAGAACTGCAGCGGTCTTGTTTTGATTGAGGTTTCGGTTCATAGTTTCCGATTCCGAGGATTGATTATTATTAGAATAGAACTTCACCGGACAGAAGAAAGAATAGCAAATCAAATTTTGTCAATGATGATGATGAATGAATTCAAATCAAGCTATCGGAGTTTCAAACTTGTGTCGCTTTTTCAAATTCCTTGCATTTCATCCCTACTTAAAGTATTACATTCGTGCGCTTAACTTTATAGGCATGGTCCTAGTGTTTTTTGAGAAATAGGTACCTACCTACAATAAACGAAAAATCTGTGTTTAGCTAGTTCACTATGCAAAGTAGTAATGATACTACCTATTTACCATGCGCAGTTAAAAGTCTGCAACAAAATCGTATGACGCTAACCGTTCGTAATCAAAATGCAGAAATACGTCGGAAATTAATTTATTGTTCTTGCGTGGGCACAATTTATCAGGGTGTGTAATATTTTTGTCCACAATAATTATCATGGGGGCGTTTCCAAGGTCGAGGCGCGCCTACGCTCCTGGTGATAGTCCTGAATTGATTATCGCTATTCTAACAACATAAATGTTTAATAAATTAACACACCCACATAAATAAACACGGAAAATTATAATACAGGCAGCTTCGTCAAACAATTAATAGATGTTTCAACATGTTTGTATTTTTCAAGTAAATGCGGATTTCATATTTGCAATGAAAACAAATATCAGCACGTATAAGTGGCGAAAGCAGCTACCTACACATCCTAGCGATCATGGATAGTTATTGAGGATTTTGTTTATTCCGCTTTCAGTAGGTATGTGGTCAAAATTGTTCGTATTGACACCCTGTTTTTTAACAGGGGCAGTTAATGTTTTCTTATCTTGTCAACTGCTTGACTCGGATTTGTTGGCAATTTGTCGAATTATATTGGCTGTTATTACCTCTTCCAAAGCGCTGATGGTCTGACGACATTGTGGCATGCGGGAAACGAACGTAGAAGTAGTAGGAGAACTGTAATCCTCTCTAGTTTCCTCAATGAATTCACCGATACCAATAAGACCCGGCATGATGGCCAAACACGAAGATCCACTAGTTCAAGTCCAAAACTTCACATTCGTTTATGGTTAACAAATCACACAAACCGAACAAACATCGAAATGCAAATTGAACACATTATCACCTGTAAAACACTTCTGCGCAAATAAAAACAATATCGCATCTAAACACGTCAACTCACAAACCGCCCATTCTCAACAAAGATGAATGAAGTTACTAAATTGATTGAAGACCGACGTACGACTGTACGAGGGAGAACAAAGACCGAATGTAAAATTGAAATTAAGAACGACACTAGCTTTCTTCAGGTTGTACACTTGTTTCCGGTGCTTGTACTTCGTTCTTTTAGTTCGGATATTTCTTTCATGTGTAATTTTATAGCATTTTACTTTTGTATTTTTTGCGAATGACTGATATCTACCTCTGTCTCTCTGTCTCTGTTCGAGTAGGGCAACGTGTAACGGACATCTCTGTATCTGTAAGCAGCCCGGAGTTTGGATTTGTTTGTGCCCAGTTGATGGCAATAGGTTAGCCCCAGCTAGCCCCTATTACGTGGTACTTAAACTTAACTGGTGAAATGTGGGTGTAAGCACTACGACATATTATCAAGCTATTAGCTTTACATGTCCATTTTAAGCTAGCTTCTGTTTCTACGGAAAACCTATACAATGCGAGGTCAGTCAAAGCTAGATATGCTGCCGTGTGGACTATTGGTGCTCATCTCCCTAACAAAACTCCTAAATTCTTTTTCATGGGATTTATTTATGTAAATTAATTTCTAGATAATTTACTTTGATTTCCGAGAATGATATGATAATTATATCCGAACTTACGGCGGAAATCATACGTGTTGAAACAACTGTCTGTCAAAACATTGAATGAACTGCTGAACGATAAAAATATAATGACGGAGCTGTCACGAGGTATGTGTGTCCTACTTTCGTATTTTATAATTTTAAGATTATTGTTTTTACCCCCAGTTTTAGTAAGTTTTGAACATTTAAACATACAAAATAACACATTATTAAATTGTTTGGCCATAAATTGTTTCAAGGAAGAATACATTTGGTTTCTAACTTACATGTAAATATAAGTAAGTACTGGAAAACAATATTATTTTTTGCTACATGTACAGGAAATACGATTCGAGAATTATCTTCATAATTTAACATAACTAAGTACTATCAATTAGATTGTTGCTGCAATATTAATTCCACTTGAAGTGAATTTGTTCATCTGCCATTCTCATTGCTTGCATTGACGGTAACTTGACATGGAGTCCATGACCTTTATTGTTTATTTCATTACAGAAATTGGAGAAATCTGGTCAAGATTATTCGACCATCGTCCGTTTCTAAATGGTGAAATAAAGCTTATGCTGAAAGAGTTTGAGGTACGCTTAGTTTATTGGCATATTCCAACATAGTCAACACTGACTCAACTACAGAAAAACATTAATAATTGTGAATTATTCATTTTTAGGAGAAGCGTGGAGATCGAGAAGTTGAAAATTTATTTGCTATACTTGAAAAATTAACAGATATAAAAGATAGTCAGGCAGCAAAGATTAGAAAGTCTGGTGAAACAGGGCTTCCAGTGTTGAGAGAAAAGTTAGATCAAGCTTTGCAGCTCAGTGAAGAGGTTGAAAACGATTATCATGAATCACACAAGGTTTTTATATTTATTTAATAATGATTGGTCATTTCTGATGTGTCACTAGTCTAGATATTACAATACAATGATGAAAGTTTCATTAGCTTTGTAAAATAACCTGACTGTAAAAGTTAAAGAAAACATATACTATTAACATAATATAATATTAACTTTTAATAAGTAAATAAGAGGGGCGTGTGGCTAAGTGTTAACAGCCGCACAGGGTTGATTGATCTGGTTAAGCTACGCTTTATGCGGTTGGTCTGTGCATAGGTGATTATCTTTACACAACAAGACCTCTCAGTGCCTTGGAAAGCACATTAAGCCATTGGTCTCGGCTGCCATTTGTGGATCTTTGACAGTTGTTACAGGTCAGAGGCCTGAAAATCTGACAACCAGTCTTACCAAGGAGTATAGTATTACCCAGCCATTGGGTTGTGGAGGTCAGATAGGTAGTTGCTCCATGTAAAATACTGGTATTCAGCTGCATCCATTTAGACTGGAAGCCGACCCCAACAGAGTTGGGAAAAGATGATTTAACTTTTAATAAGTACCTAACTGTTTTTGACTGGCTTCTTTCTATTTCAGGTGCATGAACAACACCGACAAGAACTGAAAGAAAAAAGGCAAAAAGAATGGGATCAGTTTATTGATGATATGAACTTCAAATGTCAAAGAGTAGACAACACCTTTGAAGAAAAAGAAGAAGAACTAAGGGACTTGTACGCTGATCTTAACCATAAACTAAATATTGCTAAGTAAACAATGGACTCTATAGGATCACTTGTTGATACCAACCTCAGGATCTTTCCATCAAAGTATTTAATAGATTACCTCAAAACTATACCTATTGATGATAATGTACCCTTAAATATTGCAAGACTGGTCAAAGGAGAAAGTTATGAAGCTAAACATAAAGCACCCAAAGAAGATACAAAGATAATTCCAGTACATCTTAATAGCAATGATATTGAAAGTTTAAATAAAATCAAAGCTCTTATGAAGGTAGAAATTGAAGAAGTCACAGAGCAAGTAGAAAAAAACGATGTTGAGGAGACTTCTAAAGAGGAAAGTATAGGGAAAGCTGAAAATAATGAAGAGTCGCCCCAAGCAGTCTCCGATAACAAATCCATAGCTAAAAAGGACCTAAATAAAGATGATGCTGAGGAAGAAGATAAATTGCATTTAAATACTGCCGATATAGACTGGCTTTACACATACTTGCAACAACAAAGAAATACAAAAGAAAATGGAGACAAAAGTGTTCCATACTTACATGTTCTATTAGAAGGAGCTTCTATTGAAACACCAAAAAACCAGGTTCATAAAAGGGATCCTGTTCTTGAGGCCAGATGTGTAAAATTGAGGTCTCAACAGGAGGCTAGGGAATATCGGAAAATGACGAAATCTGTAGACAATGTTAGAATGAGGTTTCCAGAAGATACTATCTCTTATCAATGTAAGTATACAAAATACACCACACACTGTTACACAGTACACAGTAGTTACAGTTTTCATTTTTAGCTGGATATCATTCTGATTCTCCTGCCCTTATCCCAATTTATTCGCATCTCTTCCATACTTTCTCTACTATTGGTCATCTCATTTTAAGAACAATATTTTACTACAGTCTATAGTACGATTTCAAATTGGTACCACATACTCATGCATCATTGTAAATGAATAATGAATGAATCATTAATAAACTTGCTTTTGTGTTTTCAGTGAAACAAATGAATCGCCAGCTGATTGCAATTGCGCAGTTCATCCTTTCAATATTTGCTGGATTCCTATTTGGGTTTAGAGGTGTTGAATGGATGGTAGGCAATATAGATTTTGGATTTAGGCTATTACTAGGCGTAATGTGTGCCTTAGTAATCGCCCTTGCAGAAATATACTTCTTAGCCAAAAAGTTGAATGAAGAATTAAATATTACTGAAACTGTACAATTAGGTGGTCCTCCTAAGTTTTCAGAAAGCTCACCATATTTTGTGCCGCCAATAACTAACAATTCTAATGATAAAGAACATCAGGACTAGTTTATGATTTGTTAAGTACAAGATATTTGTTATTATTTTGTCATAATATAATACCTAATTACATAGAGGATTGTGAAAAATGTTATAAACTTTTTATTTATTACAACTGTCTTTAATTTTACTTGTCTGTTTGTACTGTGGAATTAGTATGTAAGTACTCACTAAAGGATTATATTGAGTACTTACTTGCATACTAATTCCACTTTTTAGGATTAAAAAGTGACATAAAAGATATAAATTGCATAATGATTGTGAGAGTATTCCAGAACTATTTCATCACAATATTAATCATCGATATCTTAACATGACCAAGCGTTTTATTTGTTCTACTGAGTCCTAAACATGTGTAGTATGCAAATGAACCAACCTAACCCATGAATTTTAATTTATGCTAAGGTCGAATGTCCACTACGTCTGTCGGACTCTGAAGCACCTGGTGCCGTATTATGACGGTGTAATGCCATCATGATTCCAGTATGAGAGAGAGACGGAACTGTACATGACCAATAGCACCATCCCTTTTTCGCACTGGAATCATGATGGCATTAATACTTCGTAATACGGCCCCTGGTCAGATTGGGCAAAGATCGTATAGGTACGTTTTTGTGTACATACTGGACAACTGCGGGCGGGACGCGATGATGGTATGACAATCTAGATAGATGAGCAGTGGGTTGTACTTGTGTAAGCTTGTGATTAGCCAGTACCTATAGGTACTACATACAGGTGATGTAACCCATAGACTATACACTTAACCCACTGGTTAAGTCCTCCACGTCTCCTACAGACAAAGGATAAGCTTTGATCACCACCAATTACCACACGAATAACAAAATTCGCATTGGCGATTCGAGAGAAAGTTGCATGCCAGTTTCGATACCCGCAACCCCGCGCTTGAGAAGCAGGTAGTCGGGTACGTGTGGGTAAGTACTTACTACCCTCATAACTGTAAAGTAGATCTACAAAGTGTAACAGCGGGTAGATACCTTGGCTTCCAGTCCAGGACACACTAAATACCTACGTTGTGTTGTATTGTGTATTTTGTCGTCGCTCCCTTTTATAATAATCAAAGGTCGCTCCATGCCCTCCCGCCGGGCTATCACATTTTTGCCCAAGTATAGTTTTGAGTAACAAGTGCAAAATAAATCATTTTGATGATTACCTACAGGATCTGGGTTAGAGTTCGATTCCCAGCATAGGCAAAGTTACAATCTTAGATTTACAAGTGGTTTTGGTCAGTGGGTCGTCTTGGGGGCGGAGTAAAGAATGAAGTACCTACAATAAGGTTTACAATAAGGCTCGGCGACATCGACAATAATGTAAAACAGGTGAGCAAAGAGTAAAGTAAGTATAGGTGAGTTTGTCGACAGGCACCGCCGCTTGGTTACCATTCCCAGTTCCCAATGTTCCAGTGTTGCCAGTAGTGATTGAAGATTTAGAACGCTGGGATGTCTGAAAAGGAACGAAATTAGCGGTGAAGGAACGCAAACGAAAAATATGTAAAAAAAAAACTATTTATTCCGTAAGAATCAATTTTTGTAGTAAGTTGTGTTAGTTAGGTATGTTGGTTTGTCAGTATCATACAGGCGGCAAACATCACATTTGTATGTTATTACTTATTATTTTTGCAGATCATTCATCATTATCGCTCACAAAGTACTTACATAAATATATACATACGTTTGTATTTAAAAAAATATAGCTTGATGGCAGCCTCAATCAAATTATTTATTAAAAAAAACACCTTACCTACAGCTATACTAATTATACTACAGCCACAAAATAAAGGTGCTACATGTATTTTGTGGCTGCACATGCTTACTGCTTATTTTTATAAGAAGTTTTCTTTTGTAGAAGATTTTGTGTAGGCTCATATTTTTATATACCTCCTTGAATATTGATGCCGCCACTGGCGTGCATAAGGGCTGTTAAAGTGTCTGTATTTAATTTATTTCGGTTTTCCGTTTTAGTTAATTTAAGTTTGCTGAAGACACGCTCTACGAAAATAGAGATCAATTGTAATCAATCTTTGGGTTTTAAGTTTTGTTTGATCCACCCTTTCTGGTTAGGCAAAGGATTCTAAGTACCTAGGTACAGCCTCGGCGTCGTCGTCGCTAGAGGTGAAGTAGTACTTATACAAAAAGGAACGAAGAGAACGCACAAAAGATGGGAACGCAATGAGAACGCATGACATGACCGTAAAATAGAACGCAAAATGTTCCAAAAGGAACGATTTGGCAACGCTGCAATGTTCCCACATAATCAATGATATTAAAATATCATTGCACATAATCCATAAAGTAGAAAAAAAAAAAGCCATGGCAAGACGTGACAAGCCTTTTTTAAAGATATCCATCCCATCCATTGATTATCTCAATGATCCACTGACCTCTAAAATACAATTATAGAGGTCAGTGCAATGATCCCATCATACTAGCTTCCCTCTATATTATTTTACTCTTTGATACTAGCTGAAAATTATTTTTCTAATTTTCTTTAAATTTTTTAAATACTGCGTGAAAAGGAGTTTTTGCGCGCGTTCCATACACACTTTTTCTTTTTTTTATAATATGTTACGTACTATGTGATTATCTAGAAAGGCGTGATAAAATGAGAAAGACAAGGAAAATAAATATGTTGATGCTGCAGATATAAAAAATAATGTTATGGAATGTCGACGATGACTTTTTGTTTTGACAGCTCTATTGCACAACAAAATATTGTTTTTCTCAACTGTTCTATTTGATGATTCATAATATTTGGAAGCCATAAAAACCGTATGCGTCGTAAAACAACATTCATTCACTTTGAAACTTTATCACGAGTGCGACGTATTTCCGTGTGTGTTTATTTACTACCAGTAATTTCTTAACTTTACCAAGTTTGAACAGCAGGTGAGTTCATAGATAAATAAATATGTTTAGTGCATTATCTGCAGCTTTTGCGCAGTCAAGTAAGCTTTGTCGCATCCATCATGAACATCCTAAAATAAGTTATCTGAAGTGGACTGTATATAGAAGTCAAACAAAATGGCTTCTAGATAAACAAAATGGTTTTTAAAGAGAACATTGCAGATTTTCTTTGATATTTTAAGCTTGAAATAACACAAGTACCTATTTACTACATAAATACAAAAAGTAAATGTATAATTTTGAATGGGGTAGTGAAATTAATAAATAGGTAGGTACTTACTTTATTTTCATATAGGTAATGCTAGTTTTGTGTAATTTTACTAAAATACTAATATGTAGGTAATATTATTTTCTGATCTCATTCTAAACATTTACATTTGAAAAATACCTCATTTCATATTTTTTAAATTTAGTATCATTTTTAAGGGCATTGCATCATGTAATAGACAGTAGTATTTGACTGAATTTATTTTTTAGTTCATTCTTAAACACATACTTACTATGTTCTATGGTTGCTCTTTTTGATATTAATAATATTTTTGTTTTTTCAAGACAAAAACTTAAAAATATATTTATTTCAGCTATGGAAGATCAAGTTCCATTCAAAGTTTATACATTCTGGAGGGAGAGTGACAAGCCAGAAGTCAGAAGATTTGGTGTGGAGAAGAGTGTGGTCACCAGCTTCCACTACTTGAATGCTAAGCTTCAGGATGTGTACCCCGGCCTCAAGGGGAAGACCTACTCTGTAGCTTGGAAAGGTAATTAGTTTTTTTTTGCATTTTTACTAGGAGCTTTACCACATCCAAGTAAACTAATATGTTTGGTAAAAAAGCTTGTAATTACACACATCCCATTTTTAATTTGAGAACAATGCGAGAAGACCTAAACATTTAATGTTTCCTCTGTCTGTTGTCTGGTCTGACATTCTAGCTGTAAAAAACATGGATTGTGTTAATTTAGAAGTTAATTATATCCTCACATGTCATGACGTCTCAAAAATAATAGAACCACAAATTAATTATATAGTGCAATAAAAAAATGGTGACCTCTGAATAATGAATTAGCATTTGTGTACTCATTTAAATTCCTTAATGCTTAAAATTTGCTTCTTTAAATTTGAGCTATAGAATATAATGTTTATTGTCCTATTCAGATGAGGATGGAGATGATGTTGTGGTATCATCGGATGACGAGGTGATGACTGCCCTGCAGGCATTGAATGGAGATGTTATCAAACTGTTTGTCTACTGCAAGGGAAATGAAGTTAAAGATGATGATTGCGACATTGTCTTTACCGCAGTAGCTGGCAATCCTAATGGTAAGTTTGTATTACTAGTTGGCTTTTAGCATTGAAGATATATTTGAAAAGGTGGTGTAACAACACTCTTTCATGTAGGGGTCGGCTGGCCACACCTTTTCCTGCACAGCTTTTTCTAGAACAAAATCTACATTTTAAGGATTCTGTACCTCAAAAGGAAAAACGGAACCCTTATAAGGTCACTTTGTTGTCCGTCTGTCTGTCTGTCAGTCAAGTCCCTTTTTCTCAGGAACACGTGGAGTTATTAAGTTGAAATTAATATCAAATACTAAGGGCTGCAATCCCTTGAATGAGAAAATCAAACTTGTAAGTCAACGCAATCAAAAGATATGGGCATTTATGTTCCGAAATCCAAACCTATAGTATAGGGTACTTGCCGTTGACCTAGAATTATGAACTTTGGCAAGAAGCAATGTCATGTAGCAGAAGTAAAGGTTATGGTTTAAAATTTACGGTAAATTTGTAGTTGCATAAGTTACATTACAAAAAGAATAATTTTAAAACTATTTACATACCTTCAAAGTACGGAGCCCTCGGTGCGCGAGTCGTCGTTTCAGCCGATAGACGTCCACTGCTGGACATAGGCCTCCCCCAATTTTGGGAGGGTTTGCCATAATCGCCACGCTTGGCAGGCGGGTTGGCGATCGCAGTATGGTATGATGGTGGAATACATAGAGAACGCTGCTGCCCATTCTCCGGTACGATCCTTAGTCGCCTTTTACGACACCCACGGGAAGTAAGGGGTGGTGGTATTCTTTAAGTCCGGCACCACACAGACTGCGCGAGTAGTATTTTATATTTCCATATTATATTGTTATGTTTTCAAGTGCACTTATCAATTCAATAACTTCCAATGTCTGTTATTTGTTACACTGACTAGAGTGTATGGCACGCTTATGCATTCATGACGTTTTTTTTTTCGTAGATGTACGACGACCTTGGTTAATTAGAACTGGAATTAAATTTACATATTTTAATATAACTATGATTTGTAGAACACGCGGGTACACCGGCGGTGCACTTCGGTGTGATGTGCGACTCTTGCGACGGTTCCATCATCGGGTTCCGATACAAGTGCTCCGTCTGCGATGACTTCGATCTGTGCTCACGATGCGAGGCCGCCGGCCATCACCCGGAACATTGCATGGTGAGAGTGCCCACGCCGACCATGCCTGTAAGTACCACAGGATGCGCATATCCGCATTTTATCAACAAGATTAACAATTTTTCATAACTCTCTTGTTAACTGATTATTAATGTAGGTATTTTACGTTTTCAGCGCACGGTTATTAAAGCTGCGATCAAGAGGTCCCGCCATTTCTTGAAGTCCGTCGCCACTGCTATGGGCGATGATTGTCCCTACAAGAAGCATCGCAGCGAGAGGGGTGGTGAGAGGAAGCACCGTGGGCCGCCCGGGACCGAGCACGGTCCCCACGGGCCCCACGGCGAGCACCACCGCCGCCGCCAGCGCGTCAGCTGGCTCGACACCTTTTCCACCTACATGAATGAGTTCGCCAACCTCGCCGGAGACATTGACCTGATCGGGGATGATGGGAAAACAAAGACTCCCGAAACTAAGGCACCAGCACCAGGCGAGACTTCCGAAACAAAAGCGCAAAACCCACAGGAGACCCAAGAAAAGGCACAAGCTGGCGCTGAATCTACTCACGCTCCCAAACCTGAGGCAGGCACCTCTGCACATGCTCAGACTCAATGTCCGTTCAGTCCCCCGAAGACAATTAATGTCCTAGAAATCCGCAACCTCCTGGAAAACTTCATCCGTGGGAATTATATGCCTGAGCCATCTCAGCCTCAGGCTCCTACTCCAGCAGCGAATGCTGCTGCACCCACACCGGTTTCAACTAACGACGTGGAGATGGGACAAGGAGACAGGAAGTCGCCTGACGCTGATGACATCGCCGTCAAGACCAACACTTCGTCCTCTTCAAGTGTCAATGACTTTGGCAGAGATGCTTCCCCTGACAAAGCTGATGACTGGACCGTGATTAACAAGGAGAAAGGTATCTTTTGTTCGATTCTACTTTGTTACCACATGTTAAGATAAAATATCCCAAGAATTTTTTACTAAGTGTGTGAAATGTTTTAGACTTGATGGACACAGCGAGTGCTCTTCCTGGAGCTGCCGCTCCTATCGGTTTCAACTTGCCCCAAGAGTTCCAAGAGCGTGTCAAGATCTCCGCAGGAGGTCTGTACCCACCCCTGAATACCTCGACTGCAGGTAATTATAATCTTAATAACTTTTGTGCTGTTGAGAATTTGTTTTGTGATGTGAAATTTCATTACCTGTCTCATTTTTTATGCTTTAAAGGGTCAAATTAACAAATTATAGCCTGTCTATTTCGTTATCCGAGATAAAATATAACACCGTGATCTAATTACAACTGTAACAAAATTTTAGTCTGGTATAGAATGTCTTGTATCAGTACCTGCATGTTAGTTAGGGCATGATCCATCACTATTGACGCATGCTGACCGTTTAGTGTTGAATCCTAAAGAGCCCGAAGTGCTGAAGCCTGTTCAGCCCACTGCTCCGCCCGCACCCGCTGCGGCTGCCAAGCCGCAGGAGAAGCCGGCTGTTGACAAACCACAGCCTCAACCTCAGCCACAACCCAGGCAACGCCACCCACGTAAGTTGTTTTTGAATATTTTCTCTATTGTCTAAGAAAGGGAAAATAGAGGTTGTTATGTTGTCACGCCATACAACGAGATATATGTACAAAAATAAACAACAAGGGGTACAATAATTAAACTTAACTGTACCCCAGCCAAAATACAGCATTATCGTTTTGAGTAATCCCACATAGTGAGATGATACTGGTTAAACTATTTCAAAACATACATGTTCTTCAATTTACTGTCGGTGACCTCACGCCAGTAAGTTGCTCGTCACGGCCAACGAATGAGTTAGGCAAGAGACTATTGAACTCGGCATTCACAAAACAAGTTGTTTGAAATCTTAGCTGAGTTTCTGTATTTTTCTTGTGTCCAATATTTAGTTATTAGGTCCAGAGAAGTTAGCCTATTAGTGTAACTCAAGGGTTTTGAAATAATAATCTACAATAATGGAATGTCATCTCATGTTTAGGGTTATTTATTATCTGAATTCTGATTAAAAATAACATTAGTATAAGATACATTTTTCGTAGAAGAATACAATTATGTTACTTATATCATATCGCGGAACAAGCCCACTTATCCTTCTGTCGATATGAAAGTACCTAGGCAGATACGAATATGAATCATTTCTGTATTGTTTTGGTTCGTTCGATTTTCTAGGTATCTACTTTTTATATCTTTAACTACTAATAATGAAGCCGAATAGTTTGTTTGTTTGAACGCGCTAATCTCTGGAACACAAAAAATATTTTTGAATTTGATAGCCCAGTTTAAAGGCTATTTAACATCTCGGTACGACACTTAGAAGCCGAGCAGAAAGAAAAACAGTCGGAAAGAACGCTAAGCGAAAACAAAGTTAGAGCGCGGGCAAGCGATGCGATAAGACGGGGTGGGTCGGGAGAACTAAAAATCTCACGCGGACGAAGTCGGGCAGAAGCTAGTATAACTTATAAGTGTATGCGGAATTTAGTCATCTTTGAATTTGTACTTACAAATACTGCGACGTACGTATTAAGTATATGATATGACGCTTATCATGACCTTGTTTTGCTGTCCCAATTTACCTATGGACAAAAATCGCGTGAGTTTCTTTTTAAGGTTCCGTACCCAAAGGGTAAAAACGGGACCCTATTACTAAGACTTCGCTGTCTGTCCGTCTGTCACCAAGCTACAGCCTGGTGACAGACAGATTGTCTAACTGTCTAGCTATGGCGGTTCTTGTGATACGTCTCAAGAACCGCGATAGCTAGACAGTTGAAATTTTCACAAATTATGTATTTCTGTTGCCGTTATAACAACAAATACTAAAAATAAAATAAATATTTAAGGGGGCTCCCATACAACAATCTTTTTTTTTTCGGCGTTTTTGCCTTGTGGTACGGAACCCTTCGTGTGCGAGTCCGACTCGCTGTGGCCAGTTTTTTGATGGACACTGTCGAAACAGTACATCCATGACCCAGAAGATTATTGTAGATTCAACCATAACATACGATAAAATGTTTGAATAAGTGAGGGCTAGCTTTCAGATTTATTAAGTGTCTTGATTGTCATGATTTAAGTGTCTGTATGTACCTACAAAGTAGGTCGCAGTAAACGATATCGAGGGTCACAATCTCTAGACTTTGTTATGGCACAAAGTTACTAACACATAGTAGACATAAGAACGGTGTTATTGAATATTATTATACTTTTTCACACAGTTGCTTCTACATGTTCACGCGCTTGGATTCTGTTCTATGGGTAGCGGGTTCGATTCCCTCTTGGAAAAAAAAAATTAGTATGTTCTGATATAGTTCCGCGTACTGTACAAGAGAAAACCGATAGTCGATGCAACATTTAACCTTTGAACGCCACGGTCGGGTATAGACGACAAACGAAAACGTGCCCAACACGCCACAGTCGTCTACAGCTGACAAGAAAACGACATTTTTTACCTTTTGAACGCCACGGTCGGGTATAGACGACCAACGAAAACGAGCCCAACACGCCACCGTCGTCTACAGCTGACAAGAAAACGCGTGTTGGGCACGTTTTCGTTTGTCGTCTATACCCGACCGTGGCGTTCAAAAGGTTAAAATCTATATAATTATATACATATTTTAAATGAAAGTCTCTTTTCTTGTCCGTCTGTGTGACTGCATTGTTCTTCTAAATTGTGTAACGTGTGTCGTGTATGTATAGACTTGATACATTAATCCATACTAATATTATAAATTTGAAAGTAACTCTGTCTGCCTGTCTGTATGTTACCTTTTCACGCCTAAATCACTGAACGGATTTCGATAAAATTTGGCAGAGAGATGGATTGCATCCCGGGGAAGGACATAGGATAGTTTTTATCGACATACCTCGCGGGCGGAATATAGTCTTTATAATCCATCCAAAGGTTGTCTTTAAAAGATCGCTTTTAGCGATAAGACCGTCTATTGTGTCACCCTTTGTAGTTTCTATAATTATGTCTGTAATTTACATAATGAAGAGTTTTCTATTCTATATAAGAGAGCACAAACCTCGATGTTTTGTCAAGTCGTAAAAACCGTGCGAAGTAGTGGCGGGTCCTTAGAAAGCAATAAAGAAAGGGAATCGTATAGAAGAACTTCAAAATTTTTAATTATTTTGTTCTTTCCACAGAAGCTCATATCGATGCGGCGATCCAGCAGATGCTGGTAATGGGCTTCACCAACGAGGGTGGCTGGTTGACACAACTGCTGGAGAGCAAGGACGGCAACATCGCTGCTGTGCTGGATCTGCTTACCCCCGTCAACCCCAAGAAGTAGACGACGCTTTCTCTTGCCATATAAGGCCTACATATTATTATTCTTGATTATGTTATTTAGGATAACGATGTTACTCTACATTTATTGGCAAATATTATAATGTGATTGGTCTCCGAGGAGGCATACAATAATGGTTTTCAACTATAGATGTGATAGGGAAATAAGATGGAAATGGAATAATAACTCGCTAATTTAGACATGTAAGCCCTATAAACATAGTTATATGGGTGCAGGGATTAAGATTATAAATACAATATTATCCATAGATTTAGTAGTTCTATTTTCTCTTCTCTCTATCCATTTAAGTATTTACAGATCTTGCCTTTCGTAGATGTGTAGCTTATTAATGTGATGGTAAAATTATACATTATGACCTGAACAGAAATAAGTATTTATGTACTGCATTATATATATATGATATATCCACATTCCTGAAAAAAAAAAAATATAATTATATATTTTAATTGTCAGTGTGACATTGTTGTTTTTATTGTTTGATTTATTTCTTGTATTGATTTCATTCTGTTATAAAATTCCAAAATATATATTATATTATGTATGTTGTTATATTTCAGTGTGGATTCTTAAACGAATGTGATATTTAGTTATGACTGAATTTATAGTAGTAACAGCTATATTGCACCTCCGGTAAAACAGGGTTAGGGCGCGTACACATAGAACGTCCGTTTTTACAGGATCCTTTTAAACGGATCTTATCTGATCCGTTTTTCTTTTTTACTGGATCCGGAATACTGTATTGTGTGTGAACTCGCTCATACAACTACATACGCCATCAAGTAACGGACCTGTACAACGGATCGCTATGTGTACGCGCCCTTACAACTCGAAACACCTGGATTTTTAGAAAAGCGAAAATAAACTAGAATTGATTTGTTAATCAGTCTTTATTCTTACACTATTATTATTATGTGATCAAAATTATTGGATACTTGAAAAGCTTACAAAAAATATGTTTTAATGGCATACGCTGTTTTTCAATAAAACAACCTGAAAATTCCTGTTAATGACTTTTTCGAGTTGTAACCCTATTTTATTGGAGGTGCGATATTTAGTGACATTATTAGGTATATTAGAATATAGTTCAATGTATAATACATAAGAATTGTATGTATTATTATAATAAATTTAATGGTTATATGAATAAAGGATTTAAAGGGAAACAGAGTTTTAATACACATATTTTATTTTAGGAATCCATATGAATATTTTTTTGTCTTGATATTTTCTTGCCTCTCATTTAGCAAGGCTTTAGCTAATGCTTTGTCGAGTAACTTAGCTGCGACTCTGTAAACAAAAAGATAATATTAAAATCGAAATTCAAGTTAATCCCAGTAAACACGTTTATTTAAACAATAGTTTGGTTACCAATTCTCTTTGCTGGTAATTTTAAGCAACTCTTTGGTTTGAAGCCCTACTACTCTAAATATTCATGTAAGGGCTGATTTTTCAATCGACCAATAATTTTTATTCGTGGAATAAAATTTACGTCTGACAGCTTTTGTATGAAACTGCCTAAATTCAAAATTATTCCTCCGATAAAGTTATCCGGCGTTGGAAAAATCAGCCCTAAAATAAATTATTTGAATAAACTTACATTCCCTGGTTGATGGCATCTTTCAAGGTTTTGGGCGCAACACTGCCTGGCCCATTCATATCAATTGTGCTGAATTTGCCCCCTAGTTCTGTTAAGTTTACTTGATCACTGTAGCAGCTGGGACTCCCTGTGATCCCTACTATGAGTGATACAACACTGCAGTTTTCTTCTTCAGCCGATGGATCTACTACACATTTGTCACCGATTTTACATAGTGTGACCTGAAAATTTATACAAAATTAAAATTACTATGCATGTTTCTATATTAGAGAAGATGCAATCAAGACTATTTTAAAAGATATGCCTGGGCATAATAGCTATATTCTGGCTTTTACACAACACTGCGAATCGGTGCGATGCGAAGTCGCATCGCAGAAAACTGCAACCCGAATTGCTGCGATGCGACGTTGCATCGCAGTTTTGTGTACAAGCCCTTACACAACACAGCGAATCGGTGCGATGCGAAGTCGCATCGCAGAAAACTGCAACCCGAATTGCTGCGATGCGACGTTGCATCGCAGTTTTGTGTACAAGCCCATACACAACACAGCGAATCGGTGCGATGCGAAGTCGCATCGCAGAAAACTGCAACCCGAATTGCTGCGATGCGACGTTGCATCGCAGTTTTGTGTACAAGCCCTTACACAACACAGCGAATCGGTGCGATGCGAAGTCGCATCGCAGAAAACTGCAACCCGAATTGCTGCGATGCGACGTTGCATCTCAGTTTTGTGTACAAGCCCTTACACAACACAGCGAATCGGTGCGATGCGAAGTCGCATCGCAGAAAACTGCAACCCGAATTGCTGCGATGCGACGTTGCATCGCAGTTTTGTGTACAAGCCCTTACACAACACTGCGAATCGGTGCGATGCGAAGTCGCATCGCAGAAAACTGCAACCCGAATTGCTGCGATGCGACGTTGCATCGCAGTTTTGTGTACAAGCCCTTACACAACACAGCGAATCGGTGCGATGCGAAGTCGCATCGCAGAAAACTGCAACCCGAATTGCTGCGATGCGACGTTGCATCTCAGTTTTGTGTACAAGCCCTTACACAACACAGCGAATCGGTGCGATGCGAAGTCGCATCGCAGAAAACTGCAACCCGAATTGCTGCGATGCGACGTTGCATCGCAGTTTTGTGTACAAGCCCTTACACAACACTGCGAATCGGTGCGATGCGAAGTCGCATCGCAGAAAACTGCAACCCGAATTGCTGCGATGCGACGTTGCATCGCAGTTTTGTGTACAAGTCCTATATAGTGAAAGAGGCATAGCAAAGGGAGACCGGCGCCAGGCCAATAGTATTATTATTGTTTTATAGAATTGCCTGTATTAGTGTGTATGCACAATAATACAACACAAGCGACACGCGTCAACGGCAGCCTTCGACGCCGACAATGTGGCGCTCGTTTCTTTGAGTATGGTGCTCAAATACACGAGCGGCATGTTTTTGATGGTAGCAGCCGACGTGTCGTAAATTCATGCTGTTATCAACCACCATAATTTTGTGCAGTCTATACGAAAATAACTAGCCGCGCCCCGCGGTTCCACCCGCATAAGTTTTGATCCCGTGAGAATATCGGGATAACAAGTATCCTATGTGTTAATCCTGGTTATAAACCGTCTGTGTGCCAAATTTCATCTAAAAATATTCAGTAGTTTTTGCTTGAAGAAGTAACAAACAATCTCACAAACTTTCGCCTTTATAATATTAGTGTGATGATGAGAGAGTTTAATATTTGCAAGGAAAAAAGCCTAAAGCATATCATAATGCACTATACCAATAAAGGAGCAGTTCCGACATCCAGCAGCTTACTATCGTAGGGGTCATCAGACAACTGCAAGTCGACATCCCCCCCATCCATGAGTATTGCCTTCACACAAGGTATCCTTGTGTTGAAAAGGGCAGCCTTCACAGCCAAAGATACAGCATCACAAAGGTTGCCTCCACATTCCAATATCTGAAAAGAATGAAACATTCATAAGGATACCAGACTACCAATTATATATTATTATTATATTATATTATCAATAACCAATTTACTGATGGGCTTATACAGGGTGGCAGGGATAATAACACGCAAACTGTACCTAACCATGAAATTTTTCGTTGGTTAATATTAACCCATCTAAAAAGTTAGGTAAACGGTCGCGTGGGGTGTGTGACACCCCAAATTTGATCATATACATAAAATACGAAATATATGCTCTCTCTTCAAAAAATTTTTTATTGATTAGAACATTTTTACTCTCATAATAGTTAATTAACTTTTACACATATTTTTAACATAAACAAACAAATGGTATATTTGAAACAAGACCATAGCTAACCATCATGTTTTTTTTTAGTTTTGACATTTTGAAAAAGTAGTCATTGTTTTTGTCTTGGATTCTTGGACTTCCATGACATCTTTTATATGAAGGCGTTCTGTCAGCTCCAGAAGACGATTCTTGGTTCTCAACTTCAATGTGCCATTGTAGATGCTTTTGCAAAGGTCGAAGTAGTGTTTATATGCTATGCTTGATGTAAATTTTTGATATGGTTTGACCACATCAACAGCTTCAGAAATACATATATTTAACTTTGGCCTTGTCTACGGCTTTAAAAGTTGATACCACTGATATTGAATTGTTAGCCAAAAACAATCAAAAACCTCACATAAAATTATTAAGATCGTGTCAGTATGTCTGGGGTATTGTGAGATGAGCGTATGACTGGCGATTAGTTATATACTTTTGCTTACTGTGCTTTTAAAATGTGTCTGTTTAACTAATGTAATTGGCCTTGGCCGTTTTATGTTAAATAAATAAATATTATAAATGTAATGGATAGTCATTTTAACACCCAAAATCTAGTTTTTAACTAACACACTGTATTACAAAAAACCTAATATTCACTGACCCGAAATTTGAACCATGTAAACAGTCACGTGGGGTTAACACTCTCAAAGGCGCTCTCCTGACACAACTATAGACGACTGAGTGCTGCTAGATCATAAACTTATGCGTTTTATGAAGCTACTGGGAACATCAATGCAGTAAATTCAAAATTGGAAGAATTTTATACCTTCAAAAATGCACTGAGGTGTGTCACACCCCACGCAACCAATTAAGGGTAAAAAAAATTGCTACTCAGTACATTTTGACCGCATTGCACTTTTTCATACAACAGCAGATTTTTTTCTATAACCAACTAAAAATTAATTCATGGTAACAGGTGGTTGTCCCTGCCACCCTGTATAATATATTCTATGGAAAGGGGTAAGTTTAGTAGAAGAAATAAGTGGGTAAGTATAGTTGGATAATACATCAGATCCTTACCAATATATCCACAAAAAGTTTCCAGCACTGCTTGCCCTCAAATATACACAGTTGTTTTAAATTGAAAGCCTGCGATGATTGGTATGCTCCTTGCATCAAGTTAGCTATACCTATGGCTAACTGCTCACCACCCCTGCCTTCAAACTGTGGGGTTGCATTTGCTGAGCTGTGAAAATAAAGAATTTTTAGAAACTTTAGGAAGGTTTTACTTTGTTTATTGATATAATAATAATAATATAATTCATTTATTAGTCATCAGAGGTCCAAGGGTTAGTTACAAAACACTTATAAACTATGTTAGTAAAACACACAAACAATAGAAAAATAAAAACTTAACATTATTCTTGCCTCACCAATATTCGCATTGAGTGTTGCAAAAAAGGTGAGTCAAGTTTGTTTGTTAACATCCTCAGAATGCTATTTGAGCTCGACCGCACCCTATGCAAAAGTGAGGCTGTCTTTAGCCTCATCATGGCATAAAAATCATGGGTGTGAGCCTGTGCGAACATGCCCGAGGCACTACAGAAACGCGGCAAGCCCAAAAGCATTCTGAAGCTGTTATTGTACTGGATTCGCAGCTCATCCAATACTCCACGCGTATAACTGACCCACATGCTACTCGTGTAGAAAGTTTGGCAATACGCTATAAACAAGGTTAGTTTTACCTCTCTACTACAACGAGCAAACCTGCGGGCCAACATGTTAGCTCTCACAGCAAGAGCTCTGCGTTCCCGCTCAATATCTGCATGATCCTTAAGGTCGTCTGTTACACAGTGTCCTAAGTATTTAAATTGTGTCACTATGCATTACCTGTCATAATAATGTCATTTTAAACATTATTGCAATGGGTTTGTAATTGTTTTAAATTATATAATTATAGAAACACAGTTATAATAATTATGCTTTGTTAACTCACCAGTCAACATTAAATTCAATCTTGCCCAAGTCAGGTTTCTCTGGACTTGGGGCTTCTATTTCAGTTTTGACTGCTACAAGTAAATCCGTGTTAGCCAGTCGAAGCCTTGCTGATCCTGTAGCAGTGTCAACGAGGTCTGTTTCAAGCTCCATCGGCCGGTAATCAATGTTTGATCGTCCATCGGATCGATAATCATCCTACGCACAAAATAAGATATTGATTGGCTATGATTCTTTTAAAATTATATCATACAACAGCGCCCCGCGGTTTCACCCGCGTAAGTTTCGATCCCGTGGGAATATCGGAATAAAAAGTATCCTATGTGTTAATCCAGGAAATGGTCTATCTATGTGCCAATTTTCATCCAAATCTGTTCAACGGTTTACGCGTTATTGATTAACAAACATTCAAACATCTTCACAAACTTTCACATTTATAATATTAGTAGGATAGTTTTTGAGACGTCATTATTTCATTTTATCCAAGCAATTGTACAATTATAAGCTATAATAGTACATTTTTTAAGATGGTTATTTTAGGTTATGTTTCAACTTACTTGTACACCGTGAACGATGAATAATTTTTCTGATGGACTAAGTAAAAGTCCAGCCATTTAGACGGCTAGGCGAGTCTTTAGGGAATAAATATCAAAGCACAATAAATGATAATAATATGAAAAAGTTGTTTTGATTTCAGTAACCGTTCACAAAACAAATATCTTTCACTTTGACAATGACATAAATGACATGACAGCTGACATGATAGCAGTCCCACTCCTAGACAATAAAAGCCGACAGCTTAGACGAAGAAAAGTATAGACGGCGGGTATCTCCATTTCATTTCCACAAGAAAAGGATAAAGTATGGAGTTATTATAAGTAACAGAAAAGGATAAAGCTATACTATTTCCGTCTCTCAGTGCGTGCCAGTTTTTTCAAGGCAGCTACTCATGTAGCCTATGTTAGTTAAGTTAGTTTTTTGTCTCATGTGCGGCCACGCTACCCGATGCTCTATAGCTTTCTTACTCTAAGGCCGACAGACTCAACCAAGTCACGTTTAGTTAGGATTTGGAACCGTTTACGATAGAAAATAAAAATAAAGATTTTTATAAAAACAAGCGTAATATCAATCAAACTCTAGTAAATTGACAAACTTATTTGTATCCTAATTCTTAGTTTATATTTAGATTGTACGACTACACACACGGAAGCCTTTAAACGCAAGAAAACGAAACGTCGCGGTCGCTCGCTGTTTTGCAGATGAAACTTCGGGAAAGTGGCGGGAAAGCAAAATCTTGGCTAACAAAATAAAATTGGAAATGTCTCACAATATGTGTTCGTGGTACCCCACCAAGGGGGACTTGACAGGGGGACCACGGACAAGTACCCGATAAAACGCTTTACCTACCTAATTTTGTGCAAGTATCTATTCATTTTGAAATACGAGAATGAAAGGGTTGTTTCAGTGGTTATTATGTTAATTTTGATGGTGTTAAAGGTTAATAACTATTATGAGTTAAAAAAATGTATTTTTATAATAAGATAGCAGTCAGTTTGTGTGGCTGTTTTTTTGCAACTAACGAAAGCTAAAGTCTAGTACTTACTCAGATTATTAGAAGTTTCTTTGAGCTTGCCGTAGGTAAGCAGCTCGAACGCTCAGTGGGTCGTCTTAGGGGCGGATTCTCTACCAGCAGTTCTATTTAAATCTACTCGTCGAATGCTTTAGTACGTTATATCAGTAGGTATAGCAGATTAAGTCCCGGAGTAAACTTCCAGTCTTGCGTTCCATTTTCATTGATATCTAAGTAGTAGTTGCCGTACATAAATTAATTGGAATGCATTTAAATAATATACTCCTTCACGAGTGGTAGGTACACCAGGCGCACCCTCGACAGGCAGCCATCTCAACTAGCTGGCTAGCTTATTTTTATTTATAACCGGACATGGGCTATTTTTTGGTGTAATTAAGTTTGTGCCTATACGAGTTGTCAGCCGAGGAAGCGTTTAATGGTGCACCTACACGTTTTTAAGTACAAGTAGTCAGTTCCCGATTCGCTCCTAGCTATACCGTTGGGGGGCGATCTCGCAACATCCTCTTTTAAATTGCGAGTTATCGTAATTGTTTCATTGTAACAGATTGAGCTTATGTCTCGACGGACTCATCCATTTGAATGTTGGGTGCCTTTAGTGCTACGCATATCGATATGATACCGGCTATCAATTTCAGTAAGAAGAACCCTTGACCTGAAATAAAAAAAGTTGCGTTGTAAAGAAAGTTTGGTCAAGGAATACAAGGAAAGTTTTAAATTCTATGTGATTTTTTTTTATCGAAGGTAGAGTTTTCGACAATGGGGGAAATGCTTGGGGAAGTTTTGGAACTGACGCATCTAATGCAGAGGTTTTCATGGGTGGATTATGTTGTGTTCGTGTTTATGTTGGCTATTAGTGCTGTTGTCGGAGTGTACTGGGGTTTTATGAAGAAACAGACCACGCAAGCTGATTATCTCCTCGGTGGAAGAAATATGAAAGTGATTCCTGTTTCTATGTCCCTTGTGGCAAGGTAGGTTCCTAGTGAAGTTCAAAGTGGCTTCCTACAGTTAAACGACTACGGGCCTTGGATTTTTCTTAGGGACTGTTCCTGTATAAAAGTAGGTAGTTCTTGTTAAGACAATGCTCTATATAGGCACATAAATAGTAAAAAAATGATAAATATACCTAATCAACCAAAGTTGTTGTTAGTTTTAGGGGCAAATGCGACACTTGCCCCATAAAGGTACTTAACTGTCAAAGTTAAATCTTTATAAGTTTTAGATTTTCTGCCTTTAATTTGTTACAGTTTCTGTATAAT
Source organism: Mesoligia furuncula (assembly GCA_916614155.1). Lineage (NCBI taxonomy): Eukaryota > Metazoa > Arthropoda > Insecta > Lepidoptera > Noctuidae > Mesoligia > Mesoligia furuncula. The sequence goes on from OU744794.1 coordinate 10,646,344, forward strand.
AATAATAATCGAGCAAAGTCACAGAAGAAAACTAGTAATTTTTGATGTTTCAAATAAATTTGCTGATAGGCTGTTAATAGTGAATACCTATCGAAATTCGATGCATCGCGGACATAGGACACTTGATCATTTTGCAAAACAATGGAATGTTAATGGTAAAACCAATAGCTAAATACGTAAATGGTACTTAAGTGGTACTAAAAAACGTCTAAGCAACATGTACGGTTTTGAACTTTTGAACGATTTTTACTATTGTAGGTAATATAATTATTTATAGTTTTTTATAAATAATAACTAAGCATTTTTGATGCATTAGTGACTAAAGCAACAAAATCCTTCATTCAATTGTTAATTTAATCACAATTATTAACAATATATGTACCGTAACATACGTACCTAGTATAAAATAAAGTTAAAACGATAAAACTTTTCATGTTTTACAAAATTAAATAGATAAAGACTTTATTATTATTATTTTTTTTTAATACATTCTGTGTGGTGCCGGACTTAAAGAATAGCACCAGCCCATACTTCCCGTGGGTGTCGTAAAAGGCGACTAAGGGGCGTACCGGAGAATGGGCAGCAGCGTTCTCTAAGCATTCCATTCCACCACCATACCATACTGCGATCGCCAACCCGCCTTAATCGCCACGTTTGCCTATGTCCAGCAGTGGACGTCTTTCGGCTGAAATGATGATGATAATGATGATTTTTTTTTAATTATTTGGTAATTTAATACAAAATGTGATCGCCTGTGTTGTTTAAAACTTGTCGGCAACGATTTTTCATTGAATTTATAAGATTGTTTATCTGATCCTGCGGAATTTTATCAAGTCTTTCAGCTGTTGGTTTGTCGACACTCCGTCCAGGTTCTCTAGAACACGTCTCTGCAGCATGTCCTATACGTGCTCGATGGGATTGAGGTCTGGCGATGGTGCAGGCCACGGCAATATCCGGATGTTTTCCATTGCCAAGTACTCTCTGGTACTACGAGCTGTGTGCTAACGCTCATTGTCATGCATCAGCGTGAAATCTGAGCCAAGACTTTGTGCAAATGGGTGAACATAAGGCCCGAGGACATCTTCAACGTAACTTTCAGCGTTCATATTGCCATCTACAAAAACGAGCTCAGTTCGTCTGTTCTTCATTATACCCGCCCATACCATCACTGTCTGTGGAGCCACTGTAAGGGTGCACTTCTTGGACGCATCTCAGCTGTTCAGCATTTCCGGGACGACGATACACTCTTACGTCCCTTCTCGTCATCATCTGCCTAGCCTTTTCCCAACCATGTTGGGGTCGGCTTCCATTCTAACCGGATGCAGGTGAATACCAGTATTTTACATGGACGACTGCTTTACTGACCTCCACAACCCAATTACTGGGTAATACCTACGATGTACACCTTGATAAGACTGGTTGTCAGACTTTCGGGCTTCTGACTACCCGTAACGACTCTCAAAGATGAATGATAGCCGGGACCAAAAGCTTTACGTGCTTTCCGAGGCACGCAGGGGTCACGATATGTAAAGATGGTCACCCATCCACAGACCAACAGCGGCAAGCGTAGCTTAACCTGATCTATGGACCTGTCCGGCTGTTATTATTTAGCCAGTATCAGGCCTAAATCCAAACCGGGAATCATCGCAAAATAAAAATTTATCCTATTGCTCCTGGGTCCATGTCAAGTGTTCCGTACACCATTCGCTTCGAAAGGCGTGATTCCCATGGCGTATAGGTGGGCACCTAATTGGGCGTCGTGCTCGTATGCCGTATTCATGCAGCCTATTTCTCACGGTTCAGTGGTTAACAACAACACCGCTTGAGAATTGTAGCTTTAAATTTAAATCTATCTCCCAGGCGGTTAACGTCAGCTGTACGTCTTGCAGTCAGTTCTATTTATCGGTCCTGTCGAGCAGTTGTACTCCTTGCACGTCTTGGGTGCTGCTCAGCAGGATCCCCTGTATTAACGTAACGCTGCCAAAGACGACAAATCACGCTCCTATTCACAACAAAATGCCGAGATACCTGGGACTGATTTCTTCCCGCTTGTAGCATTCCTACAGCTCTGCAGTCAATGGCGCGGCGTCGCTCCATGACATAAATCTATATATATGTATAAAAGAAAGTCGTGTTAGTTACTCCACTTATAACTCAATAACGGCTGAACCGATTTATCTGAAAATTGGCAGGGAGGTAGTTGAGAGCCAGGAGAAGGACATAGGATACTTTTTTTTTTTTTTTTAATAATTTTATTTAGTTATAGGAGTAGGGTAGGAGTAGGGTAGGAGTAGGGTAGGAGTAGTGTAGGAGTAGAGTAGGAGTAGGGTAGAAGTAAGGTAGGAGTAGGGTAGAAGTAATGTAGGAGTAGGTTAGGAGTAGGGTAGGAATAGGGTAGGAGTAGGATAGGAGTAGGGTAGGAGTAGGTTAGGAGAAGGGTGGAAGTAGGGTAGGAGTACGGTAGGAGTAGGTTAGGAGTAGGGTGGAAGTACGGTAGGAGTAGGAGTGTAGGAGTAGGGTAGGAGTAGTGTAGAAGTAGGGTAGGAGTAGGTTAGGAGTAGGGTAGAAGTAGGGTAGGAGTAGTGTAGGAGTAAGGTAGGAGTAGTGTAGGACTGGGGTAGGAGTAGGGTAGGGTAAGGGGTAGGACACCATGCAAACGATGTACCGCCGGGCAGCTAGAAATAATTTATATGGCAAAACAACGTTTGCCGGGTCAGCTAGTAAATAATAAAAAATGACTCGCCATTCAATTTTTTTAAAAACTGTATAAAATTCAAAATTCAAAATTTATTTATTTTGTGAACATAGGGCAGGTACAATGATCTTATATGATATACGAGTATAGTGTTTGGTCCAACCTATGTTCCGCCGAAAGGCATACAAAATTGTGATGCTATAGTCAAAATTAAAAGTTAAATAAAATGGTACAAAAGGATAAAAGAAATTAATTAAAATAAAATAATCTAAATGACATAAAAAGAAAAAAAAAAACAATGTCAGCAGGAATAATAGTACATTATGATACATGTGTGCTATGTTGATCATTATGCTCGAGGCGGTATTATTCGCGCGAGCCGCAGGCGAGTGCGATAAGAAAGCCGAGAGTCTAATGATCAATGCACACGCGTTTCATACGACGTTTTTCAACACACTTGCGAGGAAAAAAACAGACTTGTCTTGTTAAATATTAACTTGTATGAAAAATGGCGCGCTGGTTTTGTCTTTCCGCATAGCCAGCACTATAATAGCAATGCGCGCGCATGTGTAAATAAAAGCACTGACCACAGAGCATGTAAAAACAATTGTAAAAAAAAATTAATTTAAAAAATAAAAAACCCGACTGCGAAACTGAAAAGCTACAAACAAGCCCATTTTAAATTAAATAAAAGTTGGAAGCAGGCGGGACCCATTTGAATTTGAAAATATGATAAAAATGATATGGGTCCCGCCTGCTTCCAACTTTTATTTAATTTAAAATGGGCTTGTTTGTAGCTTTTCAGTTTCGCAGTCGGGTTTTTTATTTTTTAAATTAATTTTTTTATTTCTAGCTTTTTAGTTTACAAATGTGAAAGATTTCGCAAACGATTTAGTTCTTGGTACTTGTTTTTTACGTTTTGTCACTTCGAATTACTTATAACCATATAAGTTATATATATTTTTGTAATCACCTTTTGAAACCCTTTATTTTGATACCCCACTCGATAGGTTTCGAGAAAAAAAAATTTTTTTTTGAACACATATTGCGCCATAAATCGGCCATTTTAATTTTTTTTCAATTTTGATATACCCAGTGTCACTCTCACAATTAAGACGAATCTAACGGCACCTCTCAAGCTGAAATCGATCAAGCCGTTTAGGCTACAGAGCGTGCCAAAGAAATATACATACATACATACATACATACATACATACATACATACATACATACACTCGAAAAACATAACCCTCCTTCTGACGCAGTCGGGTAAAAAAAAAAACAATTGTAGTTTAGTTAGTATGGAATTAGAAAGTACTATTGGCATAGAGAAATATTACATGTTCAGTGAGAATCCGCAATGATAGAACGCCAGTCAGGGTCTTTTCCATTTGGTTTCGGGTAGGGACCACGGACAATTTAAGGTGGATAATTAAAATTTTCTTACGTTTTTTGTAATTTGCAGGTCAGTATCAGATTGCATCTTGATCAAATATGATTCGCGACTATAATATACAGAGCGTTAGGTTAAACGAGGGACATACTTTGAGGGGAGTTAGTACTCATGAAAATGAACAACTTTTAATATGGAATTAACCCTGAAATCACGAAAAAAAATCAGCCGTTTCCTACATTTATGTTCGCATAGCTCGTCAAAATGTACTGAACAGCTGATTTTTTTTTTGCGATTTCAGGTTCGGCCCCATAGTAAAAGTTGCTCATTTTCATGAGTACCTACTAACTCCCCTCAAAGTATGTCCCTCGTTTAACCTAACGCTCTGTATATGTATTGACAGAATTATAGTCATTAGAATAGAATCTTTCTAGTTAGATTTTTTCCCTAAGATCTTTTCCATAAGAAAGATGTATTAATGATTCGAATGATTATAATTCTGTAAAGATGTAGGTACCTGTTAGAGTCGCAAATCATATTTTGATCAAGATACAAACCTGACTGACCATCATTCCCGCACTTTTGCTAAGCCTACCTAAAAAATATATACCGGGCATTCTGTAGCAAACTATTAGAAAATATCAAAAATAAATATGTAGTAAGTACAATAAATAAAAATAATTTTGCACGGCGAGCGCATTCCGAAGATAAATTCAAATATAGAAACACTTCGGCGCGAAATTCAATAACTAATGACTATGGTCAAAGGTCCTCAGTTACCTATTGATTCAGTTTCAATATAGTGTCCAAAAAACTAAAAATAACATTACAAGAGCATAAATCATTATTATAAACAATGCTTATCGTATTTAATGCTTAAAATAATTTTTATTTCAGTTTCCGAGTATCGATTTAAAAGTAGTAGAGAATTAAAAAAAAAATCGTTTAGCATAATCGCTTTCGCACATTATTACTATTCAAAAAAAAAAACAATAATGGACGGCGATTTTGAACACAAATTGAGTACCTAGCGGTAATGATTAATACGTGTTATTGGACCTGTGCTTCAATATTACGTTAACATTTGGGCATTTTCGTGTTGTTTATAAAATATTATCTATAATATTTTGTCACATTTTAAATCTTACCTACATGTGTGTGCGTGATATTTGTGAAAAGTTAAATGTATAACAGATTGGCGCGAAACTCGACATTAAATATCAAAAAACTTCATTACCGCTACTTATTTAACTTGAACAATGGATGAATTCGTCAAACAATTAAATTATGTATTATTCACTGCCCCTGTGGTGGAGTTTGGATGTTCGAAATCCCCAATTTTTATTTTTTTTATCCTCGACTACCACTGTCAACAAAATGGCGATTATCGCATTTAAAGACTTGAATTTAATAAAGGTAAATTAATATGCTTGCGCGCTAAATATGAAATATTTAATGGCGTTAACTTAAGAGTTTTTTTATCCAACTCTCTTAGTTAACGCACATTCATAAGATTGGATGGGTAGCATAACAAATATTTACAAAATCAATGTAGGGTGTCGTATGTCGTAATTCCTGGGTCCAATGGGACCCAGTACCGAGCCGGCGGAGGTTCGTGTGTTCGGGTCCATTCTAACGGAAACTATACGGTTATATTGTCCGGGTAAACAAATATTAGTTAATTTTGGGACCAAGGACAATACAGACTATTTAAAAAAAAAGTGAATTGATGAGATTAAAAAAGCGCGCATCTCCGACTAGTAAATAAGTAGTTATCTGTGGAAATAAAGCACTTGTGGATTAAAGTAAAAAAAAAAGCACGCGTTTTTAATACACTGCATTATGGACCTAAAAGCGGTTCAATAAGAGCCACTTTACGAGCAAGTGTGTTGAAAAAATTATTAAAACTTACAATTGCATAATAATTAAATAAAATTAAATAATAACATAACAATAATTTCAGAATTATGATTAATTAAGTTTGTCATTTAGAAACTGGTCTAATGTGTAAAAGCATTTTTCAAGTACCAGCTGTAGAGTGTTTCTGAATTTTTGTAATGGCATACATTTAATTACATATAATGAATGGCATACGTATAATATCTCAAATTGATAAAAGTGAGATGAATAATCAATTTATCAAGCGAATCGGGAAAAATAATACATGAATAAGGACATGAAATCGGGAACAATAATTAGCTTTTATTTTAAAGAAAACAAAATACCTACAATCGCAAAATTTCCATTTTAAACTTTTTTCAAGATTGATATAAGTACCCAGTGTCACTCTCACAATTAAAACGAATCTAACGGCACCTCTCAAGCTGAAGTCGATCAAGCCGTTTAGGCTACACTACAGAGCGTGCCAAAGAAATATACCTACCTACATAAACTTTCATTTTTTTACTGGCGCAGTCGGGTAATTAATAAAACATGCAGTTTCTGTAAATGATGCGTGTTGCTTAGACTTTTTTGATGTGTGTAGTATGCTTTCAACATCATGATGTAGAAATGTACCTTTTATTAATTTTATTTCCTGCCTGCCAAAAGTACCTAGTTATTGATTTTGAGGTACTTAGATATATCACTTCTGATTTCACTCACTCGTAAAATGCGGTCTGCAAGCAGGTATGATGTAGTCTGTAAACAGGTGTCTCAAGAAATTTTACACCGAGTTCATTCTTCATGTCAAACGTCTTCGCCTGGTGGTGTGGCTGTGTGGGTTACACAGTACCTACTATACCAGAAGTGTGAAGTGATTCAGAATGTATTTCCATTCCCCAGTTTCGTGTCGGGTATAACCCTTTTGGGGTCACCGACAGAGGTCTACATGCACGGAACCCAGTACGCGTATATCATAGGGGCGATTTTCTTGATGTCCTTCATCATGACCCAGATCTATCTACCCGTGTTCCATAACCTCAAGATTACTTCCAATTACGAGGTAAGGTGTTAAGGCGACAAGTTTATCTAGTCAAAGGTTCATATACAAAGGGGCTAGCTTAATCTAAAATAATATTTATTTACTGTTTTCAGTACTTATCAATAAGATTCGACAATAGAGTGCGATTGTTCGGATCGATTTTATTCGCTTTTACGTTGGTAAGTACTCTAATAAAAAACATAGGTAATAATTGTTTAAATGCATGAAGGCACATGACTTAGATTTTTTTAAATTTTCAGATAGGCTGGTTACCCATTGTGATTTACGTTCCAGCACTGGCATTTAACCAAGGTGGGGTCATGATATTTTGTTATTTTCAGCTTTGCTAAGTTTCAGCTCTAATTCATAGCTTAGCAGTTTGAAACATACCACAACATACGATCGTTCTCTTTAAGATTCGGTATGTTATTTAATTAATTTGTAATTATGGCTTAAAGAGTCCTACAGGGTAGTTTCTTTGGACCACCATAGTATGACATAGAAGTAGGTACCTACTACCTCTAACTACCCACTTACTACATAATTTAAGGATACTTCATAAACATTAAAGTGTTTTGTTCGTAAAACACTTTAATGTTTATGTTTCTTTCTATATAGATGAATCTTCTACAAAATAAATCTTATTTCATTATTTTCTTTCAGTAACGGGTGTTAACATACACATAATTACTCCAGTAGTGTGTTTGGTCTGCATATTCTACACAAGTGCGGTAAGTTCTTTGTATAAGTGCATTGTCGTTCTCATGTTATTGTTGAATCAAACGAGTGATTCATACACATTCATTGTATCCAGGGTGGATTACAAGCGGTAGTATGGACGGACGTGATTCAAATTACGGCAATGTTTGGCGCGATGGCCTTGGTCGCAATAAAAGGGACCATTGACGTGGGCGGCATAGGAGTTGTCTGGCAGAGGAACATGGACAGCGGAAGGATTGAACTGCCAAAGTAAGAATTAACATAGCAACAACAAAGTACGATGAACTAAAAGGTTGACAGTATTTTATTCGTTTTTAAAAATCCTTAGCATAAATTGCAGGAGGTGATACTAAAGTTGATATTCCATATAATTATTTGAGTTAATTCGATGCAACAACATACGAATCGAAGACTCTGCTTAGAGTGTAAGATTTTAGACGGGTTTTTTGTGGTCTGTCAGAATTGAAGTAAGTGCTGTGTAGGTATTGTAATCGTAGGACATACATTCCAATTATATCTCTACCTACTGTACTCTTCCTAGTATCTTTGTAGCATAATTCAACGTGATTGCTTTGTGGACTAGACACCTACACTGACTGCTCTGATTTGAAGGAAACGTTTATCTTGAAGAATTGCACCTCGCTGACATACCTACTCGTATCAGTCGTAACTGCAATATTTATGGCTGGGAACAAGCACGTGGAAAATAACGTTGGCAACAAGCGTGAGGAATGAAGATAAACATAAATATCATCGATTGGCTCTTACGTGATTCTTACCTGTCACTTCAATTTATGTTCTTGTTTTCCTTTAACAGCCATGGCTTTTTTTGTTGCATCTCCTCCCATTTTTTTTCTTTAAGGTCAGTTTTTGGATTATCTATATTTACTAACTACTTATCCTAATTTAATGTTAAAACGAATATTGACTTTCTCAGTTGGGATCCGAATCCTCTGACGCGGCACACGATATGGAGTCTCGTGATAGGTGGCACGATCTACTGGCTCCAAGCTAACGCCGTCAACCAGACCATGGTGCAAAGATACCTTGCTTTGCCAACACTGCGTGGAGCGCAATGGTAAGTCAGAAAAGCATGTTTTGTTTTCATAAGTCTAATGATATAGCTTCAAGAAAGCCAACTAAACGCAGACAATCATTACATTTATTGCTTTCAAATACAAGTGAAGTTTATGATTTTTGTCTACAGGGCAGTATTCTTATTTTGCATCGGTATCTCCTTCCTCTATTGCTTCTGCCTGTACTGCGGGCTGTTGATATACGCAAGATTTTACGACTGCGATCCTTTACAAACCAAGGTAAGACCTAGTCACATTCACCTACATATTCATTTAGGTCTTAGGCTACGTCACAATAGATGATGGATGGGTTGGTAGCCTACTAACACCAATGACTCACATCCCGCAATTGACTCCTCATTGCACGGGATTGAGAACAGTGTGGAACCAATTTTGCAATCTAAAAATGCATCTATTGAGCCACCATCTAACATGTGTAACAATAAGTGCAAAAACTTTGATTGAAAGATTATCCTTCGTCATCACTGGAAATAGGTGGACGTCGACATAATTTGTGGTTATGAAAAAAGCGTTGTTGCCAAGAAGCTTCTTGTCTGCATTTGCCTTTTTCTCATTAAATCTTCAAGTATAATATGAAATATGAGGTACTTTAAAAAAACTAACTTTTTTGTCTGTCTGTCTGTTTATTCCGACTAATCTCCAAAATGGCTGGACTGATTTTGACTGGACTTTCACTGGTAGACAGCTGATGTTATAAGGAGTAACATAGGCTTAATGAGTACTTTTATTTTAGAAAAACAATTAGGGTTCGGTGAAAAACAAAATACCCATGTAATGCAATTTGTCTTCCGACGCGAACGAAGTCACGGGCACAGCTGGTTCAAAATTTTGATAATCTTGATAATAATTATTATTTCCAGTTAGCAAAGGCGAAGGATCAACTCCTCCCACTACTAGTCATGGATGTTCTTGGTGAAATCCCTGGCTTGCCAGGCGTCTTTATTGCTGGCATTTTTAGTGCAGCATTGAGGTAAACTTTTACTTTTAATTTTGGCATGATCAGATTACGTCTTTGTGACCTACGTAATGAACCTAGAAATTACTTATCAACATCGTTCAAGATGGACGGATTTTTTGCAATTTGCAGGTTAGTGTCAGTCTAGTTGTATGTTGAACAAAATATGATTCGCGAGTGAAATAAGTATGTATTTATAGAATTATAATCATTAAAATTATCAATACAACCCTCTCAGTTCATATATTCCAATTGATTGTTATTTCATATAATAGTCATTCAAAGGGATTATATGAACTTTACAACCCTCTAAAGTTCATATAATCCCTTAATTCTCTAGGGTCTGTGTGGTGCCGGACTTAAAGAATAGCACCACCCCATACTTCCCGTGGGTGTCGTAAAAGGCGACTAAGGGGGTACCGGAGAATGGGCAGCAGCGTTCTCTATGCATTCCACCACCATGCCATACTGCGATCGCCAACCCGCCTGCGAAACGTGGCGATTATGGCAAACCCCCTCCTTTTGGGGGAGGCCTATGTCCAGCAGTGGACGTCTTTCGGCTGAAATGATGATGATGACCTGTAAGTCTGTAAAGTCATATTATTTGTTAGGCTCGCGAATTATATTTTAATCTAACACGACACTGACCTGCAAATGAGAGGTTTTTCTTTTCAGTATTTAAAAAAAAAAAATAGTTCCCAAGAACCCTGAAGATGGCGTTGAACTGACTATGTTACTAGATGCCAAAGTCAAAACGCTTGGAAAAAAAACATTGCGTCACGTCATATACGCTCGTTGAGTGACAGTTTCGTTTGCTTTCGTTTTACGATCTTAAAATTACATCCAAGTGAATTAATAAAAAAATTATGTAACTCCCGTTCCTTGCAGTAACTTACCAAGTTCAGCGCCATCTATCCAACAACTAGGGAAGCGTTAAAAAAAAAAGAAAAAGAAAATCCCTCATTGCAAAAAATGTAAGAAAAATAAAGTCGCGGGCTACCCTGCGTTTCCTCCTGAACCGAGATGATAAGTCTAAAATAAAAACAAGTGCTTTTGTAGACGAAGAACACGATGATCCCTAAGGCAAACTAGGCACGTGCCTAGAGGCGCGAGGTTAGAAAGGGGCGCGCGCGCGCGGAATTTTTAAATAAAGAAAAAATAAGTGCCTAACATAAAATTAATTGTGTTCAACTCAAAGATGGGAAACCCTACAAACACAAATTCTCGTAGGTAGTGATAAAAAAAAACAAAACTATTCAAAAACCCATCTGTCACACGCTGGTCAGCTCGACCCTTAGACAAAGAAATGTACAGACGGCGGGTAGCTCCATTTCATTTCCACAAGAAAGGTATAAAGTATTGAGTTGTTATAAGTAACAGAAAAGGATAAAGCTATACTATTTCCGTCTCTCAGTGCGTGCCAGTTTTTACAAGGCAGCTACTTATGAAGCTCATGTTAGTTAGGTTAGTTTTTTGTCTCATGTGTGGCCACGCTACCCGATGCTCTATAGCTTTCTTACTCTAAGGCTCGAGTTTGTAAAAGTTTGAAAAAGTCATTTTGAGAAATGTACGATGTTTTGTTTACTTTTACTAAAATATCATTGATAGAGAGCATTTCTGAGCAAAAACGTTCAGCTGTTTGTGAAGCTAAAGGTATAAGATTAAAATTAGAAGTCAAGTGATGGCCTTCATTGTTCACATATAATACTAATCACCATCTACCAGCTATGCAATGAGACAATTCCTCGTGTTTACGAAGTTAGAGGTTCTATAGGGGTTGAATTCGACTCACAGTGTATGGACGCTAGAGAGGCGCCGATGAGGTTCTTGCCTTGGGCGCTCTCGAAACTTAATCCGCCTCTGTTCTCTATGCATTCCACCACCATACCATACTGCGATCGCCAACCCGCCTGCCAAGCGTGGCGATTACGGCAAACCCCCTCCTTTTGGGGGAGGCCTATGTCCAGCAGTGGACGTCTGTCGGCTGAAATGATGATGATGACCTATAAGTCTGTAAAGTCATAATTATTTGTTACGCTCGCGAATTATATTTTAATAATAATAATATAATCTAACGCGACACTGACCTGCAAATTGCAAAAAAATTAAGAAAAATAAAGTCGCGGGCTACCCTGCGTTTCCTCCTGAACCGAGATATTAAGTCTAAAATAAAAACAGGTGCTTTTGTAGACGAAGAACACGATGATCAGGCCCGCCGCTAGCTGTTTAGTAGCCCGCGTGCAATACCGATTATGCCGCCCTACGACTACTTACGCTGAGTTTTGTCAAAATAAGGCTATTCAATGTTTTCTCATTATGGTGGGAAAAAGAAAAGAATCATAACGGAGATAAAACATTTATTTTGATTAGGTACATAGTTATTTTCGTATCTACAAAAATTTACCTCTTCTTGCCTTTATACAGAGTGGCCGGGGAGTTGACGTTCAAACGTAAAATTGAGATACTTTATGATGAGGAGTATCCGAATCACCCCCATGTATGTTCTACGATTTTTCGTAGTTTTCGAGATAGAATTTTTTTAATGATTTTTTTCGTAATTTTCACCTAACATCAGTTTTCGATTTTTTTCTCGTTCTGTTGAACATTTCTGGTTCAGTTTTTTTTTGTGATAACTAATTAACATAATAACTAACACCCTAAAAAATTATGGTTTATCTAGGAATTGCAGAATTTACTTAGAATTTATTCGAAAGTTCAAAATTAATATTTGAGCTCAGTACTCACAAATTTTCAAAGTATCAAAAAAAAATTAAATGGGGAGATTTTGGGTTCAAAGTAATTTTAAAAACTTCTTAAGATATTAAACTTTAAAACAAGGCCAAATAAAGTTAGGGTTAATAGGAGTTTATTTTCTGTAACTGATCTTCAAAGTAAATTAAGGCATTTTTTAAGGAAAAAAAAAATTATTTTATTTTATTTAAATCTTTGACTTTCTTTGCGTTATGATGGATTTGAGTAAAACACAGCTAATTTTTAATAAGATAAATTTATTTAAAGTAAAGTTTTAAAATTTCGCCCTCCCACGGAAATGCACAATCTACACCTGCGTAAAAAATTATGTCTTAACTCCCTAAAAGCTTCGCGGTTATTTCTCACAGCGGTTTCGGCTTCGCGAATTTTTCTTCTAAGCTCTTCTTCACTTGAAGCTTCTCTTGCGTTCGTAATTTCTTTAAAGTAGTCCCAGATAAAAAAAATCTATGGGGTTGAGGTCAGGCGAGCGTGGTGGCCAGGCAATTGGCCCTCGTCGTCTGATCCACCTGCTGAGGTACGTCTGGTTTAAATGGCGACGCACTTGCGCCGCGTAATGACATGGTGCGCCGTCGTTCTGGAACACCATTGTCCTTCTCAATTCAAGGTTTACATCTTCCAGTAATATTGGTAAATCGACTTCTAAAAAACTTTTGTACGTGTCGCCGTCTAATCTGGGAATCCAAAATCTCCCCATTTAATTTTTTTTTGATACATTGAAAATTTGTGAGCTCAAATCTTAATTTTGAACTTTCGAATAAATTTTAAGTAAGTTCTGCAATTCCTAGATAAACCATAATTTTTTAGGGTGTTAGGTTAGACTATGCTAATTAGTTATCACAAAAAAACTGAACCAGAAATTTTCAATAGAGCGAGAAAAAAATCGAAAACTGATGTTAGGTGAAAATTATGAACAAAATAATTTAAAAAATTCTATCTCGAAAACTACAAAACGTAGAACATACATGGGGGTGATTCGGATATCCTCATCATAAAGTATCAAAATTTTACGTTTTAACGTCAACTTCCCGGCCACCCTGTATAAAGGCAAGAAGAGGTAAATTTTTGTAGATATCTTGAATCAACTTTCTTGTATTCAAGCTGTCTAAGAATTCATGTTCAATTGAAACTATAGCTAAATAACTTAGTCTTTGCTGGAGCATTGTTGATCTTAAATAGTTTTAAATAATTTTCAATTTTGAAAAGGATCTTTCACCAGATGCAACTGAAACCGGCAGTGTAAGTAATATTCTTAGCGCTACTACTGTGTTCGGAAATGTAATAGGGTTTGTGGATCATTATACTGGTTTTCTGCAAAATGCAACTTTAATGCAATGATTTCATTAAACAAATCAATACGGATGATAATAGATGGCGGTGTTAACGCTAAGATTGCGCGCCGCCAGTCGGGTTTTTTTTCCATGCGATGACATTTCTTATTCTGTAGGTGGGGTGGGTATTATGACAATGATTTTGAATATTACGTGATGGGTCACTCGATTTGCCGCCCCCTGGACGTGCCGCCCGCGTGCGGTGCACGCCTTGCACGCCCGCTTACGGCGGGCCTGACGATGATGATGAGATACTAATGATTTGGTTTTTATTAACAGTAACAAATGACAATCATTTATTCCAGTTCTCTATCAACAAGTCTGAATTCGATGTCAGCAGTGGTGTTAGAAGATTTCTACAAGCCGTTCTTCAAGAAGACCTTAACAGAGAGGCAGGCCAGTTGGCTCATGAGGGGCGTAGTCATTATCCTGGGCACACTCTGTGTAGGTAAATACTTTGAGCAACCTTCGTAGAACTACTTTTATATAAATCAATGATAGATGATGCAGTTATTCTGACATTGGCATGAGAATAGAATGATATATGCTGGTGACTGCTGGTATCTGTGACCGTTTAGGAATTCGTTTCAAGTTATCTTGTTCATATTACCGATGCATCACCATTTTTGTTCAAGTTCACCAAAACACCCCCATTATTTTATAGCACCTTGATCATCTAAATAATTATTATCAAAACGGTTTGTTCTTCAATTTCAGGGTTAGTATTCATAGTAGAGAAGATGGGAACAATCTTACAGCTGACCATGACATTGGAGTCTATGACGATGGGGCCACAGCTAGGAGTCTTCACAATGGGGATCCTTATGCCGTGGGTGGATGCTACGGTAAGTTGAAATACAAGTAAACAGGGTAGGTACACAATAACCATACAAGTAAATGTATATTTACCTACTTCGTGACACAGCATAAAAATATTAAAAAAAGAACATCAGTTTTGCGACAAGTGTAAGGATAACTTCCTACAAAACTCCAAAATGGTTCTAGTCCCTCCATCCACTACCCCAAATCTTTGTATCAAAGCAAATACTATATAGGCTGTCTACATATCTACGCCAAGTTTTTGAGATCCAATCTTGGGCATTAATACAAATATGAGGAAAGCTGCACATTTACATTTCGAGATACCAGAAGGCCAATTCTCGTAATTTAAAACATTCAAAATCTAGTCGCAGTCTCATCTCGGCGACAAACAAATGTCAAAAACTTGTCAAAATGTAGGGAAATTACAGGTATTTTCTGTGAACGTTCTTAAAATTACGAGAATTGCCCCTCTGCCGGTCGATTCCGTAAAAATCTCACCGTGAAAACTTAGGTGAAGTGAGTTTGTTTTTGCTAGGAATTGACACTATTGACAGCTCACTACACGCTCACTTCACCTAAGTTTTCACGGTGAGATTTTTACAGAATAGCACCGCTGTTCCTAAGTTGAGACTCTTCCGAAAGAGTTGTATCTACGTGGCTCCCCTAATTTATAATGTTTTGCTGAAGTCAATTAACCTTACACGGCACTACGGAACTAGTTGTTGCAGGAATGTTTTTACTCAATTCACGAGTTTTTTGTAAAATGTCCCTGTAAGTTTGTTTCTCTTAATCTGGCATCAAAATACAGGCATAAGTAATTATTTTATGTTACATGTATTGTTTTATTTAATATGGTAAAAATAAAAATGTGTGTAGTTTGTATAGGTATATTTTATAATGATTGAAATAATATTTAAATTTTATAATTAATCTAACGTAAATAATGTAATATTGTCCTTGTCGGTGAAGATGGACCTGAGATCCAGAGCAGATTGGAGAAATGGCAACAGAAGCTGGAGAATGTTGGCTTGAAAATCAGCAGAACCAAAACCGAATATATGTTCTGCGATTTCGGCGGTCTCTCCAGTTCTGGAGCTATAGCACTTAATGGTGCACTTCTCCCAGTCTGTTCCGACTTTCGGTATCTCGGTTCACTCGTGCAAAGCGATGGCGAAGTAGATCGGACGGTTAAGCACAGAATTAACACTGGATGGATGAAATGGCGGCAGGTCACGGGAACAATCTGCGACTCCCGCATTCCCCTTAAACTTAAGGGGAAGATATATAAAACCATGATTAGACCTGCTGTCTTGTATGGATCAGAATGTTGGGCCACAAAAGGGATGAATAAAAGGCAATTGCATGCAGCAGAGATGAGAATGCTAAGAGGGATGTGTGGTGTTACACGAATGGATAGAATAAGAAATGAGTACATAAGAGGAAGTTTGAAAGTGGCACCGGTAACTGAAAAGTTGCGTGGGAATCGGTTGTCATGGTATGGGCATGTGTTACGTAGGAATGAGGAAAATGTCGTGAGGAGAGTTTTGAGTATGGATGTCGATGGCTATAAGAGTAGGGGCAGACCAAAGAAACGATGGATGGAATGTGTGAATGATGATATGGTTAGAAAGGGGGTGACTACCGAGATGACGACTAATAGAGAAGTATGGAAGAAAAAGACATGAATTGCGTTGCGAAAAACGTAAATAATGTAGATAAATTGAAAAATGTAAGAACTTTATTTAATTGTAAATTCTTTTTGCATACCTACCGTTAAAATGGTGAGAATGTTATGAACACTTTTGTAAACACCATGTTTCTGGTAAATAAATATTCAATTCTATTTAATCTATACCGGCGGCACCCCAATTGCGAAATACAGTATCAATCGGAATCTAAATCATTTTGAAGCAAATTGCTAATCCATTGCTCCATAAGTTCGAAAAATTTGTCTGCTCAACACGTAAATGACGTTATGAATGTTGTTGAACTGTCAAAATGAAACAGATGGTGGCAAGGACATCGACGTGCAAACTGAAACCATGAATGCAGCACACAATTCTAGACCGTAGCGTAGAAATTTGTCGTCGGTTATCAAAAATAAATCAGCAGTTTAGAAAAGTGCAATACCTACGCGGTCAATATGTATGGAACACATATTTTTTTAGAGTTCCGTAACCAAAGGATAAAAACGGGACCCATTACTAAGACTCCACTGTCCGACTGTCTGTCTGTCACCAGGCTGTATCTCATGAACCGTGACAGCTAGACAGTTGAAATTTTCACAGATGATGTATTTCTGTTGCCGCTATAACAACAAATACTAAAAACAGATTTTTTTTAAGGGGGCTCCCATACAACAAACGTGTTTTTTTCCGCGTTTTTGCCTTGTGGTATGGAACCCTTCGTGTGCGATTCCGGCTAGCACTTGGCCAGTTTTTATTTATAACTTTTACTCTCAAAACGGTGCGGTGAAGGAAAACATGGTGAGGAAACCGGCATGTCCTAGAACCAAACATTCGAAGACATGTGACATCCACCAAGCCGCACTGTGCACGCGTGGTGGATTACGGCCCACTCTCTTACAGAGGAGGCCTGTGTCCCATCAGTGGGAAGATTAAAAAATATAAAAAATAAATAAATACATTTTTTTTTAAATAACCGACGTAAAGTTTCAACGGCGGGCGGGTTCATAATCATGTATTACTAAATCTATACTGCCGTGCCACCATAGATGCCGTGCAACCTGCTCCACTCAACCACCAGGATTCCTTCATCCCTCCGTACGGGTCCCGCCGCGCACGGCACAAACACGCGGGAAGTCATTGATGTCCATCATCTGCTCTTGTTCGATGGTGGACACCCGGGGGCATGACCTCGCCACCCCTGAGATAAGTCGCCCGGTGATTTCTGTTAAGTCTAATTCATATGGAATTAGACCAATAACGGGGGACAACCTCGAGAAGGAAGATCACCAGACTTGCCTTGAGGATCTACCCGACCGTTGCGCTCTCCCTCAAGACCACGCCACCCTGCCGCCTCTGAAGGAGGAGGCAAGGTAGGTTTGCGTCTACAAAACCAAGCTAAGCAAGAAGCAAGCGAACCGTGTTGTTGAAAGCCAAAACATAAATTTGCAAACACAAAAACCCCCCCTGATTCGCCAAAGATCGACTAAACTCCATAACAACAGAGGGTCACGGGCAACAGACAGAATTGGCTTTACCAATGATACACCCGCGACTAACCAAAAAACTTCTCAGCC